>PEGC01000019.1:600000-931779 GCA_002921095.1 Cladosporium sp. SL-16
TATGTTCTCTCCCGTCTCGCTCGCGGTGCTGCTGCTGCGGAATGGTCTGAAGAGGTCGGCTTTGCTGCGCCATGCGCCCGCGCGGCTGGGTCGGAGGATTGGCACATAGTCCATTGTGCGCGGCTCATGCGCGCCGGCGGATAGGTCATAAATGCAGTGGTGGCATGTATGTCGAGGTGGGAGTTTTGGTCATGGTGTTTGGGTGCCGTGAGGGGAAGTTGCGTGTTGTGGTTGATGGTGTGTCATGTCACCGCAGGTCCGCAAATGATGGTACCACTCTCTGGTACAAAGAAAGTATGTGGTTGAAAGATATATTGAACGTATAGTTCAACCCGTTATTGGTCTGCTGTCTTGTTGTTCTACCTGTAGATTACCTTTGTCTATCCATGCGGTTGCTATTTTCTTGGAGATCTCATTTACGGAGCGTACTAACCACTTGAAGGCATAATAAAGCTGAGTATAGATAAGGCGTGTGCTAGCACGAATTTCGTTTTGAAGACAGGGGTGATCAGAGAATCGATTCAATAGTACAACAGCAATGCGCTTTTGTCGTTTAATTATATACAGACATCATTCATCTACGGTTCATCAACGACTTGGGTCGTCCTGCCAGTCTCATCGCGTGAGTGACTCAAAGCCTCAAAGCCACCCTCGGTCAGACGGACAGCTCCAGCACGGACAAGGGCCTGCGAAAGGTCATCGATCAGATCATTCAAGTCCTCGATACCAACGCACAGCCTGATGATGTCCTCAGGAAGCTCACGCTCCTTGCGGGTGGCTGGGTCAATGCTAGCGTGGCTCATGCGGCAAGGCATGCTGATCAAGCTGTTGACACAGCCAAAGGAGACGGAGATACCCCAGAGGTTTGTGGATTCAACAATGCGCTCAGACAGTGCAACCGAGCCAGTTTCAAAACTCAGCACTGCGCCTGCACCACGTGCCTGGCTCCAGTGGAGTGCGTATTGCGGGTGGGACTTCAGTCCAGGGTAGCGGACCTTGAAACCGTGGTTCTCCAGGAACTCAGCAACGGCCTGGGAGCTGGTCTGCTGCTTCTCAATACGAACAGCAAGCGTTTTGATGCCGCGCAGCAGCAACCAGGAGTCGAACGGTGCCAGACCGCAGCCGGTAGAGTTGATCATGAAGAAGAACTTCTCACCGAGCGCATTGTCGTTGATACCGATGACACCAGCCATGACATCGTGGTGTCCGCTGAGGTACTTGGTACCAGACTCGTAGACGACGTCGGCACCTAGATCCAGCGGGTTTTGCAGGTAGGGGGACAACATGGTGTTGTCCACAGCCACGATAGCCTTGGGGTTGGCAGCGTGTGTAGCGGCGGCAATACCTGCAATGTCGACGATCTTGATGAGGGGGTTGGTCGGAGTCTCAAGGAGAACCATGGTGGTCTTCTCGTTCACTGCGGCCTTAACGACATCCAGCTTGGTGGTGTCGACGTGGTGCACCTTGATGTCGTTGTTGTTCTTGAGGTAGGTGAGGAGACGGTTGGTGCCGCCGTAAAGATCATCACCAGTGATGACCTCGTCACCCGGCTTGAGCACACGGGTGATCACGTCGAGCGCGCCCATTCCCGAGCCGACGACCAAGGCCCTGTTGGCGTTCATGATCTTGGCCAAGTGCCTCTCCAGGTGCGTCCTCGTTGGGTTTCCGCTACGAGTGTAATCATATTCTTGGCCAGGGCCGCCCTTGAAGGTTGCGGTCTGGTAAATGGGAGTGCTGCTCGAATTGAACTGGTCATTGCTTTCGGTGTAGACCAGCTCGGTGGCGAGAGCATACTTGCGACCGTTCGCTGGGCTTGAAGGAGTGGGCGACGGCGGCAAGTCGTGACCGTCAAGGTCGAGACGAGCGATGGCCTTGCCAATGGCACTGGGGGCATCTTTAGATCCGGACATGGTGGTGGGTGGTAATTGGAGGGAGGTGGTTTTTTAGTGAGGGCCAGAGACCTCAGCGCTGGGTTTCTATGTTGGAGAAATGATGGGCGGAGTCCGGATGAATGGGCTCCTTTTTGTTGAAAGATGCGTGGATGAGAGTGAGTTGGAGAGGTGTGTGTGTGGCAGAGAGAGAAATGTCAAGAGAAGTCGCCTTCGCCAGTGAATCATGCAAGGCACCGACAGACCGCTCTCCACCAAAGTGTGGGCGCCCGCAAAGGCGGGCGATGATGTGATCGCCGACTTCGCTCTTTCACACGGCAGTTGCGGGTCAGCGTAGTCAGCTCTCAATCACGTGACTTCAACCCTGCTGCATTTACTGCCCAGCCTCGAGCCCTAAACAAGAGCTTGGACCTGCCAGATGCCTGCATGCCCTCGGTCTGTCCAGACACCGATGCTTGGACTGACTATCACCCGTAGCCGAGATCTCTCTTGCTTGGTGAGAGTAACTGCAATTATATGTAGACCAGCAAGTTGTTCTAGTACACGTATACAGGAAGACACCACTACTTCTACTCTACAACCAACAAGATGCCTGAAATCATCGACGACAAGTCGGAACACTGCGTGCCCTTCATCCTCGATAGGATTACCAAACACCGAGAATCCTTTGCTTCAAAGGGCGAGGAGCCAACGCCATTCTTTGTTGGTCTCAACGGTGTACAAGGCGCCGGCAAGACGACACTGGTACGCACAGTTCCATTGAAACATCTCTGTTACGCGGAGAATGTGTTATTTTCCCTTGTGCATCACATGATCTCGATGAAGAGAATATGCATGTTCACATAAATTTATCCCACGCTCCGCCGCTGAGACAAAGGTAGGTCACCACTCTCTCCAAGACCCTCTCTTCAGCACCGTACAATCTGCCCACTCTGGTCTTCTCGATAGATGATCTTTACCTTCCACACGAAGAACAGGATGCACTCGCAAAATCCCAACCCAGCAATCCGTTGGTGCAGCATCGCGGCCAACCTTCGACCCATGACGTAAAGCTCGGTATCGAAATATTCGAAGCTATCACGAACCGCAAGCACAACATTCAGGTCCCCTCTTATGACAAGTCTGCTTTCACGGGCGCGGGAGACAGACTCCCTACGAGCAAATGGGAGATCTGTAACCGCGAAGGTGAGCCTCCAATTGAGGTCGTCATCTTCGAAGGCTGGTGTGTAGGCTTCCGTGCTCTTAGTGACGAAGAAGTCGAGCGCAAATGGAAAGCCGCAGTGCATGAGTTTGAGACCAGAGTGGATGCTTACGAGGGCCGATTGGGGAAATTACAGCTCGAAAGTGTTCTTTTCGTCAACAACAAGCTGAGAGAGTATGACGCGATGACAAGGTATGTTTCGCTATGATTACAATCTGAGACGGCCTGCTAACATTTGTGTAGCCGACTCGGAGCCTTTGTCCATATGTAAGTGCCACCTAGTAACTTACTCAGTCAAATACTGACCGCATGTTTCAGCGACGCCGAGAATCCGCTTTATGTGTACGACTGGCGCCAACAACAGGAGGCTGCAATGCGCGCCGCCAAGGGTACCGGCATGAGCGAAGCTCAAGTCAACAACTTTGTCAACGGCTGTAAGAGCTACGAATTGTTGGAGAACGAATGTCAACTGACAAACCCAGATTACCCTGCCTATGAGCTTTACACAGAGGCCCTCAGAAAGGGCATCTATCCCGAACCCGGTCGCCAGCTGAGATTGGTGGTTGGCAAGGATCGTAGGGTCAAGGATGTAATCAGGTTGTGATTTAACTCTGGTAGAGAAAATGTATCCGCAAGATTGAAGGTCTGGACTCACAGTGGAAAAATTCAGCTTTCAGTTTTGCCATTAATTGCCACCGTATTGATACATGTACAGTTGCTGTACACGAGTTTGCGTGTAGCTTTAGTCGTCTCAGCTGCATCTCAGCGGTTAGTGTAGTCATTCTAAGATGTCATGCTGACGGTATAAGGATACTATAAAATAACGAGTAGACCGAGTAGACCAAGCTTTAGTGCTATCTCGGTTGTGAGTAAGAGAAATCGATACACCTGTTGTCGAAGATACTAGCTCCCTAGCACCTCAGCTGCTAGATGGTTATACCTAACTAGCAGTATCTCGACGGCAAACGGACTTAGATCTACCCCTCCAGTCAACGATACGCTCACATTAACAGCTGAGGTGGCTAGACGTTGTTGACAGTACCTCAGTAGTAAGACGACTTGATTCAGAGACTACGCCTATCAATATGACCGTAGCAGTTGAGATGGCCGTATACGTAAGCTCATGCGCGGCGACTGTTATCATGTTATGTCGACATCGTTGGTTGGGAGTGGTATAGGGTTTGGGGTAAGGTAAGAACTTACTTGCAACAAGTCAAATTCAAGAATTAATAGGTAGCCAATTCTCAGCAAAAATAGAATCCCTGTTGCAAGTTATAGTAGTTCACGTCTGTCCTGGTCAATGTGAAAAGGAAATATGTTTGAAATGCTGACTAAGCATGGGATTTGAGCTGCGGATTAGGCGAAACTTCAACAAGTAAAATCGATGAACACGCCACTCGACGAATTGTTGCAGAGATCAAGCCAAGCAACAAAAGACAGAACCAGCGCACCAAGCGTACGCACATTAAAAATCGCATATCAACCTGGTCATCCAAAAGAAAAATCTCCGAGGAAAATCCTGAAGCAATTTTTCAGCCATGGGCCAATTCGATCGCAAGAAGGAGTCACAACCGAAACACGGAAAACCAAATTCTAGCGGTGCATACAAAGGTCCTCCACCATTAGCTCGTGGCATACCAGAAGACAGGAAAGGTCGTGGCTACACTGCGAAACAGAAGCCCAAACCACGAGCGACTCCAGCAGCAGCACCAGAGCCTCCGAAGCTGGAACATATCTTGCCCGTCGACCTTGAGAAGCGAACACTGGAAGTTTTCCGCACCACTTTTCCTGCTTCCAACGATTTCGAAGCGTTGAAGCCGACATTACAGGAGATCAAGGATGCACTGAGCTGCAGAGAGTTCGATACGGCATTCGGGAGAGAAGAATACCTGGAAGCTTACACGATACGCTGGAGTCCAAGTCGCACACTAGCCTATGCACAGCTGCTCGCTTGGATATGTACGCAAAGGGCAGGCGATACTTACATTCAGCAATTGGTTGGAAGCGCTGAACACGAGGATCCGACGAAAGTAATGTGCTTTGGAGGCGGTGCATCGGAGTTCATGGCACTTTCTGGTCTTCTGCGTTATCTACGACCTTCAGCGGCGGCTGGAAAACCTCAAACGACTGATGAAGAGATTCCAGAGGGCTTGGATGCCTTGTCAATCTCGTCACCTAGTTCTCCATCGCCTTTTCTTCAGGTCAGTCATTTCGATACTGCAGACTGGACCTCTGTGCTCTCAAAATTGGACCAAGGTCTGAAGACGCCCCCAACACTCTCCAAATACGCCAGCGCTGCTGTTCGTACAGCAAATGCTCCTTTCCTGCTGCCTGGTGTTGTCGAGCATAACTTCATACGATCAGACATTCTGAGTCTCAGCACAGAAGATCTTCGCGCCACAATTGGAGCGGCTCCAGCGCTTCTCACGCTCATGTCCACCCTGAATGAGTTCTACACAACCTCAATGCCTCGCACAACCGCTTTCCTTCGAAGACTCAAGGAGGCCACTCCGAAGGGTAGTCTTCTGCTAGTAGTGGACAGCCCCGGAGCCTATTCAGAAGTCGCTGCCGCCAATGCAAAGGAAGGAGACGAGAAAAGAAAATACCCAATGAATCTGTTGCTGGACTATGCACTGCTTCCGGAGGAGCAAAACCAAGACGACAGCGACGAAGAGCAACCGGAACGTGCTTGGGAGAAAGTGATCAACGAATCTAACATGGTGTACAAGCTGGACGACGCGCTCAAGTTTCCGGTTAGCTTGGAGAACATGAGGTTCCAGGTACACTTGTTCAGGCGTATATAGCTTTTCGCAAGCCATTTCAGACGCATACAATGCTGATTTATTGCCGTCGACCCCTGAGAGAACAAAAAAGTCATCATGTTTGGATACGAGTGTAGACTTGTGCACAAAGTGAATACCCGGGTGTCGAAATAGTGAAGATCATACAGAATGCACGTTGACGACTTTCTGCCCATGATCATTCACTTTGATCTCGGTGGTGAGACGGGAACGAGTGTAAAGCATGGCAGTGAATTCTTCATGTGAATGCCGCGGGGAGAACCGACGATCGAGTGTCGCGCTCGCGCCGAGGCTACCTCGGCACATGTTCGTCACAGCCAGCTTCACGAGTGCAAGAGCCGGGGGATCAGGTGGTCACTTGCAATCCCTATATCGAGGTTAAGGCCCTCTGCCATTCTCTTCTACCTCACACTCTCAATACATTTTGTTCTACAATCTCAAAGAACACTCCAAAGCAAACATGGCTGGAGAACAACTACGCTACGATGGCCAGACGGTCGTCGTCACAGGTGCCGGTGGAGGACTCGGAAGGGCATATGCGCTCTTCTTCGCCTCACGAGGAGCCAATGTCGTGGTCAACGACTTGGGTGGCTCCTTCAAGGGTGAGGGCGGTAGCAGCAAGGTATGTGTCATTGCCCCAGAGTGTCTCCCAGATCATGCTAACACTCTTCTTTCCATAGGCCGCAGACGAGGTTGTCAAGGAGATCACATCCGCTGGTGGCAAGGCCGTCGCAAACTACGACTCGGTCGAGAATGGCGACAAGATCATCGAGACTGCCATCCAAGCCTTTGGCCGAATTGATGTCCTCATCAACAATGCCGGCATCCTGCGCGACATCAGCTTCAAGAACATGAAAGACCAGGACTGGGACTTGGTGATGAAGGTACACGTCGAGGGAGCATACAAGTGCGCAAGAGCCGCGTGGCCACATTTCAGGAAGCAGAAGTACGGTCGTGTGATCAGCACGGCCAGTGCGGCAGGTCTTTTCGGCAGCTTTGGACAATGCAACTATTCAGGTGAGTGGCTTCGCTGCAGAGGAACAATTCATCTGCAATTCGAGTGTCGGTTGCTAACACAACGTAGCTGCAAAGCTCTCACAGGTTGGATTCACCGAGACTCTTGCCAAGGAGGGTCTTAAGTACAACATCATCTGCAACGTGATCGCACCCATTGCAGCCTCAAGAATGACCGCCACAGTCATGCCTCCTGAGGTCCTGGATGCCCTGAAGCCCGAGTGGGTCGTTCCTCTTGTCGCAGTGCTCGTCCACAAGTCCAACCAGACTGAGACCGGCTCTATCTTCGAGGTTGGTGGTGGTCACGTTGCGAAGCTGCGCTGGGAGCGATCAAAGGGTGCTTTGCTCAGAGCCGATGACAGCTTCACTCCCGGTGCCCTCCTCAAGAAGTGGGACACTGTTGGCGACTTCTCTGCTGGCGCAGAATACCCTCAGGGTGTAGCCAACTTCATGGAGCTTCTCGAGGATGCACAGAAGCTCCCTCCCAACCCCCCGGCAGAGAACATTGAGTTCAAGGGCAAGGTCGCTTTGATCACTGGTGCTGGCGCCGGTCTTGGTCGCATCTACGCTCTGCAGTTTGCCAAGTACGGTGCTAAGATTGTAGTCAACGACCTTGTCGACCCTGATACGACTGTCCAGGAGATCCAGAAGCTTGGTGGACAGGCTGTCGGTGTTAAGGCCAGCGCCGAGGATGGTGATGCTGTTGTCAAGGCTGCCATTGACGCCTACGGCCGCATCGACATCATTGTCAACAACGCTGGTATCCTGCGCGACAAGGCCTTCGCCAACATGGAAGACAAGATGTTCAAGCAAGTGCTTGACGTTCACCTGCGCGGCACCTACAAGGTTTCCAAGGCCGCATGGCCGTACATGCTCAAGCAGAAGTATGGTCGCATCATTAACACTACCTCCACTTCTGGTATCTACGGCAACTTCGGCCAGGCCAACTACGCTGCCGCCAAGTGCGGTATTCTCGGTTTCTCCCGCGCGCTCGCAAGAGAGGGCAAGAAGTACAACATTCTTGTAAATACTATTGCACCCAACGCTGGCACCAACATGACACGCTCCATCATGCCTGAGGAGATGGTCCAAGCCTTCAAGCCTGACTACGTGGCGCCGCTCGTTGTCCTCCTTGGCTCAGACAAGGTGCCTGAGCCTGCCACTGGCCGCCTCTTTGAGGTTGGTTCTGGCTGGGTCGGCGAGACCAGATGGCAGCGCACTGGCGGTGTTGGCTTCCCCATTGACAAGCCTCTGACACCTGAGGAGGTCCTTTCTAAGTGGGAGACGATCCTCAACTTCGACGATGGCCGTGCCGACCACCCCGATGACCCATCTGCCGGAACTGCAAAGATCATGGCAAACATGGAGAACCGTTCAGCTGCTGCAAAGAAGGAGAAGAGGGCCGGTGAGCCGAACCAGGAGATTTTGGCCAACATTGAGGCTGCGAAGAAGGCTAAGGCCGAGGGTACCGATTTCGCATACGATGAGCGCGATGTCATCCTTTACAGTAAATTTGCGAAACAATGTACCGGCGTGAACTCAAGCTAACTCGTTTTCAGACCTCGGTGTCGGTGCCAAGCGGACAGACCTTCCTCTCGTTTTCGAGAACGACGACAACTTCCAGGTCCTGCCTACATTCGGTGTCATTCCCACATTCAACGCAGTTGCTCCCTTCAGCTTCGGTGACCTCGTCCCCAACTTCAGCCCTATGATGCTTCTCCACGGTGAACAGTACTTGGAGATCCGCAACCCCATCCCCACCGAAGCGACCACCACTTCATACCCCAGCCTAGTCGAGGTTGTCGACAAGGGCAATGCTGGACTCATCGTCACTGGTTCTACTACCAGGGACAAGAAGACTGGCAAGGATCTCTTCTACAACGAGAGCACTGTATTTATTCGTGGCTCTGGTGGCTTCGGAGGTGCCAAGAAGGGCAGCGACCGTGGCGCTGCAACCCGCGTTTACAAGATGCCTCAGCGCGCACCCGACTCGGTTGTCGAAGAGAAGACGACCGAGGAGCAAGCGGCCATCTACCGCTTGTCTGGCGACCGCAACCCCCTCCACATCGATCCTGAGTTCAGCAAGGTCGGTGGCTTCAAGGAGCCCATCCTCCACGGTCTGTGCTCTTTCGGTATCGCCGGTAAGGCGGTCGTCAGGACCTACGGTCAGTTCAAGAACATTAAGGTCCGCTTTGCAGGTGTTGTGATTCCTGGTCAGACTCTGGTGACCGAGCTGTGGAAGGAGGGCAACGTGGTCCTCTTCCAGACCAAGGTGAAGGAGACTGGCAAGCTCTGCATTGGCGGTGCTGGTGCGGAGTTGGCAGCTGCTGGAAAAAGCAAGCTATGAGATGTTTGGTCATGAGTAGCAACATTCTTGTACAATTTTGGCGTTTAATTTAATCAAAGCGATCTGACCTTTGTATTCCTCAAAAGGACACCGGCTCACTGTCCGCATACGTTTCTGGCTTCTTATGTTACACATGTCCTCATTGATCTCGTGCCGATACCTTCTGACTTGGACATTGAAGTGTGATCTTTTGCCGCCGAGACACGGTAGAGTCATCCCCTAGCAGTCATGCAGATGCCCTTTAGCGCGGCTGCAGGAGAATGATGATCTTCACCACTGAGACGTCATGCACAGACTCTCGAGCTTCGTGTACTTGAATGTTGACAGACTGTCGATCGGTAACATTATGCACATCGTTTGTGCAGATACGACATATACGACCGGATACATGCATACTCGTGCTTCCGAAACGTAACATGTATGTTCAAAGCACTATAATACGTTCTTTCGACCCGCACAAAGGGAACACTACGCCACTCATGACTTGCACCTTCAAGCTACAGCAGTCTCTGGCCGTTACTGCACAACCTGGTACTGAGCGTCCAACTGCATCGCGCCATCAACAGGTTTGAGCCACTTCATTCGCCTTTCCACATACACCTCCATCATAGGAGCCTTGTCGAGTATACTCTGGTCGTCCAACACACCAGCCCTGAGCCCTATGTAGTGCGCCATAGCGGGTTCGCCTCCGGTCCGGAACAGTGCCGTTCCGCACCGAGGGCAGAAGTGGGTGTGGATATCCTGGAGATACGAGGTCAGTACGAGGGCACTACTGTGTGATTGTGGAACGTGGACCGCGCGTGGCATTTCAGGTCTCGCGGTCTGGCTTCAGAGTCCGTACTGCTTGCCGTGCCACTGAGAGGCCATTACGGTGTTTGAATCTCGACCGCGAGGTATATATACTGCCATGATGTTCCCAACCTGTGCTTAGTGCATTTGGTGCTTACCCTGCCGTGATCAGACTGCTTGGTGAAGATCTTCGGCTCACCAGCAGTGACGGTGAAGTTGGCCTTTGGGATCTGGAAGACTTGAGTGTTGTTCAGTTTGCGGTCGTCGGTACAATGACAGAATGCCTAGAGCCAAGTCTGCTGTCAGGTTTCGATGTCACCTTGATTAGACCAATGATTGGGGGAGACATGCAGTGTAAGTTGCTTCACCAGTGTATTCGACTTTGATGTCGCCACAAAGGCAGCTTCCTGTCGGCATCTTGGAAAAATTGCTTATGAGGTGGCAAGGTAACTATGTCAAGCTGAAAGAGAGCGGTGGCAAACTCAGTCGGTTTAACTATACTGATGCCTACTCCTACTTTTCGATGTGGCTGAACTCAGCTGGTCAGCCGAAGGATTGAAGGATTGTCCAGTCAGCAAGGTACGTAGCACGTAACTTCCAGAACGGCAACAGCTACTCCAACTGGAAGACATATATAATCGAACGATTTTCAAGTATATGCATGCCCACCTAAAACCACCAGTCTCGATGGTGGTCGTTCAATGGCCACGTGCGAGAGCATTAGTGGATGCCGTAGCAGCACACAGGCACTCCGTACCAAGGCAACTAGCACCATGAAAAACGTACGACATCATGCCGAGAGTTTGCTAGGGCTTGAGCAGTTCAAAAACATAAAACGGCGCGCAGAATGCTGCGGTATAGTACTGCATGTGGATGCACAAAATTGCACGGGTCCAAAAACTGCGTTTCACTGACACCTCGCGTGATTTTCGTTTTCGCATAGATGCGCAGTAGTGTGCACTGCATGAAAGTCCGAGCGAACGCGACATTGTGGATGTACAGTATGGAGTCGTTAAGGCTCGTATACTTTACGAGGCGTGGATCTGCACGAGGGTCGGTACTTACGCTTTCGCTCATTGGACAGGTTAAAGGAGAGTTTGAGACGTTTATCTACTTGTGGCTAGAACTCAACAGTCGTCATAAGTAAGGGGAGAGTTGGTCTTCCGATGTTAATGCAAAGTTCTTGTGCACAAATCGAAGGGGTGATGGCTATATATGTCGATGCCATGCTCCCTCGAAGGTTTATAGAAACGTCAATCCGTCGTCGTTTGTTCGACCACGCTCTTTGAAACAAGATGGACGTTCTGCTAAGCTACCGACCGACTTTCCTGATCGGGTTACCTCTCTCGATTCAAACAATCATCGTGGGTGTTGTCGTCGCACTGGCCTACACAGCCTACTCACAGCTCACCGTCGAACGGCCACTGGAAGGCTTTCCAGTCGTTGCACTCTCCGAAAAAGGGTTGAGTTCTAAGTGGTCTTGGTTAGCTCACAGTACCGAAACAATCGCGAAAGGTCTGAAGGAGCATGATGGACCATTCCAGATTATCACCGCTACTGGTCCCAAGGTATGCATGTACGAGCAGTACAGTCTATACACTCAGTCGTTGACAATCATCAGATCGTACTTCCAAACCGCTTCGCTGACGAGCTTCGCTCTCGCGATGAGCTGAGCTTCCCCAAAGCCTTCCAAAAAGAACTCTTCACCAACTACCCTGGCTTCGAAGCCCATAAGCAGGGATTGAAAGACGACTGGTTTGGTAAGCTTTTGAAACAAATACACCATCGGAAATTCGAGAGATTTGCTAACGTTCTCACAGTATGTCTAACACCTCCTCACATACGAAAATGATACCAGTAGAGATTCTTGACATTAGCAAGCTACTGTCTCGGTCTTGCCAAGGCAGCTGAATAACTATGCGATCGATAACGGTGCAACTGACCTTAATTATAGATCCAAGAGCTGGCTCGTGTCAAGATCACTCAGTCTCTCAACCTGATTACACACGATCTCGTTGATGAAACCACAGCTGCTGTCCACGATGTTTTCGGCGAAGACTCCCAATGGCACACCACAATGCTGAAGAACAACGTGGCCGAACTCGTTTCCCGGCTGTCTTCACGCGTGTTCCTTGGTCTGCCACTTTGCCGTAACAGGCGCTGGCTCGACATCGCAAAGAACTACACTGTCGACAGCTTCGCAGGTTCCCAGCTCTTGCGAGAGTCACCGGCCATTCTACACCCTATCATGTACTGGTTCAACCCCCATTGCACACGCCTACGTGCACAAGTTCGTGATGCGAGAAAGTTGATCATGCCGGAGGTGGAAAAGCGCAAAGCACGTGCGCAAAAGGCACTAGAGGCTGGACAGAAACCTCCCAAGACTGCAGACTCCATCGGGTGGATGTATGAGATTGCGCGTGGACGTGATGTGGATTACGTTGCCGCCCAGTTGTCGCTCTCTGTGGCCGCCATCCACACAACAACCGAAACAACGACGCAAGCCCTCATCGACGTCTGCCGGAACCCTGAGGTTGTAGGACCTATGAGAGAGGAGATCATCTCCGTCATCTCGGAGAACGGATGGACTAAAGCCGCCCTCCAGAAGCTACGATTGATGGACAGCTTCCTTAAGGAATCACAGCGCTTCACCCCCATGGGAGCAGTGTCGATGAACAGATACGTCGAACGAGAATTCGAACTATCCGATGGCACCAAGATTCCCAAGGGCTCGAGATTTTTCGTCGCTGGAGCATACACTGACCCTGCTGTGTATGAGGACCCGGAGAAATTCGACGCATTTCGCTTTGCCAGAAAACGCTCGGAACCAGGCCAGGTCAACACTTGGAGCCATGTGGCTACCAGCCCGAGCCACATGGGATTCGGACATGGTCAGCACGCATGCCCTGGTCGATTCTTCGCCAGCAACGAGATAAAAGTGGCGCTTTGCCATCTGTTGCTCAAGTATGACTTTGAACTGCTTGATGGTGAGGTGCCCCCTGCGTTCAGATTCGAGGGCAGCAACTCCGTCAGTACCGAAAGCAAGATCCGCATCCGACGGAGGAAGGAGGAGATCAGTGTCGATTTGCAGGAATAGAATTTAGTGGCATGAAATAGGAAAATTCTCGCATTAACGAGTATGCCAAATGTTACGGCTTGGTTTCTGAATGCCTGCGTATCCATGGCCTTCCCACCCGATGACCCGATCGTCAATGTGAATCGCGCTTCAGACGCGGATCGATCTATCGAACGAACACGGCATGATGTCTTCCAAATGATGAGCACACAAGTTTGGCGCATGAATCTGGGCACAGATATGCCGCGTCGTTGGCAGTATCTCAGTGGCCCGCATTGTGGATTCTTTTACCGGATCATGAGCGGATGCCGTCTTTATAGAGGGAAGCGTAGAGCGAATCAGACCATCTCATTGGCTCTCACCACTGTTTATTCTGCCTATGTCCTAGATACTACCATAACTGCACGGTAGTGTAAAAATCAATGCGTCTCAATGGCAAGAGTAACAACTTCTGAGCCTATGACTTATGGCAATAGTACATTAGGCGCTTAGATACGAATCAAGCTCTGCTAGTATCTCACAGGGTGGTCAATGACCAATCCAACCCAACCTCAGCGCTCAGATTGGATTGGTCAATTACGCAAGGAGCCCTCGGATTGGTTGGATTGCTCGATGAAGTGAGGTTGGTTGGATTGGTTATAGGTTGCTCGTGGTATAGGCGCCTAAGGCACTGATTTCGAAGTATCTGCTCCTTGCAACTGGTATTTAGCCTCCTAGGCATCTTTTATGTGTAATCCTTACCAAATCCTTGCCTCCCTTACTCTTTGAAAGTTGCTAATCTTACGCAATACTGCCTGTTTATGGTATAGCTGCTCCTAAGGTCCTTAGAAGTGTTTTAGTATCTAAAGCACGCTCCTCACCAATTTTTGTAGTATATCTTGCCTTCCTTACTCTTTTGAGGGGTTCGCTGTCGGAGTCGTGTTTATGAAGTCGCCTAGCGATAATGAGTTATGAGGAGCCGCGATTATGAGTTGTGACTACGCGCTCGGAGCTGTGGTTTATAAGGTCGCGCGCTCGCTCGGAGTCGTGGTTTGTTAGGTCGTGAGATAAGGTGATAGCGGCTCGCTCGCTCGAAGTCGTGTTTATAAGGTCGCTAATAAGGTGACTGCCGAGTCGTCAGATTAGGCCTTCTGCGTGCCACGAGCGAAGGCATTGCACGCGCTCAGCAACAGGCTGCTGCGTGTGAGGTCGCTGCTCGTTCACGACGTTGCTAGTAGTACTAAATAGACGCTCATCGGATAAGGTAGATGTAGGAGCTGCTAATAAGGTAAATGCTAAGTATTTCAGTATAGGATAGTCATCTTCGTATAGCTTCTACCAATCTAAGGGATCTTACGTATCTAGCAGATCACTGATAGCCCTATACCTTGCGAGTTCATCGTAAAGATCAACAGGGTTAGGGCGACTGCGATTTTAGTTATAGGCAGCATAGCCTGTGAGTACTTTGCATCAAGCCTATGGTAATATTGAGGATCGCTCTAGTATAGGAGCATCAGTGTTATATTCACGCTTTGCCTTTACATATTGTTCCTTAATAGTCTTAACTGCAAAGGCAATATCTATAGGGCTCTAGTGATCTTCGAAACAAAGGTATCGGTAGTAAGGATTGAGGAACACTGCTATAATATAAGCCGGATTAAGGTTAGTGATCTTATAGTACTTCCTTAGCTTCAACCAACTAACATTAAGCGATACTATGAAGTGCTTAGTGCTAGGCTGCGTACGCCGAGTCTCGAGGTGATCGAGTAGGTAATCTATTAACGTGAGGGTGTTATGAAGGGTACCGGCAGTCGTTCCAACGCTCTGAACGTGCATAGATACCTTATGGATAGGAGTAAGGAGATCCTTAAGGGCCATAAGCTCATCCCAATCGTCACGAGTTAGGAGGTCGTCCTTATCTTATGATCGAACGCGCCGTCTATCTACGTGACGCCCTCATGCTCTACTAGAGCTATAAGGAAGCCACATTGCATAAGTACTGTTCCATCGGATGCCGCCGTTGGTAACGAGCCTTAAGATCCTCCTTTACGATAACTCGCCCTCGTTAATCACCTTAATCTGCTTACTCTCGAAGATTGCAATACGCGACTTATTAGCCTTGATGTGAACAACGAGATTATAGAGCTTCCTAATAGGGCCTTTGCGAAGCCACGTACGGTGTTGTTCTTCGTCGGTTCTTTTTGCTAAGGTAGTCTCGAAGGAAGTAACTGCTTGCGTACCTAACGTCGAGTCGTCTTGTTGTTATGAGAAGTCGTACTGAGCATCCTTAAGAGCCTCCTTATCGACTCCGAAGAGGATAGCAGTGCATACCAGGTTGAATATATAGCCATTATAGTGAAGTCTCGATATCATAGGATTAAGCGTAACATGCTCTGAGAGCAAGCTCAGAGCTGTATCATTATTAGTAGCATTATCAGCTGCAAAGTACGTAATCTGACTCCTACTAATCTGATAATCCTTAAGGACGTCGAACAGCTAATTAGCAATATTAGCACTAGTATGACTCCCTAGGGTATCTCGCATTGTAAGAACCACATTATAGAGTTTGTAGTCATCCCTAAGATAGTGCATAACAACACTAAGAAGGTCAAGGACATCGTTATTTGCCTTCTATCCATTAAAGGAGATTGTGACTTTGCCCTTTATACGAGCGATCGATTGGACGACTATCGGATAGTGCTTCGTGAATTCGTCTATTATCTATTTGCGTGTAGTGTTATAGGATTGTAGTACTAACGCCTTAATGCGAGGGTTCTAAAAGCATAAAAGAGCCTACAATTCATCAGATACAGCCTGGCGAAGAGAGATACTACTAATAACTACCTAGTAGTAGTAGGTATATTTCTATCCTTCTTTATCGAAAATCGTGTTATAGGCTTCTTGCTAGCACCCCTATTCATCGAGACTTCCGTGCTTTCGCTTCTTAGATGCACGTTAGTATAATTTGTTACTAAGCCTATCGAACTAGTAAAGATGCTAGAGGTGATCAATAATCTTTATAGTGGTTTTTATAGTA
This sequence comes from Cladosporium sp. SL-16, assembly GCA_002921095.1. NCBI lineage: Eukaryota > Fungi > Ascomycota > Dothideomycetes > Cladosporiales > Cladosporiaceae > Cladosporium > Cladosporium sp. SL-16. Next base: position 616,134 of record PEGC01000019.1, read on the forward strand.
CTTAGAAGGTAAGTCGATAAAATTGGTATAGGCTCCCTATTATAGCAAATCTTGCAAAGCTACTTCTTAATAAGCTTCTTATTATTGTCATATTAGCCTAAGGAGTAGCTATATTGCTATATCTAAGATCTATATAGTTGCTTTCGAGCTAGGAGTAGTACGCAGTTTAGGAGTCGGCTTGCTCTAATAAGGAAGTTAGTTTCCGTACAGCGTAAGTAATATGTCGTTAGTAGGCTAGATTCTTTATATAGCGCTATTAGATTATCTGCTTCAGTACTGAAAGATAACTCTGTATCAATTTCAGAAGCCATACTACATTAGTAGTAGTATAATAAAAAAGGGGGGATGGTATTGACTTAAAGCTAAGAGAGCGTGTTCACGAGATAATCGAGATTTGCCTAATTACGAAGGTCTCGGAGGTCTTAAGGTCATATGCATACAGCGAGAACGCGCGCTGATTAGCTGACAGCACCTCTCGTAGACGTAGGGTCAGGGTTAGGGTCTCTCTCAAAATCATGAAAACCATTCACCTACACTAAAATCTATCTATACCTCACTATAATAACCAATCCAACCAATCAGAGGCTACAGATTGGATTGGTCAATTATATAAGCAACTGAGAGGTTGGATTGAAGCTTGGCAACCGATCCAACCAATCCTTGGCAATCTGAGTTGGTTATTGACCACCCTGGTATCTCAATAGCTTTCAGTGTGATCTGTTCGAGTGGAACCCCGGGCTGCGCGTTACATAGCATGGAAAGTGCGGGTGTATCTCATTGGCAAGTATAGTGGTTCGTAGTCCTGAAACCAATGATATCAGTATGAAATTACTGAGGTACGAAGAAGGCTTTATTGGTATCTCAGCAGTAGTCGTAGCTGAGCTAGGAGCCAAACCTGTTGGTAGTATTTACGCAACACATAACCTCTTACGCTATGGCTGTAAGCGTCTCCGTTCTGTCAGCTAGTGCGAGTATTTGACTATTTGGCTGATCTTAGACAAGGGCTGTGCAAAAGGCTGGGTCGGCCTGATTTCAAATATCTAATGCTACCACCTCGGCAAGACCTCATGGTCAATGGTTGAAAAGGTTGACGCTCTCCCGCGAGTAAGCGGTGACATTCGGCCACTGGCTCCAGTCCGGGCGGAAGAGAATGGCATCCTGGCAGGCTGATCCAAGACCAGTGTTGTTCAACCAAGCCGGCTCCCAGTAGCTTTAGTTACGTTAGCAACGGATCCCACACTCCAATTGGACACAGATGTACTCACTTGATACCCCTTCCAAGACCTTTAGGCAGACCCTTCACAATCTTCAACACCTCACGACCCCACTCCAGTTGTCCCTCCACCGAAGCCGGAATGCTAGGCTCGCTGAGAACAGGAGCATCTTCGCCATCGCAAATAGCAGGCCAGTCAGTCTCAACCACGTGGATTGGCTTGGAGTACTTCTTCGCCAGCCAGGTCATCGTGTCCTTGAGGTTCTTCAGGGTAGCTCCAGTGCCGTAGAAAGGGTAGAAACTCAAACCAATCACATCCCAGTCCTTCTCCTTCACAAGTCCGGTCGCAGTCAAAGATCCAAACCACTTCTGCTGCGTGGTGAGGTTGTATCCGTTGTCGATGTGGATCATGACTTCGGGAGAGTGGACGCCCTTGGCGACGGCATCACGGACACCTTCGCGAGCGGCGGCGTAAAGGGTTGCCAGGCCGGTGAAATTGGCTGTGCGGGCACGTTGGGGCTCAAGATCGACGCTCACGCGGCCGAGAGGCCAGATCATGCCGTTGCGGATCTCGTTGCCCAGGCTGACGAGTGCGAGTTCTACGCCTGCGTCTGAGAAAGTCTGCATGGTCGAGGAGACATATTTGCGGAGACTTGAGGCCAAAGGCTTGATGGTGGTGGGCCATGCAGCAGGTTGCCACTGTTTCTGAGGGTCGGCCCAGTAGTCGCTGAAGTCTGTACATGGCATCTCGTTAGCAGGCTTCTTCCATCAGGTCCAAATGTGCACAATGATACTTACGGTAGTCAAGATAGATCTTGTATCCCTTCGCCGAGAATCGCTTCGCCAGTCCAAGGGTGTACTCCAGATCGTAGCTCTCATAATAGCCGCCGTCATAAGGAACCACAGGATCGACCCAAAGACGAAGTCTGACGGTGTTCATGCCAGCGTCACCCAAGATGTCCTCCACAGGTCTGGTGGCATTGCCACGGGCAGTGTCCTTGAAGACATAGCCGCCATCCTCCTGGATCTTCAGCGACGACAGGTCAAAGCCATTGTAGAAGTATGGCTTTTGGGGCTTAGGGGATGCGGTGGCGATAGACGAAAGCGAGAGCACAGCCGCTGCGGCGGTGGTGAGGGACTTAAGGAAGACCATTTTGGGAGGTTGTAGGTGACTTCTCCTAGAAATTCTGAAGAGAAGCCATCCGGTATTTATATCAGAAGTCTTCAGCCTAATGTATACCGCTTTCTGACATTGTAGATTGCATCCGAGGTCCACGTGGACGCAATACCAAACGTGCCATCCTAAACCCTAAAACTCAAGTACCGAGACGATGGATTCCACCAGTCACGAAGATCTCGTCTTCAAGCCATGATGGTATACCATAGGGCTTTGAAGACTAAGAACGGGCTCGTGGTAATATATGAGGCTCTACATGTGGAGGAGTTGTGGAGGACGGCTTGGAGAAGAGGGGAAGAGACTTGGAGGCGGCCGGGAAGTGGAGGACTTTTGATTTCCACATGTCTTTTGGTGAAATCATGCTAACTCATGGCGACGAACGACCCCCTTGACTAGATGTGTATGCCTGAGTAAGATGGGAAATGGATATTAAGATTCTGCGGCATGCTGTCGTTAAACACAGGCCAATTGGGTTGGCTAATTATGTACATATGCGCGGTGTTGCTAGCACGGCGGCAATTGAGCTTGCAAAAGACCACACTCTCTCTTAGGCAAACATGCCTTCCTCGATAGCCATGCTGACTAGTGCTAGCAGAGCAACCACGCTTTTTTTTGCAGTACCTTTGATGTCTCAGAGGCAGGGGCCTGTATATCTAGCCCATTGTTGATGACACCACCATTGGTGACATTCTCCATGCATTCCTATATCCGTCGAATCCGTCAAACATTCCGAGTGTACTTATGAGAACAGAAGAAAAATGTACATTGATCAGCAAGTACAGAGCCGCCATCTACGTGCTTTTAGGCACTGCTCGTGTGAGCTGCCCTCGATATATGGCTTCTGTCATAAAAGCGTACCGATGCTACCCACCTCCCGAATCAAACGCCGTGCATGCAACGCAAGGATGAGCAAATCTATCGTCCGACCTCATAAGAGCCGAACCTCTCTAATCGTATTGGAAGAGCACACTGATGCTCTCACCGTGGTGAACACGGCGAATGGCCTCGGCGAAGACGTTGCCAATCTCCAGGACCTCCAGCTTGGGGCACTTCTTGAGGTGCTCTTCTTGAGGCACGGAGTTGGTCGTGATGACCTTGTCAATCGCACTGGCGTTGATACGCTCCACAGCATCTCCCGAAAACACGCCGTGGGTGACGAGTGCGTAGACCTTCTGGGCGCCTTCCTTCTTCAGAAGCTTGGCGGCACGAGTGATGGTGTTGGAGGTATCAGCCAGGTCGTCTACGAGAATAGCAGTGCGGCCGCGGACTTCGCCAACGAGCAGCATAGTGGCGTTCTGACGGTCCGAGACCTGAGTCGGGCGACGTTCCTAATTTATGTTAGATGATGGAGCTTCCCCCAATGGGTTTCATGGGTTTACCTTGTGGATGAGCGCAAAGTCTGCGCCGAGAGCGTCTGCAATGTTGGTCGCACGCTTTGCGCCACCAGCGTCGGGGCTGACAATCACGCAGTTGTCGGTTCCGCCGTGTTTGGGAATAATTTGTTGCTGGATGTACTTCTTCAACATGTGCCTACCGTAGAGGTTGTCGACAGGGATATCGAAGAATCCCTGGTATTGCGGGTCGTGCAAGTCCATTGTGATGACGTGGTCTGCGCCGGCGCATGTGAGGAGATCGGCAACGAGAGTACCGGCCTGAGCCACCCACATCTTGTATCCCTTCTGCACGGCCATTTGAGGCGGCTGGGCCTGCTGGACCGGAGCAGGGTTGCTTGTTGGTGCTCCAGCACTGTATCCCTCGCTGTCCGATTGGTCAGAGTGATTACTGTCCAACGTATTCTTGCGTGACATAGACAGGCCATTCAATTTCTTGGTCAAGGACTGGGCTCCATTGCCGTTGCTGACGCCTTGGCTTTCAGGGCCGCCTGGGAACGGGCTCGCTGGCCTCGAGTTGAAGGTGTAATTCGCGTCTCCATCAATCTTGGTGGGCATCCTCGCGAGCGGCGCGCCGACCTTGTTGTAGGGCAAATCGCTCTGGCGCGAGTATGGGAACAAAGGCAGGACCGCGGTGACTCGCCTTGCGCTGGCAGTCTTGCATGCGCTCAGGGTGATGAGCAACTCCATGAGGTGGTCGTTGACCTTGCCGCCGCCAGATTGTACAATGTATACATCCTTGTCACGGACACTGTCGCCAATCTCGACGCGAGTCTCACCGTTGGCGAACTTCTTCAACTCGATGTTGGCGGCAGGGATCCCGAGGTGGGTGCAGATGTTCTCGGTGAGCTGCGGGTGCGAGGAACCGCCAAAGATGACGATGTTGCGAACCATGGTGTACTGAAGATGTGTCGGTACAGACTCGGTGTCCGCGGTGAGAGGTGGTAAGAATGTCGGTAATCGAAGCTCCGACTTTTATTCAGAGGCTGCTTTGACTCGGAGCCAAAGTCAAGGATTGCTAGGGCGGGCGTGGAGTGATGGAGGAGCACCGGGCTCTAGTGTTCACCGAAGCCGTTACCGGAGTGGTGTAGAGGAGGAGGTGGAAGGTGGAGTAGTAACTGGTCATATTGAGAACGAAGGCATACAAAAGCGTCACAGGCAGAGATTCTTGCGCAAGAAGAGACTGGATGTGACGATGCGGCCCGTGCAACGCGGGGAGATGGATGCAATGCACATGCACTTACGCGACAGTCAGCAGTATCAGCGCAACTTGACTGCCGCAGCCTTATCCTTATCGCCACCCACGCCCAGCCTTACACAAGACTGCCTGCACGTGCCGGATACCATCGCTGTGGGTGGAACGCTTTCTGCTCTCATGTTCACTCTTCTTCACTAGACAAACTTCTCTTCCAGTCACTCCAATTCACGTGATCATGGCAGACCCCACCCTTGATGCACCCGAGGTGCCCATCCTCCTCCTTGGTGATGCCGAAGTGGGTAAGTCGACATTTCTGTCGTGAGTCTCTCGCTATTCTACTGTTTATCCTATCTCATATGAGGTCGAATATCCATATTATCTTATGCTGAACGAACCTCAGCCGCCTGACATTAGGCACCCAGGGCCACTCTTCGAATGAGCCCTTACCAGTACTCCGAGACATGGACCAGCCCTTCCCGTTCAACATCCGCATGTACAACAGACCTTACCGCTTCAACTTCTACGATACAGCGTCTCCTGAGAATTTCACTCTTCTGCGTCCAGCAATAGTCGTCTTGTGTTACTCCATCGCGAACCCAGAGTCGTTGGCGAGCGTCCACAAATATTGGAAGCCGCTTGTCGAAACACATTTCAACGATGACGACACACTACCTGTCGTCCTACTTGGCCTGCAACGGGATGTTCGCGGCCAGGAGGACTATGGCGGATCTGTGAAGCCTGCAAGTGGCGGTACTCGACCGGAAGATCAGCAACCAATCAATGGACGGAAGTTCGTGTATCCGCAGGAAGCACTTGGAATCGCCCAAAAGATGCGATGTGATCGGTATTGTGAATGTAGTGCGGTGACGGGAGAAGTGAGCCCCTCTGTATTCCTCAATTGTTTGTTCCAGTGCGCTGACGATGATCAAGTTGTGCCGAGAAGTCTTCGAAGATATTGCAAAGACCGCAGCAATGACTACTACAGCCAGAGGAGGGCAAACCGAAGGAACAGCATGTAACATTATGTGAAGATGAACAAGCACCGCAAGAATGCAGTATCATTGCCTACACGGCTACACGAATTACACGGCAATGCGCGTGATTGCCTGGTAGAGGTGCATTCACAGTTGGTCGTAAAAGTTTCCCTAGCGTCATCCTTGAAAGCAGTCCAACAACCAGTGGCATGTACATCTCAACACAGCGCTTTCACTTTTGTGGGTGAAGATCAAATCCTTCGCATTACCAGCATCAGCTGATCATGACATGATCCCCAGAGTTAGACATCAGCGTACCACTGACCCCACCTTTTTCCACACCCGCGAGTGCGAAATGGTTGCCTGTTGTACGAGACCTTGTGACAGCCCTCAAAGCCTTTAACAGATATATCATCCGGGCCCAGGTCCATTCTCATCGAATCATGAGGTTGCTTTTCTCATCTAGACACAACGCAGTTTGCGCCACAGTCGCGTGTTTCTTCTTCAGCCGAACCAGACAGTATTAGATTGACGACAAAGCTACTCGTCAGGAATTGATCGTCAAGTATTATAGAAAGTCCGAATCGAACAATGCATATCGCAATCATCGGCGGCGGCATCTCAGGCTTGTCACTATATCTCTGGCTGCAAAAGCTCGGGCTCACCACTATCCACTCAGTCACCATCTACGAGGCTCGTTCCGCCGACCCAGTCACAACCGATGACAACGGTAACAGCCAGACATCTAATGCATCTTTCATCGGCGGTGCACTAGGCTTCTCGCCTATCGGCCTTCGAGTCCTACGGCGTCTGGATCCCGAGCTGGAGGAGGAGATCTTGAAGACTGGGCATTGGATGGACCGTTGGAGGATGAGCAATGCCAGAGGGTGGTTCCTTGGCGAGACGCAAGTTGCCGAGAGAGGCGGGGGAGTGCTGGTTGGACGAGCGGCGTTTTGGCAGTGTTTGAGAAAGAGGGTGCCGGATTCTGCCATCGTTGGCCATAAAAAGGTTGTTGAGGTGTTGCCCGGTGATCCAGCACAAGAAAGTAAGTGCAAATTCCTGTTCGAAGATGGTGAGCAAATCGAGGCGGACGTGGTGGCTGGTTGTGATGGGGTATGGTCAAAGGTCAGGAAGGCCGTGCTGGGCGAGGAGGTGAAGCCGATGTATCAAGGCCTGACAGGCGTTGGTGGGTTCGTGAGCAGCGATAAGCTCGAGGGTGTTGAAGATGGGGAGATGAATGTTGTCTTTGGCGCGAATGGATTCTTTGGGTATGGGTACAGTTCCTCTGAAGCTACTGACCCTCGCAAACATGGGAGTGAAGCAGCCTGGTGGTCAACGTATTCGCTTGCAGAGTGTCCAACAGATTGGCGCCGGATTGATCGTGACGATGCTAAGCGCCAGCTTGCTGAGCGCCATCGCAATTGGAGAAACCCTGTGGTGCAGCGGATTGTTGAGAAGGTGGAAGTGGACAGTGTGTATCCGACTTTCACGACACCCGACCTGGCTACTTGGGAGAATGGTGGCTGTGTGATTTTGGGAGACGCGGCTCACGCGCTGCAGCCAAGTATGTGAACGCTCACATCGAATCGGGCACAAGCGTGTATACTGACAACACGTCAACAGGTAGCGGCCAAGGTGCAAGCATGGCATTAGAAGATTGCGAGATCTTAGCCATGTTGCTTGCGCATCACCAGGATCGAGACCAAGACAGCTGGCGTCTGGCCGCGAAGCTATACTCCGACATGCGCATCCCGAGACTGCGTTGGATCCGACAGGAAGCCGACAAGCGTGGCGGGATGAAGCAAGATATGGGCATCGTGAAAGAAATGGTGATGTACTTCTTCATCTGGCTAGGCTGTGAGTATGCTATCTCGAAGTATCGGAGATGAGCTCTGACTGACATGCCGCCCAGGCAAGACTGGTCTTGCTTCGAAACAGTACCGGAAGTTCGGTTCGTACGATGTGCCCGCAGAAGTCAGGAAGGTGTTGGCTACATAATTGTGACATACTTCCCATTGGGGATGTGTAGTCGATCGGTCGATGCAAATTCGTTACAGGGTCATGTACATTGGTGGCTGTATATATATTTATGTATCTAATTCGGGTACTGGGGTCATTTCTTTCGTCAAAATGCGGTTTGCTATGTCGTTAAAGGCTTTGTCGGACTGGAAAATGTCTGGGTTCGGGGTTTCGTGCGTGACGCCGCATGCATGTGCTTTGCCCCATGTGCCTGCGAGTCCGCGAGTTAGTTGTGGTGTGCGAATCAGTTGAGTATCGTGATAATTGTTCACATAGCACGAGTGATATGCAATGGTGGTGCAGATAAACGATTGTTGTTCCGAACATCTTTTCTTCGAAAGCGGGAACATATGCATGGGTGACATACTACACATATAATCAGCACAAGTCTCACGGTCGTGAAGTTCACGCTCAGTAACATACCCGTGTCTGCGAAGCGTACGAGGCATCGGCACCTCTTCGACGATGTCGTCGGACGTTCGACATCCATTCGCCGCGAGTTCTGCCTGTCGCAACCACTCTCTCCAATGCTCGGTGTCGGGCACGGTTGTGTTGAGCTTTATCCAGGATGTGGAGCGCGTGAAGACGATTGCTTTGAAGAGACCTTCGGCGAATGATGCTGACTTGCCGCCGGAAGACAAGTGTTCTTCTTCAATCTCATATCCTGAAAAGTCGAAGGACCAAGCTGGTAGAGTCAGTGAGTGTTGTGAGAGATGGCGCTGGCACGAAAGCTTCTCGTGTACGGCTTTGTGTCCGGTTCATGGCTGCCTGATGGCCAATGAGAGACTATCATCAGGTACGGGTATCGGACAAGCTGAGTTTCCACTGAGAAACGTGCAGAATCCCATTGGTAGCTCACTGGTCAAAGTGGTAGTATCACTACCTGTAGACGTTGAAACGACGATCCATGCCATTGCAAATATCCTTTTTGAGCGTATGTGGCATGGTAATATCACACTCAAAAAACATCGCAGCGTTCACGAGCCGTGTAGGGGTGCAGCCGTACGTAAGTCACGAGCAAGGACCGACGAGATGACCAGACGTAACGTCGTGAGCAAAGAAATATACGCACATCTGGGAAGTGCGGCTGCCATCCAGTGTCCAATGTTCAGTATGACATATGAGGCAGCCCAAGCAATCTGTAGTTGTATCTTGGCGTTGGCGAGAGCAATGACGCTGATCATCAGGATAAGTGTGCCGAGTAGGGACACTGGAATGAAGTGACCAGAATGCTGGAGTTTATAAGCAATCGCATCTGGCGCGAAGAGCAATTGGTGTGCTAGGGACTCGTTGCATTTCAACACAAGGTAGCTGCGCACTCCGGTTAGAATTAGTGCCAGTTGAACGAAGGATACTACAACTTACGATCCGTTTGGCCTACAGGGCGAAGGGTTCAAGTCAGCAAGTGTCTCGAGACGTTGAAGTGGCTGCCGGTCTAGCTTCGAAGTCCGTACTGCTGCCCTGCCGCTGAGAGGCCAGTACGGAGTCTGAACCTAGACCGCGACATTTGGCTGTACCCTTCGTTCACCTACCATCTAATCACGCAGTCACCCGGAGGGTCGCGAGCGCCCACAGGGCGTTTCTTGAATTGCATGTGCCACCGACTGGTCAGACCAATGAGCGACGAGAGGAGAGATAAGAGGACGGTGGCTATCAATGACATGCCATCGCCGTACACCACCGAAAGTACAAGCAGCGCAATCGACAGGATGCATCCAAACATGTTGACAAGGTTTACGGGCCCAAACAAGTTTGCTCTCACCGCACCACCGCCAGTAGTCCTCAAAGAACCCTGGTAGTCCACCTGTCGAATCCTAAGGCATCGCACCTCAAAAGGCTGCATCTGGAAACCGCTAAACAGAATTTAAAGTTAGTACATGTTCAATATGCCTCAAATCCAACGCATATAATTCGCGCAATCCTTACAATAGCGCATCCGTGACGTGATTCAAATAGTCTCGTTGGTTCCCGGAGTGTACAGCGGTGACCGACGCGCGCACACTTTCTATGTTCTCAGGCCGTTCGACGTACAGCAGCGAGTGAGGAGCTGGCATTAAGCGAGGCAAGTAGAAGATACTCGACAGCGACGCCAGCCTTGCAGTCTTTCGCACAGCATCCTCGCCCAATATGGCCAGGAAACCGACAATGTCCAGTTGCAGGTCTTCGAGCCCGCCGTCGAACCATCTCATGCCCCATCTTGGGCCCGGGTGAGAGAGGAGGGTGGAGGGGTCGATTTCCTCCATGTCGCCATGCGTGTTTGGTGTGCTATTGCATTTGGTATGGCGGAGGCGTTGTTACACACCGACTACGGTATAGCACAGCTGGACGGGCGATTTTTGCACCACTGGCCCAGCTGCGCTTTGCTTGGGCGCTACGCTACGGTGATCCTAAGCCCGAGCTGCAGACACAGCCCCAGTCGCGCCATCTCGCTTGCGACCGAGAGAAGGGCCTGTTGTCCATAACGTGAGCATGGTGCGCACTTCAGCTTCAGAGACAGGCGATGAAGGTGTATCGATTTGAAGACAATCATGCTACATGGTCGGAGGATGCCTTAGGCGATGGATTTGAATGGCTACCGTAGCTCGTGTAGCACAAGACTTCAAGTGTGTTTCAGGGTCTGCCGTGACACACAAACACACCTATGGGGACAGCTGTGTCACAAATCACGCGAGTCGAGTTTTGACGTCTTGAGAAGAACTCCAAGTCATGAAGCAGATCCGCAAGCTGTTTAAAGAAAGCCTCATGCCGTGTAGGCCACCCGAACTCCGAAATCTCGGACCTTACATGCCGTGTAGACGTTTACATCTTGACGACTTCATGTTGCCGGATGCCGTAATTGATGTGAGAGGAAACCGATGTTTCTCGCGGGTATCACATGTAAGCACGATCGCGGTGTCTGATCGCTGATGCTTTGCTGGGAACAGTCGACAGTGAGAGCACTGAAAGTTCCGACGGCAACGAACACGCACACAACGATTTCAAGACCTTCAAAGTCCGATTTTGCTTATTGATACAGCACCAGATCTGTGGGCTTGCCCTGCCGGAAGGCCGAGCCACAAGCGAGCTGGTGGATCGCTGGGTGGATCTCACCGCAAACGTTGGCGCTCGCGTGGCGATCTGTGCGTGTCAGTTAGAGTGGAGAAGCGATAGCACACTGAGTCGATTGCGGTAAGTGAAATATATGTGAACGATGTGCATATGCAGGCAGCCTTGTGAGTGATGCGTACGAGACTGATCGCTAATCAATGTGCATTTGTAAGACGACAGGTGTCTCAACGATGGAGACGGAAGAAGGGCTTGTATCCTCACCGTCAGGCGAATGGCTACACGATGCCATCGAGACCGAATGCTTGATTGCGTGTAAACCTCATGAAAGCATACATCATCGATTCCAAAAGCTCACATTAGAAGTCCATGAATGGGACAAGAAGACACGGCTTAGCAGTCGTGCCTGCACGTCAAGAGATTCCGTCGACGTGCGCGACTGCACGGTATGATGAGAAGTGAGTGATAGGAGCGGCAAGTCTCGAATAGGAAGACCGCAAGTACGGAGATAAAGGAGATAGAATTATGGGCCCGAAGATTTGCACGGGAGCGCCTTAAGAAAATGCTAAACAATGGAAGGCAGGGATTCGTCAGCGGCTTGCATGAGCTTGGGGATCACGTTTGGTTCCATGGAAACGACATTGATGCAGGCATTGGTGTGCTGCGAAGGGAGTATTTGGACAGCTGATTGTTTGAGGAGCAAATTGAATGCCACCAGACGCCGACAATGGTGTTCCAATCTCATCCTCCTTTCTGAGTAATCATCAGCCGTTGCCGTTGACATTTGCTTGGCCGATGCGTGGTTGGCCCGCAATGACGATATCATCGTGTTTCTGTGCTGAGTTCACGTCGCCTCATCCTTTTCTGTCACCGCGGCCGCGCGCGCGGGTCCAGGTCGGTGGGCCAGCAGCAAACGGCGTACCCACGCATTAATCAGCTTCCTTACCTCCAAACTCCGAGCAGTTTCCAATCGTCACTGTACTAGTACCCGCGCGCTCGCCCATTGCGGTGCCATGTGGTAAGAAAGACTGCCTTTCGCCAGTCTCTTTCTCCTCTACCACTCACTCCGCCTCTCCTTCATTCCAAGGCTACATCTCGCTTGTCGAGTGTCTAGCAGCGCCAGACGCAGCGCGCTCTCAAAACAGCTTCCTTTTTTTCTACCTTACCCGACTACGTACACTCTCTTAATCACCAGGTTCAATACCAATACCCACACAACATGTGGGGATCCGGCGTCGATGAGCGCAGGCTCACGCGCAGCGAAACCGGAACAACTTTGCCGTCACAGAACGCCTGGCACCGCGGCGACACACACGAAAATGCTGGTCGCCTGCATCCTCCTCACGAGCCCAGCGACTCTGACGAAGACCGCGACCGCACTGGAACATGGGGCGAGAAGGACGTCGGTGGCATCAATGAGCAGGACGCTTTGAAAGACTTCCAGAACCTCAGAAGTGATCTGAACAACCTCGAGAGGACGCGGACACAGGATACTCAACGCACCCATGCCAGCGCAAAACGTTCGAAGAGCAGGGCAAGCGCACGCCCTCCCACCTCACACACCAACAGGGAGACTGAAGGCGACGGTACCGACATTGGCGGCGACCTCGAAGCAGGCGGCGACAAAGAGGATGACTTCGAACTCGACCAGTTCATGCGAGAGGGCCACTTCGAAAAACGTACCGAAGGCCAATCTGCGAAGAAAGTTGGCGTGATCTTCAAAGATCTTACCGTCAAGGGCATCGGCGGCGGCGCTTCTTTTGCAAGGACTTTGCCAGACGCCATCCTCGGCACGTTTGGACCCGATCTCTACCACATTATTACACGCTTCATTCCCAAGCTCTCTGTCGGCGGCGGCAACCTCAAGACTCTCGTTCATGGCTTCAACGGTTGCGTACGCGACGGAGAGATGATGTTAGTACTCGGACGTCCTGGTTCTGGATGCAGCACCTTCTTGAAGGCTGTTACTAACAACCGTGAGAGCTATGCCGAGGTTACCGGCGATGTTTCTTACGGAGGTCTGTCTGCTGAGAAGCAAAGGAAGATGTACCGCGGCGAGGTCGTCTACAACCAAGAAGACGATACTCACATGGCCGTCATGAATGTCTGGAAGACACTGACGTTCGCTCTCATGACCAAAACCCGTAAAAAGGCGCGAGACGAGATTGACGTCATCGCCACTGCTTTGATGAAGATGTTCGGCATCTCTCACACAAAGTACACCATGGTTGGTGATGAATACACCCGTGGTGTTTCTGGAGGCGAGAGAAAGCGCGTCTCCATCGCCGAAACTTTGGCCTCAAAGTCAACTGTTGTCGCCTGGGACAATTCAACCAGAGGTCTCGATGCATCTACCGCTCTCGACTACGCCCGCTCGTTGCGCATCATGACCGATGTCTCTGACCGCACTACATTGGTTACTCTTTACCAAGCCGGTGAAGGTATCTACAATGTGATGGACAAGGTCCTAGTCATTGATGACGGTCGTCAAGTATTCATGGGACCTGCAAGCGAGGCTAAGCAATACTTCATTGATCTTGGTTTCGAGTGCCCTTCGAGGCAGACGACAGCAGATTTCCTGACTGCCGTCACGGACCCCGTGGAGCGTCGCTTCCGCCCTGGCTGGGAGGACCGCACACCCAAGACGCCCGAAGAGCTCGAAAACGCCTTCAGGGCATCTGTTCACTACCAGAGACTCCTCGAAGACATGGCTGCTTATGAGAAGCACATTCAGGAAACCGACTTTGCCGATGCCAAACAATTCGAAGGTGCTGTGCAGGAAAGCAAGTCCAAACATGTCTCCAAATCGTCCTCCTACACTGTCAGTTTCCCCAGACAAGTCATTGCATGCACAAAGCGTGAATTCTGGCTCATCCTGGGCGATACTACCACTCTGTGGACCAAGGTCTTCATCATCGTCTCGAACGGTCTTATCGTCGGTTCTCTCTTCTACGGCGAGTCGCTAAACACGTCTGGTGCTTTCAGTCGCGGCGGTGCTCTCTTCTTCAGCATCTTGTTCCTGGGATGGCTGCAATTGACCGAACTCATGAAGGCGGTCGGAGGCAGAGCTGTCGTCGCCAGGCACAAGGAATACGCCTTCTACCGCCCCTCTGCCGTCAGTATCGCCCGTGTCATCACCGATCTTCCCGTCATCGCCATCCAGGTTATTATCTTCGGTATCATCATGTACTTCATGACGGAACTGGATGTGACGGCGAGCAAATTCTTCATCTGGCTACTCTTTGTCTACGTCAACACCATTCTGCTCACCGCTCTTTACCGCATGTTTGCTTCGGTCAGTCCGGAAATTGACACTGCTGTGCGGTTCTCTGGTGTTGCACTCAACTTGTTGATTATTTACACTGGCTACGTTATCCCCAAGACCCAGCTGCTTAGCAAGTATATCTGGTTCGGATGGTACGACCCTATTCCGCCCACATAGTGACTGAGACAGTTTGCTGACCTGAAATTTTTGCTCTATAGGCTCTATCACGTGAACCCCATCAGTTACAGCTTCGAAGCAGTATTGACAAACGAGTTCGCTGGCCGCGTTATGGAGTGTGCGCCCAGCCAGCTGGTTCCTCAAGGCCCAGGTATCGATCCCGCTTACCAGGGATGTGCACTTCCGGGTGCTCAAGTCAACGCACAATCTGTGGACGGTTCAGCATACCTGCAAACACAGTATAGTTACTCACGCCAGCATTTGTGGAGGAATTTTGGCGTGGTCATCGCTTTCACCGTCCTTTACATCCTCATTACCGTGGTTGCGAACGAGTTGTTCCAGTTCAACGAAGGAGGCGGTGGAGCTCTGATCTTCAAGAAGTCTCGCAAGGCCAAGAAGCAAGTCAAGTTCCAAGAGAGCCCCTCTCAAGATGAGGAGAAGGCCGCTGCGACTACTGGTAGTGACAGCAGTTCTTCAACCAAGAAAAACTCACCTATGGGAGAGGAAGCCGATGAGAAGGCGCAAGAGGAAGCCCTCGCCAACATCTCCAAGAGCGATTCCATATTCACCTGGCGCGATGTCAAGTACACCGTTCCCTACCTCGGCGGAGAGAAGCAGCTCCTGAACGGTGTCAACGGTTACGCTAAGCCTGGTGTCATGGTTGCCCTTGTTGGTGCCTCTGGCGCCGGTAAGACGACTCTTTTGAACACTCTTGCACAGCGTCAAACTGCGGGTGTCGTTACTGGCGAAATGTTCGTCGACGGCCGTGCCCTGGGACCTGAGTTCCAGCGCAACACCGGTTTCTGCTTGCAAGGTGATCTCCACGATGGTACCGCTACCATCCGTGAAGCACTCGAGTTCTCTGCCATCCTCCGTCAGCCCGCCAGCACACCTCGCTCAGAGAAGATTGCCTACGTGGACCAGATTATCGACTTGCTCGAGCTCGAACACATGCAAGACGCCTTGATCATGAGTCTCGGTGTTGAGCAGCGTAAGCGTTTGACTATCGGTGTTGAACTGGCAGCCAAGCCTTCGCTGCTTTTGTTCTTGGATGAGCCTACTTCTGGCCTGGACTCTCAGTCAGCTTACTCCATCGTCCGGTTTTTGAAGAAGCTTGCTGCTGCTGGACAGGCTATCGTGTGCACAATCCACCAGCCGTCTTCTATCCTCATCCAACAGTTCGACATGATCCTTGCACTTAACCCTGGTGGCAACACATTCTACTTCGGCCCGGTTGGCGAGAACGGCTCTGACGTTATCAACTACTTTGGCGAGCGCGGCGTCCACTGCCCCGAGGACAAGAACGTTGCCGAGTTCATTTTGGAGACTGCAGCCAAGCCTGTTAAGCGTCCCGACGGAACCAAGATCAACTGGAACGATGAATGGAAAAACTCACAACAGGCACAGGACGTCATTGAGGAGATCGAAGGTCTCAAGCTCACCAGGAGCAAGTCGATTCCTGAGAAGGTCCGTAAAGAGCAGCAGCAAGAGTTTGCTGCATCTGTCTGGACTCAAACATACGAGATGACTGTCCGCACTTTCAAGCAATACTGGCGCGACCCGAGTTACATCTACGGCAAGCTCTTCGTCTCTGTCATCGTCGGTGTCTTCAACGGTTTCACCTTCTGGCAGCTCGGCAACACCATCCAGGATATGCAGAACCGCATGTTCACGGCTTTCCTGATCATCACAATCCCTCCCACCGTGGTCAACGCTGTGGTACCCAAATTCTTCACCAACATGGCTCTTTGGCAAGCTCGTGAATATCCCTCGCGTATCTACGGCTGGGTCGCTTTCACTACTGCGCAAGTCGTCGCCGAAGTTCCCTGGGCCATTCTCAGCGCTGTTATCTACTTCGTCATCTGGTACTACCCTACTGGACTGCCGACCGACAGCTCTACTGCTGGCTATGTGTTCCTCATGACCATGCTGTTCTTCCTCTTCCAGGCCAGCTGGGGTCAGTGGATCACGGCTTTCGCGCCAAGCTTCACGGTCATCTCGAACGTGTTGCCCTTCTTCTTTGTTATGTTCTCGCTCTTCAACGGTGTCGTTCGCCCTTACTCTGACTTGCAAGTCTTCTGGAGATACTGGATGTACTATGTCGTAAGTCTCACTCCTAATCTGCAATCAGGCTTCCCTACAGGACTTGTTCCGAATTAGGGGACCGGATCACGTAAAAATCAGGCTTTTGCTACAGATCACATGCTGACCTGAATCTCGCAGAACCCCAGCACTTGGTGGATCGGCGGAGTGTTGGCCGCAACACTTGCTGGACAGCCAATTGAGTGCGCAGAGTCTGAAACCGCTGTCTTCGATCCTCCACCAGGTCAGACGTGCAGCCAGTACGCTGGTGCTTTTGCCGATTCTTCTGGCGGCTATCTCTTGCAGCCTGATGCTACGCAGAGCTGCATGATGTGCCCTTACTCGAATGCCGACCAATATTTGGCTACGCTTAATATTTCTGCATCTGACAAGTGGCGTGACTTCGGGATCTTCCTGGTCTTCGTCGCCACCAACTACATGCTGGTGTACTTCTTCATCTACACCGTCCGCATCAAGGGCTGGAGTTTTGGATTCGGCGCCCTATTTGGATTGCTCGGCTCCCTTGTCGAGAAGATCAAGACGCCGTTCAAGGGCATGTTCAACAAGAAAGAGCAGGAGTAGGCTCTACGATCCTTTTAACTCTCCTTTTCACTTACCCAATCGCTGGATACCACAGGACACGAAAAGAAAGGATGATTCTCGCGCAATGAACTCCTGGGTTTACGGCAGGTCATGTCTTTTAGCGATGGCGTTTGTTTGTTTGGAAGATTGCGCCGTGGATGCGGCACAATACTAGACTGGTTTTTTATTTTCTTCTCTACTACAGCTTGCTTCGCCCACTGAGAAATGCGTACTTTGATCAAATGGCGTTATGATCGTACAAAAGCCAAATAACAATAACGTTCAAAAATGACTTGTCCATAAACTCCTGCGTAAATTGGAATTACCTTCCATTGAGATCTTGTTGCCTAATCCGCCGATAATAAGGTTGCCTACAGAGGCGGAGATCCGAACACTTCACCCTTGTCGTGCCGTAATTCGGTATAGAATCCTCGACCATTCGGACAGCCCGCTCAACCGTCAACGTTGCTCGGTTACAGCACTTGTGCGCTGTTATCTTGTACCAGGACGCGTCTGAACTGAGGCTGCGCCCCATTGACGTGATTTGACCTGCCTTCTACGTGCTGCTATCATTTTAGAGCTAAACACTAGATATGATGGCTCGGTTTACCAGGTCGCTCGCTTGGATGTTGTAGAAACAACGATACATCAGTCGAAGCATATGTTACCGAGAGGTATTCTATCGTACAACGACTCTCCACCCCTTTGCTCTTGAGACTGTAACTGGCCACATACGCGGCCACTGTCATGGAGTGTCCTCCCTTCTCCGACCATGGCTTGGGTCCCCAGTATTGCGACAACTTCGATTTTACACTGACATTCGAACAAAGTTTTTTCCAGATTGCGCCGTCTGCTCTACTCCTTCTTGCGATCCCATTCCGCGCTTCCCAATTGCGACGACAAGAGACGAAATGCGCCAGGTCATGGACACGCTTTTGCAAACAAGCCATCATATCATTCTTGGCTCTAAGCCAATGCGCTCTCTTGATCTCGTGGGCTCTCTCCAAGGACATCAGTCGGACTGGTCTGGCAGCGGCAGGTCTATCTTTTCTTACTTGCCTGGGCCTGCTTTGGCTCTCTTCTCTTGAGCACATGCGCTCAGCGAGACCAAGCGACATCATCAACATGTTCATCCTCATCTCCATAATCCTGGATGTCCCACAAGCGCGTACTTTATGGCTGCGACATCGCTCAGACATGGCCGTCGCGATCACTTTTAGTGCTTGTCTGGCCATCAAGATCGTCATACTCTTCCTCGAATCGAGGTCCAAGCGACCATGGCTGCTGGCCCCGTACAGAGCCTACTCTCGAGAGGCACTCACGAATATCTTCGATAGGACTGTGCTCTGGTGGCTTGGTCCGCTCTTTCTCCTCGCATATCGGAAGAATCTCAAATTCGAGGATTTGTACGCTATCGATGATAGCCTGTCGTCGGAATCAGTGGAACTCCGATTTATGAAGCATTGGTCGCGCCTTCGTAAGTCAAACTTCCATGTCTTATCAACCCGCTTCTGACAGATCAAATAGGCCGACGCCGCCCCGAAAAGCGACCTCTGTTGCAAGCAATGGTCTTGACAACCAAGTGGAGTCTTCTTGCGATTGTAGTGCCACGTCTCTGCCTCAGCGCTGTGAAGCTCACCCAGCCTCTTCTAACCGGCAGAATGACGAGTTGGCTGGGCGAAAACTCAGGAAATAACGACACCGGAAAAGGCTTGATAGCCGCTACAACGCTGATCTATCTAGTCATGGCTCTTTTCACTGTGGCGTACAAAAGGCAGACCGATCGGTTTCTCACCAGGTTACGCGGGATGCTAATCTCCGCATTGCACTCGCAGAGCCTAACTCAACTCTCAGTCTCGGATGGGAACATGCTCACCCTGGTCAACACCGACGTTTTGCGCATTGCCATGAGCTTGCAGCGAGTAGGGGAGATCTTTGCCGCGCCGTTTGAAGTCATTGGTGTCGCAGCCTTACTAGCTAAGCAAGGCGGCGTTGCTTGCATCGCCCCGATCGCAGTGGGGATCTTAGTACCTATCTTGAGTGCTCTCAATACCAAGCGAGGTCTGCCAATGCAAAGGCTTTGGCTCGATGCCATTCAGCGACGCATTGCATACACAAGTGCCGTGCTCGGTTGCTCCAAGGGTTTCAAGATGCTAGGGTTGACCGAATTCCTGTCCAAGCAGATTCAACGACTAAGGATCAAGGAATTGGCTGAGTACGCCGGATATCGAAAATACGTCGCAGCTAGGGAGACGCTCGCTTCAGTGCCCAGAGCCTTGGGGCCGACGCTTGCTCTGATGATGTTTACCCTGATCAATGGTAGCGACAAGCTTACTCCAAGTGTGGCGTTCAGTACATTGTCGCTGGTGTCACTTCTATCCGCACCAATAGAAGAGGTGGTTTGGGCCATCATTGATCTCCAACTGGCTTATGCGAGCGTTTTGCGAATTCAGTCCTTCCTGCTTGGCGACAACGGCGACAATGGTGACAATCATATGTCCTTGCTCGATTCGAATGATGCCTCTCCCTCCATTGAGATGACAACCAGAACTTCACGTGGCATCAAGTTGACCGACGCCACGATATACGCAGGCAACAATTCTCAACGCCCTATTCTCCAAGATATATCCTTGGACCTGCAGAAAGGATCTTTCACCCTCGTCCTTGGGCCTGTGGGAAGTGGAAAATCAGCTCTACTTCGTGCCGTCATGGCCGACATGAAGCTGGATGCTGGTAGTCGCTCCGTTTCGAAAGACTTCCATGCATTCGCCTTTTGCTCTCAAGAACCCTGGCTGCCCAACGAATCAATCCGGAACATCATCGTAGGAGAGTCCGATTATGACTCGGTTTGGTACAGCACCGTTGTACAAGCGTGCGCATTGTCGGTCGACATCTCCCGCTTACCGGCTGGAGGGCAGACATCCGTGGGTGACAAAGGCATGTCGCTGAGTGGCGGGCAGAAACAACGTCTTGCCCTCGCGAGAGCGCTGTATTCACGAATCCCCATCTTGGTTCTAGATGACATATTCAGTGGACTGGACGGTGGCTCCCTCAAACACATCGCCAAATCTGTCTTCGGCTCCTCAGGCATAGCCAAGCGACATGGCCTCACAGTCCTTATGGCTACTCATCAGGGCGCTTATTTTGTCCAGCAAGCTGAGCAGATAGCCGTCTTGGGAAGCGACGGCAGAATCGTCGAACAAGGACCATTCCAGAAGCTGGGGAGCAATCGAAACAGCTTCCTCCATACAATGGAGCTTCGGAAGGAGTCTTCAGGTGATCCGCTCGAGGAGACAAATGATGCTGTCGTGGCTCTTACCAATCCAATTGGAGAGTCAGACGACCCTCCGGTATATGCACGCCGGACCGGAGAGTTTTCGACCTACAAATACTGGTTCAGGTCGTTCGGATTGAAATTATGTCTTCTCTTTTTGGCCGCAACACTGTCCGCTGGGTTTTCCTGGAAGTTTATGGAGGTTTGGGTTCAATGGTGGTCTGATGAGGCAGCATCACCGTCTGGATCATCTCGGCACTCTCTGGGCTATTGGAACGGCTGTCATATTGCATTTGCGCTGCTCGCATTGCTGTTCGATTTTGCCAAATTCTGGACAATCCTCGTCTGGGCTGTGCCTCACTCGTCAGCGCAGCTCCACCAACAGATCTTGAACACCGTCATGAACGCTCCGTATTGGTTCTTCGTCAAGACAAACTTGGGATCAATCGTGAATCGCTTCTCCAACGACATGACGCTAATCGAGAGCGCCGGCGCCGGTCCTATCTTGCAAGCTTCGGAGACCTTGACGATGGTTTTGGGCAGCGCAGCACTGATATTGGCCGGGTCCAGCTACGCCGGTGCCACCCTACCATTTCTCCTTGTGGCGGTGTATCTTTTGCAGCGATTCTACCTCCGCACCTCGCGCCAGCTTCGTTTCATGGATCTTGAAACCCAAGCGCCCTTGATCAATGCCATCCAAGAGTTGATGCATGGTGTATCTACCATCCGCGCTTTCGGCTGGCAATCTGCTTCCCATAAGAAATTCCTCAACCTGCTGGACCGCTCTCAACGCCCGTACTACCTCCTGCTATGCATTCAACGATGGCTGGGTCTCGTGCTGGACATTCTTACAGCTTTCCTCGCCACCGTGGTTGTGTCTCTGGCTATCAGCATACCGTCGACATCATCCGCGAGCTCACTGGGTCTGGCCTTGCTCAACGTACTGGGATTTAACAGTCAACTCTCTGCTTTCGTTGTCGCATGGACTACAATTGAGACGTCTGCCAGTGCCGTCTCTCGTTGTCAGAATTTTGAACAGACTACTCCAGACGAGCGACTGCCTATGGAAATTGCGAAGCCGGATCAAAATTGGCCAGGAGAAGGGAAGATTGTCATCCAAGATCTGCGCGCTACCTACACCCCCGATGGTCCAAATGTTCTCCATGGAATCGACCTTCGCATCGCACCAGGAGCCAAAATTGGTATCTGCGGCAAGTCGGGGAGCGGAAAATCGTCATTTTTACTTTCTTTGTTCCGCATGCTAGAGAACATGCCCAGCGACAGTATTTGCATCGATGATGTTGATCTTGCTACCCTTCCTCGAAGCGTACTCCGGGACCGTCTGACGGCAATCCCTCAAGAGACACTGATCATCCCTAGTTCCCTGAGGAAGAATATCGATCCTTTGAGAATGAGCAATATCGATGATATCAACTCGGCTTTGGGAAAGGTCGGTCTCGCTTCCCTGGTCGCTGATCGAGGTGGCATCGAAACTGACATGACCGACATCGGTCTCTCTCAGGGCGAATTGCAGCTTTTCGCTGTTGCTAGGGCTCTTTTACGCCCGAGCAAAGTCCTGGTAGTGGACGAGATGACCTCTTCTATGGATTATTTGTCGGAGAAAATGGTTCTTGATCTTGTGCGAACCGAGTTTGAGAGCAGCACAGTTTTAGCGGTTGCGCATCGGCTCGCTACCATTGTTGACTTTGACATGGTTGTTGTATTGGATGCGGGGCGCTTACTTGAGTCTGGACACCCACAAGAGCTGCTTCGGAAATCCGATGGTCACTTCAAGAGGATGTGGGATCAGCAAGAGTCTCAAGGCCAGTAAGAAAGAATAGATAGCTGTAGCGCACCTGCTCCAAGAATTTATCGCCGCCGCGGTTGTGCGGCAGACATGAGATACATGTGACACGTCTTCCAAGAACCGGGTCAGGCAAAGCCGGGTGGGCAACTTACCTATCAGTCGTCCATTGCCGATTGCGCCACATTGGTGATATACTTTGGCTGCGGATAGGGCTCGGCACAGAACTCTCACGGTAACAGCAAGCGCAGGTCAAACTACCAAGTAGCGGGAGGTCGCCTGGTCGGTGAAATGGAAGGTACAATGTCTTGATGCGCTGCAATACGTTCAGAGGATGTTTTTTTTCATCAAACACACTTTGTATGCCTGGTTGTCGACCCCACTTGCCATCCCTCATCTCCACAGGCGGCACTGTTGTGCGCAAAGTCGAATACACGATCTTCAATCCAGCCGGATTGCGTGCCGTTGCTTTGCTTGCCAAGTCGAGGGTCGACGCGAGTTTTGCATTGCCGAGTCTCCGGCACGAAGGAATACTGTTTGCATTCAGACTGTCCCTCGCATCTGGCGCGGCAGTCGTGCATACTGCTCACCTCGACTTCATCCTCATCGCTAAGGTTATCCCAATTCGCTTTGTCGCCGGCCATCATTTGGGGCATCACGTACTCTTTGAACACGTCGCCGTGTGTCAGGACGTCTGAACTCTGCAAATCTGTCAGTCATTCATCATGCAAATTGTGTCCTCAGCATCAAGCTCACGTTCTTGTGTGCAGTAATCCACTGCTGTTCGAAACCCCAAAGGTCTTTAATCATATCCGAAGACATATGATGATATGAGATAGTGTTCGAACACCACTCACGTAGCGATGCAGCAGGACCGTAGCGTCCATCCGGTCCTGCATAAGCTACAAGGCCCGGATAGTCTCCTTGGAAGTGAGGCCAGGCATCTGTGCATGGCACGGCAGCGTCGTTAAACGTTTTGCCGAGAACATAGTCTCCAGCCCACTGGCGGTCGGTCAAGGCCTCGATCTCATCCTTGTGGGTAGAGTAGTACTGGGTCACCTGCCTCATCGCCGGCTGCGATACAACAAAGCCCGAACCTCCGTGGGCAAAGAGATGCTCACCGAGGCAGGTTCCGGCTCCCAGGTAGTACGGTTTCGTGTGGTCCAACAGTGACAGGTACTGCAGCAACATCGACCACAGCAGAAAAGTGTCTGCCTCGACGAAGACATACCATTTAAATTCCGGG
The DNA here is from genome assembly GCA_002921095.1 of Cladosporium sp. SL-16. Taxonomy (NCBI): domain Eukaryota; kingdom Fungi; phylum Ascomycota; class Dothideomycetes; order Cladosporiales; family Cladosporiaceae; genus Cladosporium; species Cladosporium sp. SL-16. The sequence goes on from PEGC01000019.1 coordinate 639,581, forward strand.
TGCTCGTGCATTGTTCTGTTGACCATGGGCATGAATTTCCATTTGTCCAGCTTCCAACCGGGGTTCTCGGCATTGCCGTTCATCTTCTCGAATGCTTCCGGAGATCCACTCAACTCTGAGGGGTCCAAGATTGCTCTGCCGTGCTGCCGGAGCCGCCGATAAATATCAAAGTCTTCATGGTTTGCTTTGATGTCATCGCTCACAGAACTTAAAGCATCGATGATATGTTCACCGTGGTAATTTTCTTCCAGATCTGAAAATATCAGGTAGTGCGAGAAGCAGCGCAAAGAGGTCGAGAGATGAACCAGAAGCCTGTCGTCAATTTCCGTAGAGCCAGTCCTGAGGACAACAAGGGTGTCGTTTGCACCTCGTAAGTTTGAACATGGCGGGCCTAGCGGAGGTGATACGTCTGGACCAGGGAGGACTGTATGTGACATGTGGACTGCCCAGTGGGTATGCCAGTAGATTAAGAGTGTGAAGCAGATGAAAGATCCGGAGACAACGGCTCTTGATGTCTTTTGTGAAGGCAGGATGGCCAGCATACCGTCTGACGCGCAAACTGTGAGGCTTGGTGATCTTGCCTCGACCACGTTCTCCAGGGATGACGCCCAAGCTCATGCGTTTTGATGAACAACGGAAGTAACACCAGCAAGAATAAAGGCGCGAAGATGGCCGTAAAGGACTGGCAGAGAGATCAAGACCGGAGCGAGGTCTCGACGTGACGACTTCGCCGTGCAGGACGCTTAATCATGCCATTTTTGTCCACTTGAGCACATCAAAACCGGCACGCCGCCGTAGCAAGCGACGTTACCTGTAGGCAAATGGCGATGCATCTTAAACCAGTGAACGTGCTTGCGAGGCGCGTATTTCTGTGTTGGCGTATTCGGCGGCTGTGCTACATTTATCTGATTGGCTCGCTTGCGCGAAGCGCCGTGCCAAGAACAGGATGAAACTACTTCCCCTTCTTCTTGTCTGTACACTTAGACGACGACATGAATGCTCCATGTTGAACCTCCATGTACTCAGGCGCCAACGTTGTTTGGGGAACTGACATAGCTCTCATCGGACGAGAGCGATGTCGATGCCGTAGAGTCTTACGCATGGCACTGAAGAGAAACACCTCAATCGGAAGTTTTCTTTGGCCATTCGACCGATGCTGTAAATCTATTGAATCATTCACAATCGCTCCTCGGTCCTTCTCTCTGTTGCCGTTGATTGAGTACTGAGCGCATATGCGAACAAGAGGCACAGCAAGCTGAGAAGTCTAGCAATTGGGCTGGCCACGTCTCATCAAAGATAAGGTCTCTCGCTTCAGGTACTAACATCAACAGCGGCGCTCAATCTCTTGCCTGTTGCAAACCTGTATAATGACAAGAGTCGGAGCAGGGATATGTCTGCCAACTTCAGCTACCACAAACTTTCCCAAATTGCTGTCACTACACTGTTCTTCGTCTCCAGCGGAACTACTTCGACATCTGCAGCATCGCCACAGGACCAGGTCCCAATGACGCGAACATCATTCACTGGATGGGGAAAGCGGTACGGAGCTTGCTTTAGCCTACTGCTTTCTCAGTGTGACTGCATCTTCTACTCGCCCTACCAACACCTCCCTCTCGCATCCTTCAAGTCCTTCAATGGCACTTTCGGCTTTCCCTCAGGTAGAACCCAGATCTTCGACGAAGGCACCGAAATGACCATCCGATGGAGTACGGACTTTGCGCCTGTGAATCTCTACGTCGTCTACAACGCTTCGAGTATCCCGCCATCACCGGGTATACAGAAACAGCTTAGCAGTAAGCACTCGCGTTCAACAAGTCGTTCTGTGCTCTTGCTGACTTGGGATTAGCCGGTTACTCGGGGAAGACTCTTGATTGGACTATAACCTGTGAGCCAGACTGTGAAGCTCCCTTTGCCATCAAAGCGGTGGATGCTTTTGGGGATGTGAACGCGCTTGCGAATCTGGGATTCTGGAGCCGGCAGTTCTGGATTCGTCCGATCGGCTCTACATCCAGTGTGCAAGAACTATCATCATCAACGGAGATGGCTTCCGCTCCTTCCACTTCCTCCGGCAATGCAACTACCAGTTCGCAAGCATCAAGGACTGCTGGATCAGGGCCAACATCTGCAGCAACGTCTGCCCCTTTACCGATAGCAATATCAACGATCTCACCAGAGTCAACGACAATCCAGACCATAGCTCCAAGCCCCGAGACGATCCCAACTGTGAATTTCACCGCAATCGGGGCAAGCGTCGGCGCAGCAGTCGGTGCTGCGTTGGTATTTTGTGGTGCATTATTTCTGTGGAATCGACGGAAACTAAACGCTAGTCACAACAAAGGGATCGAAAAGCAGTCGAATGAGCTCCACTCGCTGCAGACTCTCGACGCAAAGGTTCCTTACATTGATCATCACCCTGTATTCGAAGCCCCTGGTTGGCAGCATGCCGAGCCTCAGGAACTACCAGCCCGGCCGGTTTAGATTATCACATAGACTAACGAATATATGAATAGAATGATTATCATGATACTCAGCGGACGTACCCACCTCCTTCACGCTGAGGCTCTGGGAATAAGAACAGAACTCGTGTCTGGCAATAATTTGAATTGCCTACCTATGGAAACCCCATCACGACAGCCAAGCACTGGGCTAGCCACTTCCAGTAACTCGGGTCGTAGTCACAAAGCTTCGACCTGCAGCCGCATACTATGGTCGTACTACTACAGCTATACAGTACAGCTTTGCCTCTCTGACAAATGCTTGAAGAGATCTGCAAAAGTGAGATCATCTCATCGCCAGATCGCTTGCATGAGTGAGTGCTTGTTGTTCCTGGGTGGGCAAATCCACCAAAGCTTCCTCGTGTTTCTTCTCGTCGGCTTCAAATCCTCACGGCGTTAACTTCGCATGTGATGAGTGAGATGCTGCGGATTTGAACTCTTGGAGGACTGGCAGCAACGTGCATTCCTACGTTGCTCATTGCGACCTCGCAGACCTACAGTCAATATATAAATGCTGTGGCCTGAGATGTACCTACCTGTCTATAGGGCTACACAAACGTCGTCAATGGCGTCCGCCAACGAGCTATTTCGCCCATTAAACACTCCAATACTGCCGATCTCGTCAAAGTAAGGCGCAAGTCACACTCTGTACTGTTCAGCCAAGAAAACCAGAGCACGCTGTTCTGCAGCGCCCAGCCTCTGAGCCGCACCTAATCTTGGTCTGCCCGGCACGTCTTGGGGAACGTACCTCATTGAACCTCCACATTTCCCATGGCGATACTGCTGATCACCACTTTGGAGCTGTACTAGGACATGGCGAAGTCACTGGTCGAGCTTCGTCGGTCGAACGCCCGATCTTAGCTGGTCGCTGTCTTGAGCGCGGCTGGTGGCCATGTCAATTCGCGCAGCACCTCTCCTGCATGGTTGGGGCATAAGAAGTGAGGAGCCCGACATGTCGGCAGCCCACGTCTCCTCAGTAAGACTTTCAACCTGCTAGCAGTAGCTCAACCGCAACCATGCAGCTCCTGTCTCTCTTCACTTTCCTGGCTTCAGCTTCTGCAGTTGCCATCCCAGCCGCCACTCTCGAAGAAAGGCAAACCTGTGCCAATGCCAACGCGAACGCTCTCGCCCAAGCAAAAGCAGCGTTCACGGCGGCAAAGATCGTCCCAGATGTGATTCCACGATTCGACCCGACGCTTGAGCTGAGCGTTGCGTATGGAAGCAAAGCCGTAGACTTCGGCAATACGTTCAACACTCTCGGTAAGTAGTCATTCATCTTGCAAGACATCACTCGGCAGCTTCCTTCTGACCACAGCCACAGAAACGGTCACCGAACCCACCTTCTCCATCACCAGCGAACGGGGCTTCAACCCATCCACAACCAAATACACTCTCATCATGGTCGACCCCGACGCTCCCGGCCCAGCCGCTCCCATTCTCGCAGACTTCCTGCACTGGATCGTCTCAGACGTGCAGCCCAAGTGCATCACGACGCAGCAGCGCAAGCAAGTCGCCATGTACATGTTCCCGACACCGCTGTCTGTCAGCCCGCACAGGTATACGTTCCTCGTCTACCGCCAGCCGCCGAACTATGTTCCTCCGCCGAGTCTCAATTACCTGCCTGGTGCGAGAGCGAAGTTCGACCTTGCTGCTTATGTTAAGGCGGCGAAGCTTGTTGGGCCTGTGGGTGGGAACTATTATCGCGAGGGCCAGGAGCAGAATGTTTGTTTGTTGTTAGCTGGGTGTACGCAGGATGGTGTTGGGTATGTTGAGTAGAGGGTGAATTTGATCACCTGTCCTCCAATCTCCAAATCGTGTACGATGGTAGCAAGGGGTGGACGCATGAGGAGCTTGTTAGATGCTTGTTCTTATGAAGATCTCTGCACATGCGATCAGAGAGTATGACTACCTTACATTAGTAGTACTACTCAACCAGCCAAAGATCAATCACCTGCCTAATAATGACGGAAATGGGTTACATCGCACTTGACCCGCCGCTCTCCACACTTTTTCTCCATGCCCAGTGGCCGCGTGCATATTTGTCCGCCGAGGCAGATCAAGCCTCAAGGGTGATCTGGCCCGAAATTGCCCTTCTAGTGCCGCCGGAACAAGGCTATCATTACCGCCAGTGGAATACCGCTAATCACGTGAAGAAGACTCCCCCGCAGTTCTCGGTGGTATCTGTCGCGTGGCATCGGGATGGTGGAGGGGGAGAGGGGAGGTTGGCTTCTGTTGACTGACGTTCCCTCGCGTTCTTGCTCCTCCAAGTCCACATCCCGGCGGATTGCAAGGCGCATCACCGCGTGCACCAAACGCAGCGTGCGCATTCGACGGGCCCGGCGCATCCACATAGCCCGATGGGTGTTTGATGTGAAGAGAGCTACCGCGCCGTGGAAGCGCCAAACCACCCACTGACTACTGACTTTCCCACCGCCGCTAGAGCGACTGCTATTGTCTTCTTTCACACGAGCCCAGTCCCCGGCGACCAGCAAGCCCTCTTCCTCAGCCATCGTTACATATATCCTCCTCCCACCCTCTGCCGGGCTCGAACTCGCCCTCCTCCTCTGCTCCGACTACTATCCGTCTATCTCTCCCGCTAACCACTCGGGTGACCCACTACTCCTACTCAGTCCCTGCCTTACCTGCATCTTGTCGTCTCTTCAGTATGCATATCCTCCACCCCAACTCTCCAGAATTGCCCGGCTCACTTCTGTCCTCCAAGCAGGCCCGAGCCGAAGCCCCCACAAACTCCAACACCAACACCGACCACCTGCAGGCCGACATGCCTGACGCAATCCTCGACGACATCTCCCACCGTCGCTTCAACCCTCTCCGGAGCAGTTGGGTGCTCGTCAGCCCGCACCGCACTAAGAGGCCATGGCAGGGCGCGCAGGAGTCGGCGGTTAAGAGCGAATTGCCCGACTACGATGAATCGGTGCGTCTAAGCGGAACAACGTTTTAGGGCTGGTTGGACAAATCCACTGACAGGCGTAGTAGTGTTATCTCTGTCCCGGCAACAAGCGCGCGCAAGGCGACTCAAATCCCAAATACGACAGGACGTTCGTCTTCGTCAACGATTACTCGGCTGTGAAGGAGGAACAGGCACAATATGAGCCGCCTAAAGAGGAAGGATGTGAGTTGGATTGAAGCAGATACGCGGTCGAAGCGAAGACTGACCTGATTGCAGCATTGTCCGCACGACTGCTCAAGGCAGAGTCCACAGAAGGAAAGTGCTACGTGATCACTTTCTCGCCCAAGCACAACCTCACACTCGCCGACATGCCTGCTCAGGATATCCTACCAGTCATTGAAACATGGACCAAGATTTACACAGCACACTTGGATCCTCAATCGACCCTCCTCACAAAGGCAGCGCACTCGTCCTCAGATACCAACGGCCACCTGATTGAGGCTCCTAAGCAACAATACCGTTACATGCAAATCTTCGAGAACAAGGGTGCCGCAATGGGCTGCTCCAACCCTCACCCACACGGCCAGGTCTGGGCGACCACATGTCTGCCCGAAGAGCCCAGCATTGAGCTCCAGAGCATGCAGCAATACCGACGGGATCACCATGATTGCCATCTGCTGGAAGACTACGCCAAACTGGAGAGCGAGAAGGGTGAGCGCACAGTTTTCGAGAACGAGAGCTTCTGGGCCGGCTGCCCCTGGTGGGCTACCTGGCCTTTCGAGGTCATGGTTATCGCAAAGACACACAAGCGCGCCTTGACAGACTTCAACGACCAGGAACGCGCACACCTCGCCGAGGTCATGTCTGAGATTACACGACGATACGACAACCTTTTCGAGACCAACTTCCCTTACAGTAAGCTGTCTTGAAATGATGAGATCGATTGAACGCAGTACTAATGCAAAATTTAGGCATGGGACTCCACCAAGCTCCTCTCACTGGCACACCCGAAGAGATCGAAGCCAGCCACTTCCACGTCCACTTCTACCCACCCCTCCTGCGCAGCGCCACCGTTCGCAAGTTCCTCGTCGGCTACGAACTCATGGCCGAGCCCCAGCGCGATATTACACCCGAGCAAGCCGCGAAACGCCTGCGCGACTGCGGCGGTCCCCTCTACCGCACTGCGACATCACCTTGAAGGCTTGAACTGCAATGTTAAGAGCAAAAAAAAAAGGATAAGAAGGGAAATACATGATTGATGGAGAAACTATTCTCCGTGCGTGCGTCCTGAGCATCGGGTTCGGCGTTTGATAGAAAGCTGGAGTTATGAGGGCTGGGTTGAGAGCAGCGGACTGGATTGGCTTGCCGATCTTGAGTGAGCAGAACGGACGATGTCGTCTATGCACTGATTGGCTTCGGCCTCGCGCGGGGTGGGAAGTTGGGTGAGGGTTGATGATGCTTTCTTTCATATAGAGAGGCCGGCTTCTACTTTTTTCTCCTTCCTAGAAGTGGCGGACGGCACTTTAGATGTGTGCACCTATGATGCACTTATGTAGACACGAATGCGACGCTTATGCAAGGAACATCTCTCGGTTCATCATGAGGTCCAATTCTTTCTTGCTATGTTCTCTTCTTCCTGGATAAGAATGCTGGTCCTAAGATGGTGTTCAATGGAAGGAAATCCATCGATTTACGACATGACACGCATCCTACGTCTTTGCTAGGCAGCCTCGAACAAAGCTCAGATCGATAAGTTTCGGATTGTCAGTCTGGATATTCAACACAACGTATATCTCTTATCAGACATGAGGAAAACAACAGTTTCAGCCTCATCACATCTAGATCTCACAAAAGTTTGGGTGCGGCTTTTGTGGCTGCGAACTGCCACGCGGAGAACTAGCCAATGGCGGCGCGCTGTGGCTTTTGAATTGGACTTCTGGAAGCGAAAGCTACCTAGCCTACCTTACCTACACACTCTTTTGCGCAAGCCACATTACCTGTCTTCGGGGTTGCCGGTTTGGCGAGGGAAGCCAATAATGGCGACAAAAACGTTCTTGGTGGGGATGAGTACATGTGTGGCATGGTGGCTTTTCGCAATTACTCACCCCTCACGGAGACCGTAAACAGGTCCAAGGGCGAAGATCGCTGTTTATTTTTGAGAGATGGGGAGAAACAAAGACGCTACCTACCTTTTCGACGAACCCAGATAAAGTATTCTTGGACACTGCTTGTTGTACTTTGGTTACGAAGTACGGATCACTGCAAGCCACAGCCAGGCCTGGACAGCACAACACATGGCGCGGAAGAAAGCCTCTTTGCTAGCCGCAAACTTCGATACAGTACAGGATGTGTAGGCTGATACATAGTGGGTGTCAGCTAAGCTCTCAGATGTCGCTCTCAAGTTGCCGTTGGTGTGTGTTTTTCCTTTTGCACTTCTTCTCGACTCTCGCTTTTTTTGCAACTCATCACTCTTTATTTCGTTTACCATGGCGTCTGCCGCTGAAAGACCACAGCACGCGAGTGTCCAGATATACGAAGAGGCCACTATGGAGCAAGGCAAGGAACACAAAGGCCCCGTCGTTTCTGCCGAAGCCGCGCACGACGACAACGAGACAAGGCCTGCGGGTTCCACGCGATGGGGAGAAGCCGTCTTGGGCGTCTTCATCGCTCTGTTGCCACTCTACTTCGCCGGATTTGCTACAGCAGCTTTCGTCCGCGATGGCACACTTGCGAGCTCCTTTCGAAACGTTGCCATCTTGCAGATGTCCAAGTTCGTATGTCAGCGGCAGTATCCTCGCGATGTCTAACATCAAGTTCACTGACCTTGCAGAACCCGACGATATTCCCGATCTTGTTTACCTTGATCTTCGCAAAGTTTATTAAGGCCCTCGCCAATTGGAAACTTGAGCGAGGCGCAACAGTCGGGCATATTCAACACCTGCTTGGCAGCCGTTCATTGGTATCTGCGGTTGTTACGCCCGTTAGGCTTGGAACTGCCAGTGTCTTGGTACCTCTGCTTATCTTGGTCTGGGCGATGAATCCGTTGGGCGGTCAGCTCTCTTTGAGAGTCGTCTCGAGAGAGACGAATGTCACGATTGTCGACACGCCGTTCCTCTATGTCAGCCCTAGTCTGTCGTTTGATGCCCGAGCGACAAGCGGAGCACACATATCCACCAACCGGGTGATTGAGAATGTTTTCACCACATCCCTACTAAGCCCCAACAGCTCCAAGAACGGTACACAGGATCTGTTCGGGAACATACAAATCCCCCTGCTCGAGCATCTCATGCTCAACGGGACTGCGGATTCCGACGGCTGGCTGTACACCATGGACTGGAACCTGAAAGGAGTGAAGGCGGCCATAGTTCATGCTGCTGGACTTGAACACTCGTGGAGCAAACCTATCTACGCATCCATCATCGGGTTGCCGTACAAAGCGAATGTGTCATCCACCGCCGTCGATACCAACAGTACCGAGTCCGAGCACAACGCCAAACTTCAAAAAGTAAAGGACGACCTTTTTGGCAATGACGCAACGAACATACAAAGCGAGTTCACGGTTGAGACTTCCTACATGTATGCCAACTGCTCAACGAAACCAGTGACCAAAGGCCAAGCACTGAATGAACATTTCGATGTGGACTTCTATTACGATGCAAAGTTGAGAGATGCTACCCACTTCTCAAATGCAACTAGTGGCGTGGCTAGCAACTCGAATGGGTTCTCAATCGCATACGACGACAAACACAGTCTGAATAGCACCGCCGCGCGAAATATCGTCGTACGCTCGTGGCTGGGTCTACCCAACAACACAGCCTTAGACAGTCGTGAGCCTTTCACGGAGATAGTAGAGGTCATAAGCGAATCTTCCTGCACGATAATGCAGACGTACGTTGAGGCGCTGGTGTATTGCCCATCGCAAAGCAATTGCACAGTTGCCAAGATAAGAGAATCGAGAGCTGTAGACAGAGCGCGCTCTCCGCTCACGGCGTTGGACGGCATCACTTATCCTCGATCGCTCCTGGAAACCCGGACTCAAATCCCCCCTTGGGGCTTCGAACTCGAGCAGCAAACATACGCTTCAGCGATCGCGACAACGTTTTTCGAATACTTCGTCAACGCCACGACGGTCGAAGACGACCTGCAACCGATCGATAACCTCGGGCCTTTGGAGTCGTACTTCGCAAGGCCGGACGCCCCTTTCAAGGCCAGCGAAGGCGTCAACGGCAAAGCCTCTGGTCACGCCGGCCAGCGGCCGATCACTGAGGTTGGCGACCAGCTGTTTTCTTGGCGGCTTTCGCAGTTGATGAACACCTACTGGCTGGCGAGTGTCGAGCCCTTCAGTGTCATCAGCGGTATCGATCTGGACGCCATTCGGAACGAGGAAGCGAATCCGTTGCCGAGCGCGCAAGGCCACTTGTACGTCGAGAGGACCGTGCTCAGATGCCACACGCCCTACTTCGTGGTGTTGTTGGTCATTTCCCTGGGTCTTTGCGGCGTTGGCATGGTTACTGCCTACCTGGACGCTACACGAAGAGGCCCGGATGTCTTGGACGACTTTGTCAATTCGCTGCGACACAACCCTTACGTTCATGTCGATACTCTTGGGCCGTCGATGCAGGATGGCCAGGAGATCTCGCGCCGACTGCGGGACACGGTGGTGCAGATGGGCGATGTCAGACCCGACGATCATGTCGGTTATGTTGCTATTGGCACACCGAACGAGAGGCAACCTGTAGAGAGGTTGGATCCTAGGAGGCATTATTTGTAAAGGCGTAATTTTGGGGAAATCTGAGAGAGCGTTATTATAGTCGCAGGTACCAACCTAACCCGTCAACAAACCAACGAATGTGAAACAGATAAGTACTTAGGATCCAGAATATACATTCTTTCTAAAATAAACCGAAGCTCCGAAGCTGCTCGGAGCAAAAAATCCCCAGGTCGACGACAGCCCATGCCTTTTCGTCGGAGGGCACGCGTGAACCAAGCCCTCATCCATACTGCTGTAAATGATATTTCTCAGCTCGCCGCTGGAAGTCCTCCTCATCACCGCTGTAACACTTGTACCTACGACGCGCATGCAGCGGCGAGGAAGCGCCCAGCCCAAGAGCTCCAACATCGCCCTCGCCTCCAGTGGCATCCCCGATCTCACCGGGCAGCATGTCCAAAGCGCGGATAGCTTTTGTCTCGAAACCGACTTCAAAGTCAATTTGCTCGTGAGCAGCAGCACCGATCCGCATCTTAGCAAACGAGTCGAGTTGCTGTGTCCATCGTGGCGACGTGGCACTATATACAGCAAGAGCGAACAGACAAGCGATGTATACCGCCCAAAGAATCGATGCAACGACCATACCTGCGCGAGAAATCGCCAGGATGACCATGTCGGCTCCAGGGTCGGAGAAGACTTGGCGGTTGGACCGAAGGACGTCTGATGTAAGCCAGGCCTCGTTGGCAAGGTAGACAGCGGCTGCGAATGCATTCGTTGAGCGTTCCCGATCTTGCCATTGTAGCCCGTAGTTTCCGAAGAGATAGAACGACTGCACGTATTTCACAATTTCATGGTCCAGCAGCTCCGGAGTCTGGATACTGTCTGAGATACAGTCGTACGAACTGGCATCGTCGGATCCCATCAGCAGAGACGATAAGGGTTTTTGGTCCACGCAGGCCGATGCGTAGTCGACCCACGGCCCGCTGTCTCCGCCGTCGGCCTTGGGCCAGCTGTCGTAATCTCTGATGAACGTCTCCTGATGAGTCAATCGAGTGGAAATGAAGGAGTCGTAGCCAAACAGAGCTATGGCAACAGTTAACAATGGCTGTTTCATGTCTCCGTCAGCAAACATCATGTGAGTGGACGAGAATATTCGACTTACGCCCCTGTTCGACATGTTGGACAAACTCAGAGAACTGTTACTTTGGAGATTAGACACTGGGGGCACAGCTCGGGGCGAAATCTTGCCACGTCCATAGACTTGTCGTTCGCAGTCAAACCCGCAGTGCTCATCGTCGTCTGGATCCCCATCAATGAGGGACCCAGCTCGACCTCCATTCATGTAGTTTGGAAGCTCGAAGTAACCCGCAGTTGTATCTGCAGTAATCTTGAACACGCCACCAGTATTTGGAGAATCGAAGCTTTGGGTCGGATCCAAATCATCTTCGTATCCCATGACGGATATGTTCAGGTATAAACCCTCCGTGAAGTCTTGCCTGTTGTAAAGAGCGTTGTCGCGCCCTGACGAATCTGTAGGCGGCACAAGGCCAGCCATGACAAGATTAGCGTTAGCAGAGCAGTATAAAGGGTTCCAGATTGGTGCGATCCGCTATCTATCTAGTTTGGGCACGACACAGGCTAGGAGATCGGGTCTAAGACTTCAAAGCTATGGTTTTCTAAGTACTCCTTGGTCGGTGCTAAAGGTTCACTTGCCCGACATTGCTACTCAAATCAAGCACGGATTGGATTGGTACTGCATGAAGCATCTATCGGTAATGTAGTTCCACAATCAAGGCGACGCACTATGCCACTGGATCGTGGACACCACCCGCGGACTTACAAATGACACACAGCTCCACCGACGTTGCCGAAGAACCATGCGCGCTCAAATCCGAACAAACGAGTACCAAGTGCGAGCTGCCTCTCAAACGCAGCGCGGCCATGGCCTCTTAGCTTGGGGTCAGTAGAGATATCCAGCACAGCACAAAGCAGCTTTGGGATAGTGACACAAGCCATGGTCCTGATTTCGTGTCCTGTCCCGAGAAACTGTTTTGAAACATGGGGACCAAGACTTTGTGGCTCTTCTGCGACGATGAAGTCAATGAGGACCAGATGCTCTGATTCGACCTGCATGCGAAGCACCTTCGCGGTATCGGCCTTGTCTGCAGAGATACTGGAGGTATTGGTTACTCAAAGTTAACAGAGTGAGAATGATGGGCCTAGGGTAGTTGATTGGGAAGATGGCAGCGCCGGGTCGTCTTCACTGAAGTTGTAGTATACTGTCTGACTGGGGGTCTTATCGTCTGCCACCGATATGTCCAATTCCACCTCTTTCGCTCCACCATGTCTCAATTCGCCGAGCAGCACTTCTCGAGTTGTGCTCTCCTACGCCGGACTTATCCTGGAGCCCAGTAAGTGCTGTCGCTTGCTTTTCTGCCCGCATCTTGTTTTCAAAGAGATCCTCTGTCCTTTTGCACGGCTCGGGGAGGAGGACCTGCATCTTGAGCCCTTGGGTGACTCTAGTCTTGCTGATCACGCTGAAGTCGGTTGTGCTGACCATCGAGCGGCCGGTGTCGATGCTCGGACCTCGCTCATCATGGCGGGCGGACCGGGGAATTGAAAACTTCCTCAGGATAAAAGAAGCTGTTACCCTTCCATCCTTCGCTGTGGCTCTGAGACTCCGATGGAAGCCTTTCTTGGTTGTCGTCCAAATCCAAGAATCCTCCTTCTCCGCATCAGGATGCGGATGGAGGCGGATTCAGGGTCTCTCTGTCTACCGCCAAGGATGCGGACGAATCACAGCTAGTCCAGGGGTATGCATAGGGCTTTGCCTAAACTTTGTACTATCGGTTGCTCATGAGGACAGGAACGGAGGGCTCAGTAAACGCTGATGGCGAGTTTGGTGTTAGTTCAGATGAAGCTTGGGACACTGGTTCGTCGTGCGGCATCCAGTAGCGACGGGCGGCTTGCTAAGCTGGTGATCTGGCTCGCTTAGAACTGGATCTGGAAGTCTTCGCGAAGTCAAATTCCTAGTACATAACTTAAACCACCGGGATGGAGCGGGAATACATCCTGATCTGTGGTCATGGCTTAGCTCGCACGCCAAAATCACTAGGTGCTAAGCCATCAGTCATCCGTATGGCTGTTGCAACTGATCAGAAAGGAAGTCAAGAATTCAGCCCTATCTTGTTGTGGTCCAGAGCATCATACATTGTCTAATGAAACAGATGAGCCCTAGTCGAAATACGAGGCCGCTCTGCAGGAGCTGAAATCAGGTTGTTTGTGTTCGCAAAGGGTAAACAGGTTCTACGATACTGACCATGACCTGATCGACCTGGCGACAAAAGCTATGGCTGGAGCTACAATAGGTAGTATATCGAACAGAGTAAACAAAGTGCAAAGCCCAGTCCATCATGCGGAAGTAGCTCGACTTAAAGGAAGTTGGAACGCTAAGAGATACTGACTACGATCTACAAGATGTCGATCCCTGTCAACGTGCATTGAGCACCTCGTGAAGATGCATGTTGATTGTAGGGGTCAAAAAATGTCGATCAACATGAGTCGTCGGTTGCAGAACCTGTCCGGTCACAGACGCATGGCGTCGTCTAGCGATGAGGGTTTGAATAGCCCCGAGAGGAAGGTTCTCACAGCCCTGAGAGGAGGGCTCAATCATTCTTGAGATGAGAGTTTGTGCAGCCTGAGGATTGAGAAAACGATTGGAGATATAACATTACCGAACGCTCCTGTCCTTTGTCTCAGAAGTTCACCATCCTCGTCGTTCTCACTCAAACCACAACTATGGCGCTCAGGCATCTCATTTGTTTACTAAGTTTTACAACAGCTGTTTTGACAGCGGCGCTTCAAGACGATCATCAGAAGGCGAAGCGCGCGCTCTCGTCATTCGACTATGTCATCGTTGGAGGCGGCACTGCAGGTCTTGCGCTCGCCGACCGCTTGTCTGAAAATGCAAGCATTGAAGTTGCCGTCATCGAGGCGGGTATCCATTATGAGATCTCAAATCCGCTCCTCAGTTCTACGCCTGCTGGCGACGTTTACTGGGCCGGATCCAGTCCGTCGGACAACAATCCCTTAGTGGACTGGAGCATCGTCACACAACCACAAGCGGGTGCCAACTCTCGTCGCATCCGATACCCACGCGGCAAATGCTTGGGTGGCTCCAGCGCGAGGAATTTCATGCTCTACCAGCGTGGCACTGTCGGCTCCTATGACATGTGGGCAAGAGAAATCGACGACGAAAGCTACACGTGGGATGCTCTCCAACCTCATCTCAAGAGAAGTGTAGACTTCACACCTCCAGGACCCTTGCGAGCTGCGAACGCCAGTGCTGGATACGCCGCAGAAGCTTTCGATAGCACTGGTGGACCGCTACAGGTGTCGTACGCGAATTATGCAAGCCCCTTCTCAAGCTATATGGAAGGTTCCTTGAACGAAATCGGAATACCGGAAGCACAGGATTTCAACAGCGGCAGCTTGATGGGTGCGCAATATGCTTCCAGTACGATCAACCCCAAGAATGCGAAGCGCGATTCATCGGAAACATCTTTCCTTAAGGAGGCTTCGTCCAGGCCAAATCTGCATGTATTCAGCGCAACCAAGGCGAAACAGATCATCTTCTCTGGAAAAAGAGCAGCTGGAGTTCGCGTCTCCAGCGGCATCTTGGGTTTCCCAAAGACAATCAATGCTCGAAAAGAAGTCATTGTATCTGGGGGAGCATTCCATTCGCCTCAACTCCTGATGGTATCCGGCATAGGTCCATCTGCCACCTTGCAGAAATTCGGTATCACACCCGTCTCCGTTCTTCAGGGTGTGGGCCAGAACATGTGGGACCATATCTTCTTTGGTCCGTCCTATCGTGTCAAGGTTGACACATTCACGCGCTTGGCCAATTCACCACTCTACACCGTCGCGCAATTCATACCTTTTTCCACTCAACAAAAAGGACCTCTCACGAACCCAGTATGTGACTTTCTTGCCTGGGAGAAAGTTCCATCGATACTTCGTTCCGGCTTCACCCAACAGTCTTTGGACAAACTCTCGCGATTCCCTGCTGACTGGCCGGAGATCGAATACCTCTCGGCTCCTGGCTACGTCGGAGACTTTTCTTCTCTTCCATTCACTCAGCCAAAAGACGGCTATCAGTACGCAACAATCATGGCAGCACTTGTTGCTCCCCTCTCCAGGGGAACAGTGACCATCTCCTCGGCCGACACGGACGATCTTCCAATCGTGGACCCGAAATGGCTCACAGATCCTGCTGATCAAGAAGTCGCCATTGCCGCTTACAAGCGAGTTCGCCAGGCTTTCGCATCGAAAGCAATGGCGGCCGTCTTAGCAGATCCCGTCGAATACTTTCCCGGGCCGAATGTTAAGACTGATGCACAAATCTTGGAGACGATTCGCAAAACTTTGCACACGGTTTACCATGCTTCTGGTACTTGCAAGATGGGCAAGAGCGATGACCCGACAGCAGTGGTAGATAGTGCGGGCCGAGTGTTTGGTACCGAAGGACTGAGGGTTGTAGATGCCAGCATATTCGCTCTTCTTCCTCCGGGCCACCCGCAGTCGACTGTTTATATGCTTGCTGAGAAGATTGCGTCAGAGATACTCAGAGACCAGGAATAGGAGGTGAAGGAATGCGCTTAACTCTTTTCTATTTATGCGAGACATCATCGTAAAGACTTTCTTAATGAATATAACTCCTTTCTTGCGAACATGTGGCACAGATACCTTGCAGTGAAGCGCGTGTATTTGGGTACATATATCCACCGAGATGCGGCATGATCCGACGTGGTCGTCCGGGGGAAGTCGGCTCCACAGTACAGTGGGATGACCCTTATCTTGCTTCGTGGCTTCATGCTCCAAGCGAACCTCACTTGCACGGTCCAAGCTCCTATATCGAGGTTCTCGACACTTGGATACCTTCCGTCCTGATATCCTTTCCCTTAATCTGCGTCCACGTGACTTATTCCAACATCGCCAGATCTCAAGATGGCCACTAAGTCCAAAGCCGCGAAAAAGACATCCAGCACACAGGATGCAACACCCGCAGCACCAGTCACACTAAACGAGGCGCTGGTCTCTGAATATCCCGACGACTTTGTTGTGCAGTATGTGTTCGCGCCAGCTGCTAAAACTCCACGGCGCATGCTCAGGTATATAACCCCAATACGCACCGTGTCGATTGTTGCGGGCTGAAATGTTAATGCGACGATAGATCCATACTTGCGCTTGGCACGCTTGTCACTGTGTCTCGCCAGATCTGTGATCGGTCGAACACGGCGGAGGTGTGTAGCACTCGAACAAACTACCTTCTCTATGCTATTGAGTTTGTACTCATTGTTACGACGACCTACTGCTGGTACTTGCGGAAGAAGATGGTCAAAAAGACACGGCTATCTGCAAAGGCCAAGGCATAAGCGACAAAATCTGAGAAAGCGTGTGCATCTGCGCATGGCTCATTACTGTTGTAAATACTGATCCAACTTTTCATTGTCGAAATCCAGTCTCACGTCTAGTATGATCCCACCCGCTTTTCCCACAGTGGCTGTGGAGCAGAAGCAGGACGTTGGTACCCGCTCAAGATCGGCATCGTCGCTTCCATCGCCAAAGGGGACAGCATGGCGCCTTCGCCCTGTTCGGCACGCAAGGTCAAGGCGACATAGTTGAGGCCTCGGTAGTTCAAAATACCCTCCGGTACTGGGAACTTCAGCTGAGGCCCAGCTGAAGGCACTGTTACATTGTTAGCAGAATCTTCGCATAGGCAAGGGAGTTTTGGCGCAGGAGTACTTACAAAATCTTCCAAACTGGTATCCATTGACGAATAGCTGCACTCTGTAATCGGGCGTGGTTGTGTTGTCAAACACAAACTCGATCGGTATGTCGTACTCCACGGGTAGATTGAGCTGGAAGGATGTCGCATAGAAGCCAACCCCAGCACTTCGCAGCCCAGTCACAAACGGAGAAGAGGTGTTCCAAGATTCTGTTGGCGTGCCCGGCATGTGATAGGCTTGTCTCTCAGCGAAAAGCCCGCCTTCATTCAGTGGCCCTCTAACGCGGTCGCGGTACTGTTCACCGCCCAGGTTTCCAGTCATCTTCCATACAAGCTCGCTGTGTCCAGTGAGCGAGACATCGAGAATGCCTCGCGGGTTTGTGGGATACGTAAGGCCATTCTGTGTGATTTGATCTTGACCCGCGTGATCGATGAGGACAGTGAGCACGTAAGGCTCACCACTGATGAGTGGAAAGTTGGTGCTGAGATTGGCAACAGCCGAAGCCGAGCCAAGGAAGGTTGAATTAAGCCATACTGACCAGATGCTGGGGCCGCCTCCGGTCGCGTTCATATGCAATAAATCTTCTTGACCGGTGGCTGTGAAATGACTGCGGTAGAGCAGATGTCCGGCGAAGTAGCCATAGTCACCCGCAACCAAAGATTTAGGAAGCGAGGCGTTGGACGACTTTGACAGGTTGCAGTTCGTCCATGCGCTATCATCATAATCGGCTGCAAGCTCAGGAAGCGTGTCGAGGTATGACCACTTCGCAGCTGTGAGGTCCGGCAACGAGATGTTTGGCGTAACGAATGGCACATGCAGGGGTGGACACTCAGCTTTCTCGCCACGGTTCGACTTTGCAGACTCTCCGTTGAAGCCGATAAACTTGACTTTCTCTGTAGGATCAAACAGCAACTCGAAATCGGTCGTCGTATTGATGTCTCCAGTGAGTTTGAGCTCGTGGCCCGAGATCTCCGCGGCACGCAAGAGATATCCTCCCTTGACAATGACAGATTGTTTGGTCCCAGATGTGTAGTTTCCGAACTTCTCCGAAGGTAACTCAAGACGCCAGTGGTGATAGGCATCTTCGCGAGACAGCATATGAAGTTCGAGCTTGATGCTTGCGAACAAAACAGCTTGCCTGGCTGAAGTCGCCTTCCATTGGACCACCCACAGCCCATTCACCTGCTTGATCTTAGTGGACTTCTTCGGACCTTCGACTTGTTCTGGCCGACCAAGATGTTTGGGGAAAGCATATTCATGAATTTCTCCAATCTCAGCGTATAGAATGACCAGCCCACGGCGCCCGGTAGATCCCCAGGTGAAGATTTCAGCAGTGGAGTACGCTAACTTGGCTGGTAAATCGCCCAACGGATATTGAGTCACATGGATCTTCGAATCTCTTCCGGGCATGGTGAGTTTACCGCCAAGCTGGGGAACGGTGATTTCACCAGATCCGAACGGGACTGTTAAAGTGTATTCCGTGGCTCTGGCCGAGCTGGCGTTGGTGTGTCGTGCCACGTACATGTTGCAAGGGTCATTGCCTTTACCAAACAAAGGGCTGATTGTGATGTCCCGTGAGCTGCTGTATGTAGAAGTTGTAGAGTTGGCAGGTGCCGATACCAGGTATGATGGGCTGGTCTTCAGGAATGTCGTCTGCAGCTTGAGCTCGTAATACTTGTTGCGGGTTAGCAAGCGATTTTCTGGGATCGCTGCGGCGTAGTCATAAGTGGTCGGACTGAACGAAGATCCGATGTTGCCCCAATTTGTGCTGCCAACAGCCATGTATACGTTCATGAACTTGACGCCTGCAGCGTAATTGTTCTTGTAGTAGACCCGAATTGCAGCATCGTCAACATGCGCAGCGCAGTCTGCAGGCGAGTTACCAAAATTTCCCCATAGACCAATGCTTCCTCCTTGGAACTCGGAAATTGCAAAAGGTGTATTGGGCGATGTTTGTCTCCGTTCCAAGTAGTCTGTGGGAGGTTCTCCCCATGGTTGCGCACAGAAGAACCCTATAGGATAGTCATCGAAACTGTAAACGTCAACTTCTCCAAGTCCAGTGCCAGGCCCCCACAACCCGAGATCTGTGTTGTCGTTGTTGATGAAGGGAACTGTGACGCCAGCTTTTCGCAAGGTATCTTGCACGTACTGCTGGTAAACGCGGTTGCTGTTGGTAGGAAAGGTGGTTTCATCGGTTCCAGGTGTCCAGCTGTACTCGTTCTCAGGCTGAACGAGGATGACAGGGCCACCGTTGGAGATCTCTGCACGCGCGATGATCTCCCCGTAGGTCGTAAGGTACGGTGTGATAGCTTCCAGGTACTCGGGGCAGTCGGTACGAAGAGTGCACGGCAACCTCAATACCCAACCGGGAAGTCCGCCGGCAGTGGATTCCGCATTGATGTAAGGACCCGGCCTGGCGACAACGTAGATCCCGGCTTCTGAGGCTGCGTCAAAGAAGGCTTTCAAATCCCAGATACCATCGGTGATTATTTGTCCTTTCTCAGCCTCAAGCAGGCCCCAGTGAGTGTAGATTGAAACGCAATTGAATCCGGCGCCCTTTAGCTTCTGCAAAGAATCGAGCCATAGGCCTGGCACAGGCTGGCGGAAAGGATGAAACTCGCCAGAGTAGAGAATCATGCGTTCGCCATGAACGAAGAAGGAGTCCCCATCATAAGAGATGGAGTTGTTCGAGGGTTGACGTGCAGCGATTGTTATCGAAGGTAGGCTAAGAGCGCACGCCAACGCAATGCGCGCTGCATTTCGAAGCAGGCAAAGGATTTTCATGTCGGCCGATGCGATAGACGCTGATACTACAAATATCTCTCTTTCTAGTAATGATTTCGTCAACCTTTTATAGATGCCATGCGAAGTACATCGCCGGGATGTGGACGTGAACGCGAACTAATCCGAAGTACAACGAACACTTACCCCTCACCGTATACTATACGCACCCAGATCTCATGTATACGCGTATCAAAAAAGTTGCATCGGTACTTGCCATACTGCATGCTTATACATGTAGCGAGATGCGGAGCCGACATTCATGTATCGACACCTGGGCTTGGTCGGGAGTTCGCAGTATCGGGGCATGTCAGAGTGAGATGTTTGATCTGCCATGTGCTCTTGAAGGGTCAGTCGTGTAAATCCCCGGCAAACTAGCGATCATTCCAACCTCGCACGGAGCGAACTGTGGCCATGCAGGCAGATTGAGCACTGGATCTCTGTAAAAGCAGCTTCACCTCGTGCTTATGAGAGTCCAGATTTGCTTTCTTGGCTTCTGCGGTGTTCTGGGGCCCAAACTTGCGGAGAATCGCACAATGGTGGTTATTCGCTTTTCTGACGAGTCGGGTCGAGATTCGCGAGCGTAAATGACGTTTCTGATCAAGTCCAATGGCGTTTTAGAAGATATGAGGCCATGATTAGGGCGGCCAGCCGATTTGCACTGGGAACCGTGCTCCTGTGGATGTCTCATTGAGGAGTGCGATGCGGAGCCCCTTCATCAATCGAAGGTGGCAGGCTTGTGATTGCTACCCTCGTGATTGCGAGCTGCGACGTGAAATGGACACCCGACGAGATTGATGACACCTGTTGGTTGGACGATGGAGTCGTCCAAAAGATCACACCTGTTGTGATAAAACCCGCAAACTTCCGCTTGACGTACTTCGCCATCGCCCGAGCGGCAAGACGCGCTCACTGCTGTTGTTGTTCTTGCCATTTTTTGGTCATGGTGAAGGTGGGCTTCTGTTAGAGTATGTCTGTCTATCTTGTTTAATGTCGATGCAACTGGATGGAGCCTAGCCACATCTGGTGTTGTGTGGCGCTCCGGTTTTGTCCTTGTGGAGGAGGCTGTGCCCGACCTTGGCATCGTCAGATCCTGACATGCGATACAGCTGAGCTGGCAACATCGGAGCTTAAAGTACGCCGATGCGATACATGATTGCCATCATCCATGGACAGAACTGCAAGCGGCGGCTTTACGGGGCTCATACTCGTCCGCTCTGGGTCAGGACCATGTCAGTCCCAGCTCATATCAGACCCGGTGACCGGGATAGACAGATGTACTTGAAGAGACCGCTCCCTGCTGCTTACTTCGTATCTCCCGAATTTGTATCAATATAGTGATCAACTTATCATAATACTAAAGCACAGCAAGCCGACTTCTGCTGAAAACAATGTCAATCAAGAACGTCGTGATTTTGGGAGCTGGCCCTTGTGGTCTCTCCACCGCCATCGCGCTATCCAAAATGTCAGCTCTCACTCCTGGACTGTCTTCTCTCCGCGTCACCCTCATCGAGACACGCCCAAAGCTGCAGACAATCGGAGGCACGATCAACATGACACCACTCGCAATGCGTTACCTGGATCACCTTGGCGCTGGCCAACAATTGAAAGACAACTCCATCGAGCTAATCACCGGTGTGGATGCCATTTCTCTCCGCTTCGCCTGGCGTCTCGGAAACATCTGGGGAGGTATTGGCGCTCGACGAACAGCACGCTACGAGCTGGTACGGAGTTTGCACGACACCATCGAGCGTGAACATTCACAATCAGTTCGAATCGAATGGGGAAAGCGGGTGACAGAGATCTCCGAAACAAACGACCAAGTGCATCTCAAATTCGAAGACCAGACTACGCTCGCGTGCGACATCCTTCTGGGCTGCGACGGCATCAACTCTGCTGCCCGCAGTATGTGGGTAGAGCCTGCAAGGAAGAAGGAGTACACTGGCCGTGGCGTTGCAATGGGTTGGGCTGAAGGGGCTGCGAACCAGGTCAAAGACGCCGCACCGTCCCCAATCACCTTGCCAAATGGACAATCGGCCTTGCGAGACACAGCCGCCTTCAGCGCCACCGGAGGCACGCTGATCACATCCTTCTATGAGCCAACTCGCCAGGACATCTTCTTTGCGCATGTCAGGAAGATGGCAGAGAACGATGCAGTCAATCGGGATGGCTGGCATCTCGTTGGAGAGGAACAAGAAGCGGTAAAAACGGAAGTGGTAGAGGCCTACACCACAGGCCGAGTCAACGGACTTGATGAGGTGTTCGCAAAGTGCGGGAAGTGGCAGATATATCCCATCTACAAGCTGCCGCCTCAAGGCCGTTGGCATAAGGGTAGGGTTCTTTTGCTTGGAGATGCAGCACACGCAGTGAGTCTTCCAAATACACTTGGAGAAAGCTTCCATATACAGCCGCTGACACAATGCCTCGCAGATGCCGCCCCAAGGCGAAAGCACAGGCATCGCGATCGAAGACGGTGTTCTCATCGCACAAATTCTCAGTCGAAGCGCGTCAAGGTCTGTGGAGCAGCTATTCTCCGACTACGAATTTGTACGACGGGCAGACATCGAAAAGCATTACAAAGGTGCCGAGAAGATGGGCAAGATGGTCACATCCAGGCCGCCGGGAGTGAGAGGCATTCTCATGGATCTGGTGACCATTATTTTCCTGTTCTTCAAGAAAAGATCTGGGACCGACCACTTCAAGGGTAATGTGAGGAACGTGAAGCTCCCAGAGTGATTCGGGGTAAGAGGTTTCTCTAATGTAGCTCTTTGGCGATTATTTCGAGGCATAGATAAATGATTAATGTAATAGATTAGGCGGCGCGGGCCTCTCAACACGACGAATCAGCTCAAGGTCAAGCGATCGCGACTTGGTGAAAGTCCAGTCTGCATATCATCTTACAGCAGGCTCTCGGAATGAAGATATGCAATTAGAGATGGGCTCGAACATGGCATCTGTACTTAGCAAGCCAGTGATCCCTCCAAGATGCTGATAAATGGCGGACCCTAATGGAAAGGGACACTTCTCTTATATGGACTGCTCGGGAGTTGATAATTCATACTCCAGAAGTCGCAATCTATAATTCAACAGATCCTGTATCGACTCCAACATCATTGACACTTTATTGCAGCCTGATAGACAACCGGATCCTGGTCGAACAGCCTCTCTTGGCGGGCCAAATGACATCCGAACGGGCAACTGCGGAGCGAAAGCGAAGGATTCCTTGGCTGGCTCAGCCTACCAAACCCAATCTGGAATCATTCGCCGCCGTGGTCTTTTCCAGCCTCTTACAAACACATTTTGTATTGTTTCCTTGCACCATGGCGAGCGGCGTATCGTCCCTGTAGGGGTATGATGGGCCTCTTGGTCTGAGGCTCAGACCATGTCACAGGACGAATCCTTCTTCCGCAGCCAAGTGTCTGGTCAGTACAGGCAGATATAAATGACAGAGGTGAGAACATCTTGCAATGTCTCTCAATCTCAGTAGCTCAGTCCGCTCCTCTTAGATTAAACCCCATTTCGCAGACACAATGACAATGCTCAAGGCTCTTGCATCTTTGGTTGCCTTGGGCGCCGCATACGCTCCACCTCAATACAAAACGCAGGCAGGCCTCACCTGGCAACCATGCCCGGAGCTGAACGAGCAAATCACTGCATCAAACGGCATCGCAGGTGCTACCTTTGACTGTGCCCATCTGGAGGTACCGCTGGACTACACCAACTCAAGCTCGGTGCCTCTCGAACTAAGTCTGTTCAAAGTCAACGCCATGCAAGAACCGAAACTGGGCTCTGTCTTGATCAACTTCGGAGGTCCCGGAGGTACCGGCGCTCAGAATCTACCGGTTCTCGCTGCTCAAATGGCAGTCAACATTGGACCGCAGTGGGATCTTGTCTCTTGGGACCCCCGAGGTACCGGGAAGACCATTCCCTTCGATTGCGGAGTCAATCCCGCAGAGTCTCCAGGAGCTATGGGAAATGTTCAACACAAACGCGCCGAGCCGCAGTTGGCCAGTGGAAATCTCACAGACTATTTCCTCAAGTTTGGTTGGGATCTGGCCGGGGCACAAGCAGACGCATGCTATGATACCATGAGAGAGACTGGTCAGTACATCGGCACAGCTTTCACTGCGCGCGACATGATCAAGATTGTGGACTCGCTCGGCGAGGATGGTCTTTTGCGCTACTATGGATGGTCATATGGTACCATTCTGGGCGCATACGCTGCAGCAATGTTCCCCGAGCGGATCGACCGCATGGTCCTCGACGGCAATATCGATCCGGAAGATTACCAGGCTGGACACTATGGAGATTTTATTCGTGATTCAGACAAGGCTTTCTTTGGTTTTTTGCAAGAGTGCTTCAACAACAAGCCCAAGTGCGCTTTAGCCCAATACACCAAGGCCACATCCGTGGACGACCTCTTCAACGCTGTCAACACATTCTTGGAACCACTCAACACCACTGATTACTACAGCGAGTCTTTCGCCGGCGCGGTCCTTTTGTCATCCTCAATCTTTGGCAATCTGTACTACCCGGGCACTTGGCCTGCGCTTGGTGATCTGATCGTCTCTTACCTAAATGGAACGGCACTTCCGAATTCCACACTATCGCCACCGCCGAATACTACTGCGAAATCGTACGACCTTGGAGCCAGCTGGTCAGTCTACGGCATCCGTGCTAGTGACGCTCTGTGGCGCGTTGACACAGCCGAGGAGTACCTCCCGCGTGTAGAGTACCAACAGAACGTCAGCTCCTTCGGTTTCTCGTATCAAGGAATATGGCCATCAGCCCGCTGGAGGATCAATGCCAAAGAGCGATTCACAGGTAGCTTCCAGGGCGTAAAGACGAGACACGAGATCCTCTTCGTCAATGGAGAATACGATCCAGTGACACCGCTTGCCCACGCATACAGGTCCAGCTCAGGGTTCGAAAGAAGTGTCGTGCTGCCACACAGTGGATATGGTCACGGTATCGTTGTCAGTCCATCCGCTTGCGTTGCTGGACATGTACAGGCGTACTTCAAGGATGGCGTGTTGCCGGAGAGTGGATCGCATTGCGAGCCCGACCGTAAGCCTTTTGATGCGCCTCCTGCGGCAGATGTCAAGCTTCGGTAATATCTACCGCTGGAAGACCAAGTCTATACAAAGCCGCAGACGGCGCCATCCTCGTTGATAGGTTGGATGGCCTGATGATACTTTGGCGTCGTCGGACAGCTAGATATAACAATTATGTCCCCGCAATCTCAATGGTATTTCTCCTACGCTATCTGCCAGTCTGCAATGATAAGTACAATTGTCGAAATCAAAATTGAGCATCAGGGAAGGGTAATCGCAAAGGACCAACTACTACGCAAGAAGAGAATGGATCAGGAAGATGACGAATCGGCCTCGGATCGTGACAGATGTGCGATCGCCTTGGCGTAATCGTTCGTCCCGTCCCTGATGCAGATCATCCGTCGTGAACTCCGCTGACGTCGGCAAGATCTCCGCAATGCATGCTGGTCGATGCGTACTAGATCCACACGCAGCTGCAACTGCAAACTGATTCTGCCTTCGTCGCTTGTGCGGACTTCATCTACATACCCATTCGCTGGATTAGGCAATTGCACAAGGAGACGATCACTTGATACTCAGCTCAATTGGCCAGATCTGGCCGTCGCAATGCATAGCTTATCAACGCCACGTCACCAATACCGTGCTCCATGAGTAGAAGAGAGCGGCCAGTGATTAAGGCTACGGAGGTCCAACCCACCAGGTCAGATAAACTAAGGTCAAAACTAGTTCCATCTCTGTCGTCTGCTGTTCCATATTTAACACCATTTTCCACGACAATTTCAACCTGCAGACGCCTTATTTTGCACCATGAGCGACTCTAAACCCATCTACCTATCGAGCGTCCGCGACGGCTTTGTCCTAACTTTCCAAGAAAGCGGCAAGCCCTGGCCATTGACCATAGGCTACGCAGGTCACCGACCCGATGCCGAAAAGTGGGTAGTCGAGCCCGGCGACGAGCCAGACACAGTGGCCCTGAAGAGCACCGTGAACGGCGAATACTTGACCGGTGAGCTTAAGGACCGCGGTAAAGTGAACACCACCGATACGAAGCAGTGGTGGAAGGTCGAATACAACCTCGACTAAGTGTGCGCGCCAGGCGCGTGTCGTCTTCGCTTGGTCGAATCGCCGAAGTATTGGCTCAAAGTCGATCCTCAGAATAACTTCTCACGAGGCAGGCCAGGCTGGCGGGTCCTGATGTCGGTTTGGTACGTAAGTACTGCCCAACTCTTCGCGATAGCCACTCGGAGCATGTTCTGACAAGTTCATTGTAGGATTCCTGCGCGAGTTCTACCACGTGGTACTTTTCGAACGGCGACGGCTCGACCGCGCTGACTGGTTCGGGAGACTCAGAAGACCAGGCACTCAAAAAGAAGGAGTTGGAAGACCGTGAAGTTGCTCTGGCTAAGCAAGAGGAGGACACCGCCGGGGCGAAGAGAGCACTAGAAGAGCGAGAGGGCACCTTGGGTCAGAAGGAAAAGGACTGCATTTCCATGAAGAAGGAGCTGGAGGATCGTGAAGCTGCGCTCTCGAAGCAACAGAAGGACAAGACCAAGAGGCTCGAGGACTGCGAAGCAGCACTGTCAAAGAGCGAGAAAGACAACGCCAAGGCTCTCGAAGAGCGTGAGACGGCTCTTGTCCAGAGAGAGAAGAGCTATTCCGCCGATCAAAAGGCTCTCGGCAACCGCGAAGATGCTCTAGCACGATCTGTACAGGATCATTCCGCGAACGAGAAGGCTCTGAAGAAGCGCGAGGCAGCAGTAGCCCAAAAGGAAAAAGATCAAGCTACCGAGTGGGACAAGAAGATGAAAGAGCTGCAAGCCCTCCAGAAGTCTTCAACGCAGCAGAAGTCTCATCCAGGTAAGAGCTTGCCGCCGGGATGCGGCTACAAGCATTACAAGCCACCGAGAAAGCTCAACCGGAAGGTTATTGGGCTGGTCTATGAATAGTATTCGCAAACAATATCATGATTCTTCGCCTATCCAGCGTCGGAAATCCGTCTATTTCACTTATAGACTGGCCCCGTGCTGCACATTTTGCTCACGCGCCTTGGTGTCCCTCTCACAACTCTACGTCCAGTCCTCGTCTCACACTCCCTGTTATATATGCGACGAATCATCCTCGATAAGGCAAGCCAATAGTGGCTCGAAAAACTCAAAGAGTAACGCAGAATTGTCCCTCCAATCTTCCATAGATCTCTCGGCAGACTTGATGTCTGAGCTCAAGCGCCATATCAAAGCCATATGCGACTGGTTTACTGGTTCTCCAGTATCCCAGCACGCTTCTCTGATGTAGCTTGACCAGGTGGCATGCACAAGCAATAGCCTGCACTTTCTCGGTTTTGCTCAGGGCGTCCAGAGTAAGGGGAAAATTCGAAGTTTAGGGATCGCTGTATCAACATGTATGTTCAAAGCATAGGTGCGGTACTAAGTACAATTTAGGACGAACACGAGCATACGAATCTACTATACGCATATAAAACGATCTAAAGAAGCTCCCTTTCTCGTAGGATAGCAGTATGGTGAGTGAATTCGGATTTGGTAGGTTGCAGTATCTAGATGATGTATGCATGAAGCTTAGGTACAATACCAAGTACAATCCATAATAAACACAAGCACCCGAATCTACTATATGTATATCAGAAGATGCAGAAAGACTTCTTCAACGACCCTGTAGCAGTATAGTAGATAGGTGCGAAGTCTATGTCATTTTTTTTTTTCGCCAGATATATCTCGAGACTCGATAACTTAGTAAGTTGCTATAAAACTAAAGTTCGAACACGAACATGCATACTTACTAAATGCATGTTAGATGATACAG
Organism: Cladosporium sp. SL-16; assembly: GCA_002921095.1. Classification (NCBI taxonomy): domain Eukaryota; kingdom Fungi; phylum Ascomycota; class Dothideomycetes; order Cladosporiales; family Cladosporiaceae; genus Cladosporium; species Cladosporium sp. SL-16. The sequence goes on from PEGC01000019.1 coordinate 667,138, forward strand.
AAGTCCTTCCTCTACAACCCTGTAATAATATAGTAGGTGCGTACGAAGTCTGTGCTATTCATATACTCAGTATAAGTCTTTAGCTCAGTATCCTACTATAGAGACAATTTTCGAACACGAAGACGTAGAACTACTCTATGCATATAAGAAGATGCAGAAGGACTTCTTTAACAACCCTGTTGTAGTATAGTAGTTGTGTGCGAAGTCTATGCTATATAATCTTTCTCACAGTGAAGTGGCACAAAATCTTTCGATCAAGACTACACCCAAGTGCTGTTGGTTTTCCGCAATTCGCAAAGCGCAACTGTGGTGGCACGCTTGCGCTCTGCCAGTTTCATAGTACCAAATCTTCTTGCTTTGTATTCTGACGCATGCCCAATAAGACGATCAAAACAATCACTCGCACTTCCCATCGAAATCACTACAGCTAAGAACCCCGCACACTTCTGCCACAGGACATTTTGTGCATTGGCCGTTCTGATATGACTCTTCGTAATACCATCCACTTTTCTTTGACTTGCCAGAGCATTCTTCGTTGGGATAACCTGTCTTGGCAGTCGACATGTCCATCGTGACAGAGCCATCAGAAGCCTTGTAAGTCATAGACTTGCGATTGCCAGTCACAGATACCGATCGGCTGTTACCACAATCGAGCGTGGTGACCGAATCTGATTTCTGGGCTGCATCGTCCTTGCTGACCTCGCACACCTTTACACCATTGTCCCAGACCTGGACAGCCAGCGCATATGGTGATTTGTCTGCATCCTCGCAAGTATGCTCAAAGACATGTCCAGTAACACAGCGACTGGATGGGCCGGGTGTCGCGGTAGGCTTGGGCGTGCAATTTGACAGACTTGTACAATCCTGCTGGTTTGGCCCGACTCGTGTGCAGACGGTACACTTGTCTTTGTCTGTCGTCGCGGCGAAGCCTGTATGTATCGCGGCGGTGCTTGTTGGCTTCTGTGTGAACGCACAGCTGTTGTGAGGTGTGACCGCAGTGTTGAGCTCCTCTGAGAAGGTGGAGCCGTCGCAAACACAGTACGCGGTGTAGATTCCTTGGCCAGGGTTTTGATTGCGGTGAGTGCAAGAGATGAAGTTCGTGGCTGTGGGATTGGGAGGAGATGTTATCATTCCACCAGATCCAAAGTCACCCGCAGCGCTCAGCTCCGCGAGGACCTTTTCGATCCCGTCTGCTTCATCCTGTTCGGAAGTGCCGCCGTAGTCCCAGTGTTCGAAATTTGCGATATAGGCCGTTCCAGGTCTCTCCTTGGGCTCTTCATCCTCCTCTTCCTCGTCATCAGGGTCATTGGGATCCGCGGGCGCACCAGGCACAGGACGGTTGGGCCGGGCCGGATCTTTAGGATCCCACCAATCTGTATCGTAGTTAGCACAATGCAAGTAGCTGCAGATCTGTCTCTTTGTGACTTCGACGTATGACTTACCGAACGAAGGAGACTTGGGATTCTTGTTACAGTTGATCAGACACGGCCAGTCGCAGAACCACTTGCACTTGGGCTTGCAGTTGGATTTGCACTTCGGTTTCGGTGTGCCAGGCTTATAGTAGATGGGAACGCCGTGGTCGTCATGGTCTGTAGTTGTAGGTGGTTTGGACTCGGTCGGTGGATTAGGCTCGTTCGTTGGCCACGGCCAAGGCCTGGGTGTGATTGTTCGTACAGTACTTTGTAGAGTACCCGTTGAGCTCAGCTGGATAATGAACGGAGGTGGCAAGATACTTGTCCTAGGGTAGAACGTGCCTGAAAATCCAGGTGCGGTCATGTTGATATCCCAGTAATCGATGACACTGGTGGTCAATGGCGGTATGGTGATGACCGTGGTGATAATGGTTGATTCAAAGACGGATGTAGTGGTCTCTTTGCCTGCTACGGTCCAGGTCGTCGTCTTCAGTGACCCACGCTCGAGAGACGTGGTGAAAGGGTCGAACGTGATGGTTGTAGGACTGCCCAGTGTGCGTGGTGGGAGCTTGAGCTCGCAAGGTGGGTAGCACTGGAGAGTGGGCGCGGTGTTTGGGTGGTTCCAGATCGCTGGATCGACATAGACTGGGCCCGAGCCACCACCATTGCTCGGAGCATTGAGGCAGCCTCCGCTTTGACAACCGTCGCCACAATGGCCGTCACTATCGCCGCAAAATCCTGAACTCGAACAACAATCGCCTTGGGCCCATAGTCCACAGGTCGTGCCTCCATGGGCAGCGCCGCAAGTACCATCGGTTGTCTCGCCGCCGGATGTACATTGGCCGCTTTGGCAGCCTGAGTCGCAATGAGTAGAAGAACTTCCACACCAGCCACCTGCGGAACAACATTTGCCGAAGCCGCTGCCGGCGCACAGAGCGCCGCTGAATCCAGAACCGCAGCGTCCGTCCGTGGACACGGGAGCATCGCTTCCCGCCTCGTCGCCAGCGTAGAAGTCGACACTCCAGGCCATGGTACCGCCGAAGCAAAAGTTGTCGGCAAAGCTGCGCTTCATCTCATGGGTCTCTTCATCGTCGTAGCCAATCCATTGGTCGTCCCATACAAGCTCCTTCATCATAGAGTCTGCGTTGAGCCGAGGACTAATGCCTTTCTCCTTTATCAATTGCTTGATCTCGGTGAGGGACATGACGCCTGCGGCACCGGTACACTTGCCAGGTTTGCTAGGCCCAGAGAACGGGCAGCCGAGCTCGTTGCAGCTAGGATCTAGTTGGGTATTAGCAAAGACCTGTTGATCTGTGACCATAAAGAGATCTACCTACCAGTGAGAGTGTATCCACGTCCATACCAGGCCAGGCCGAAGTTGATCTTGCTATGGTCGAGTCCAGCATAAGTGAGAGGCAGAGTATCGTTGGCGATTTCTCGCACATCAGCTTGGCCTCGAACGATCGAGCCTAGAGTGTGCACATCAGTATCCCACGATCCGTGCAGATCGTAAGCCATGAAGCCAAAGTAATCGACGTAGGGCTCCATGGCTTTGGCATCAAAGTATCGCATGTACCAGTAATCCGGGGCAAGGGTCAGACTGAGGCCATACTTGGTTCCGTATGCTTGACGCAACTCTTTGACCAAAAGCACGAGATTAGCAGTATCTGCGAGCTTTCCACCGCGATCTGGCGAGACGGGGTATTCCCAGTCGATATCCTAATTTTATCAGCAGAAGGTCTTGTTGTGATCTGACAATGTAGAGGACTCACCAGACCCTGGAAGCCATACTCGTCCATGAACGAGATAGTTGACTGGATAAACGCTGCACGGCCGGCCTGAGTAGAACACATGTCACTCCACGTGGTATGAGTTTTACCCTTGTCGCTGAAGTCATAACCGCCCACGGCGATCCAAGTCTGGAGCTTGCTGCTCTTGAGGGCGGTAAACTCCTTCATCAGTGAAGCGTCTGCCTCAGCAGCTGGTTTGATCTTGTATGAAGTTTCGTCGATGAAGGCGAAAGAAAAGTACAGATGTGTGTACTTATCTTTGGCAACTGTTATGTTGTGTCAGCACTACAAGAAAGCAGGATTCTGTTGAGTCAACTTACTCTGAGACGGTGAGATGCGGTTGCAAAGCCTCTCGCGAACGTTGGAAGCAAGGTAATAGCCCACAGTACGGCCACCAGTCGTACCGGAGCCCTCGCCGCACGTCTTAGAACGAATTACTTCGCAAGAACCGTACCCTTGCTGGCATGGCGTGAACTCGTTGGGACCGATGCAATGGACGTCAGCTGTTCCACACCATCCACCTATTACAGCGTGCTGAGGTCAGCAAAAGAAGCCCGCATACATAGTTGATAGACGAAAACTTACCCCAGCTGCAACACAAATTCATACCACACTTGCCATCGGTAGCAGGGTCCGCATACTTGCCGCACATAGCTACAGCATTGCAGTTCGATGTGCAACCTGTACCGCAGAAGTCAGGACCGTAACCGCAAGTCCCGTCTTTTCCACAACAACTGTTGGTGTGAGTCTTGTACCGGTAGAACAGGATCGTAGGAGGGAGTATCGCTTACCTGTTGTCCGCGCATGGTGCTTTTTTGCAGTAGAGAGCTCCTTCGTTAGGACCCGTCTCTCTCTGGCGCTTGAAGATCTGATGAGCGTTGAATGGATTGGTCTCTTGGACAGCAGGCACAGTGGCCACTTCAATATTGTGATGATAGCTAGCAATGGCCGCTGTTGAAACGAGAAGTGCTGTGCGAGCCCATACCAGGCATGCCAGTGCGGACTTCATTGCAGAGTCTCACACCGTGGCGGCTTGTCGAATACCAAAGTACGCCAGAAGCCCGGAACTGGTAGTCGTGCCATCATGTTTTATAAAAGGAAAAGGGCTGCCTTGGAGAATCTCGACCTGGGTCCCATTGATGGTGCCAACACAGGTGAGCGACTAATTCATCTGCGTAGCCGTCAAAGTGCAGCGCAACTAGGGTTCAACGCAAGATAAAGATCCAAGCTCGGAGGGCTTCCTCTTTCCCTGCATATGAGTGCTGGTGGCTTATTCCGCCCGACGCTAAATACCAAATTAATCTAATTAATCGTTCTATAAGCGTCGCCAAGCCTTGCCAACACCCGGCGGCCATAGCTTAACGGGGTGAAAAAGCATTTCATCCGGCTTTGCCAACACCTTCGCCTAATCAACCTGCCAGATCTGGCACGCTTTGCCGACTCCGATGACTTCCGTGTGGGTCGAAGATCAATGATGCTCTGCAAGCGAACGGTCTTTTCCATGCCCTGATCCTTCGAAGACCGCTGGAAATTCGATCGTGAAGAAGCTAACGCAGGGGAACTACTGAAGGTTGCGCTACGGTTACTCTACCTACAGCACCTCTGGCCTAATTGGTATGCTTCAGCTATCTAGCCTACTTGTCGACTGCCGTCTAAAGCCTCGGCTGGCTGCTGGCGCGTCGATTTTACACCGCTTAGCTCTGGCATGATTAGGGCCAAAGTAATTGTATAACACCGTGACTAGGCCTCAGCCTCACCTTGTCTTCCCAACATGCCCATGCAGGCATTGAGAATCCTGCCAACACGGATCGTGCCACTGAATTAGCCTATCGTCGAGCTCAAGAAGTTCTAGCCACGCCTAGTGAGCAAAGTACCAATCTCAGCGAACAAACCCTACTCAGCTTGCGAGATTTCTGATGTTTCTCCATAGCTATACTCCCGGTAGGTCCGAAGGCTAACTATCGTTTTCATCTCGACTTGTGGGTTCATAGTAGTTGTCGCTCGTCCCTTTCCGCACTTGAAGTCCCTCGCTTCTTTGCTCTTCGCTGCTGACTAGTGACGATCCATTTACCGCCGAGATGTTGATGAGAAGTAGCAGCATCGTGCTACTTGCCTTTGTCGGCCATGCATTTGGTGCTGCAAGGAAGACCAGTGACATCTTCCAGGTCAATTTCAAAACGGACGCCGATGGAGGCTGCAGCTATGTTCAAGAAACAGCTATGGACGGTTTCATCGAGGACTGTCTTACCCTTGCCCAAGCCGGTGTGCAACTCATGAACGACTATCAATCTCAAGGTCAAGACTCGGCAGCAAGGCGATTGGCCGATATTTTGTTCAGAACACCCAACGCCAATATTGTCGCGAGTGCAAGAAGTAAGGTGGCCGAAAACTTTACTCGAGATCATGTCTGACATCTCTTATAGCAAACTTTCAAGCAGTTGCCGACTTTCTCGAGGGAACAAGAACGCTGGCTAACAAGCCGTATCTGTTCTGTCAAAGCACGTGGCTCGAGGCCAAGACCATGGACGACACCTGGATAGATGAGCACGGACTGGATGAGCATAAGGAAGATAGCGAGGGCCGGCCACTTCCAGAGCTGTTTAAAAACAGAGAGATACAGTACATGGTCGACACACTAGCGCGATCACCAGCTGGATCAATTCCTGTGCGTATACATCCGTTTTCGCACCACCTCTACTGTTGAGAACACCGCTGATCTGTGCAATAGTACTTCAGTCCCGTCCATTCTAAGTGGATCTTCGACGGACAATACTCCAACCCCGGGGTGGGATATTGTTCGGACGAGGGCAACGAAGGAGCAACCCAGGAAGTCATGCAACCGTCTACAGTCACTGTCTGCCCTTCGTCGTGGAGTCCCATCTGGCGACTCCGCCAGAAGCAAGTCACATCAATGGCTGCAGCCGATATCCGCAGACCCACAGTCAAGGCCATAACATCCAAAATTGGAGAAGTCATGCCCACGGCCGCCACGCTCTTCCACGAGCTCTTCCATCTAGTGTTAGGCAACGCTGCAACTGCCCCAACCACCGGAAAAGGAGAGGTCTATCTATGGGAACAAGTCAGGGCATTGACTGCAGCGAATGCGATAAGAAACCCAGAGACGTACACTTTGGCAGCCGTTGCGTATGACATCACCCTACATGGTCGCGTGGAGTTTTATGCTCAATACGCCGTGATAGTTTAGAATATAGGGTTGGTGGGGTCAGGGTGAATGGGAGTTAGATCGAAGTCAATGGATCGGTTGTCTCGAGCATTCCATATGTGTCTGTCCAATATTTCTTGCTAATAAACGCGCCCGCACTCCCTTCACTCCAGCTCATCTTCCTCCACTTGTACCTCACGGTATTGGTATTGGTAGTATTTCGCAACAAAGCTGTCCCACTCTGCCCGCTTCCCAGCACTGTTTCGCTGGCCAGACGGATCCAGTTTCTCCACCAAAGTATTGAGCCATGTAGAAATTATATCGAACCCAGCAGCGCGTGCTACGTCGGCCGCCGTTCGGCCTCTCGAATCTTCCGATAGCAAGAATACCAGATGAGGAATGCCTCCATTGGGTAATTGGGTCACATCTTCGATCGGGACATGGCCGGGGTGAGAAGTTTCAGTTGGAAGGGTGCGACCTTTCCCAAACAAGCGATATGCGGCGATGACCATGTCCAAATTTCCCGTTTGAGTCGCGACATGGAGCATAGTCTCGCCTTGATGATTGGTGTGCCGGAATAGTGCCCTGGATCCGATCGCAAAGCTGTTGTTTGGGGGAAAGATCTTTCGCAACTGAATGAGGACATCAATACGCTGGGCTCGCATGGCAGTATGAAATAGCGAGTCCCCGGAGTGTGGGTCCACAGCCATTAAAAGGACAGCTGGCAAGGAGGTTTCGAGATCATCCGCAAGAAGAAAGACTTCAGTTTTGATGTCGTGGGAATCGTCTTTGCGAATACAGTCGTGTAGCGTCCTAATTTCATCAATCGACAACAGTCGAACTGGTTCGGGTTCGTCAATTTTGCGACACCCTTCCAGATCCAATGGCAAATGTGGAGTGACAATCTCGGTGATCGGTGTTTGTGATTTTGAAATGCCTCTGATGACTTCGAATCGAGCTTGATGGTTTGACTGCATCGTTGCTAATCGTTTGCATTGTTGATCGGAGTCTGTCTGGGTCTTGGAATACAGCTTTTGAACGGGGAACTCAGGAGCAGTAATATAGTTGGCCTGAGAGAAGCTCGGGCTACTAACTCCTTACAGCCTAGTCGACAGCCCATTTTAGTACAGTACTCAGTCTTCAAAGCTTTCGGCAGGATCGATCAAAGCCAAGTCTACTTGCTTTTCCGAAGCATTTACCCGCGAAGGATACCTTCTTTCCAAGCGAACACATATTGTGATCTTTGCATGAGGTTGACCACACATGTTTGTAATTCTGCTACTAGGTAAGAATCTTAGTTGTCAGAACGATAAGATGTATTCTTGACATATTCCAGCATCTGATCTTCTGTACGGAAGACGTCATCTGGCGACACCGCCAACCGCCAAGGGTGACCGACGATCTCGGCTTGAGCGATATATATTGCGTCACACCGCGAATGCAGAATGTTCTCACATACTATTCGATAGTGCCATACAGCCCAGCATATTGACATTTGCCAACATTGCTTCCATCACATCCCGCTGACAAGTTGAACATATGGCGACCACGCAGCAAGAACTAGTCCGAGTAGGCTACAATACCATTGCAGAAGACTATCTATCATGGATCCAGCAGCGATCAACCGCGCACCATATAAAACTACAACAGATCCTCTCACACCTCGACTCAAGCTCCAAAGTCCTCGAGCTTGGCTGCGGTGCCGGTCTCCCAGTTACGAAAGCACTGACACAACACGTTGCCGAAATCGTCGCCAACGACTATTCCGAGGAGCAAATAGCACTGGCAAGGAAAAATGCGCCGCTCGCAAAATTTATCCACGGCGACATGACGCAGCTCGAATTTCCGGCATCAGCATTGGACGCAGTAGTCGCATTCTACTCCTTCTTCCATGTACCACGCGAGAAGCACGAGGCGCTTATCAAAGATGTCCACGGCTGGCTTCGGAAAGACGGCTTGCTGCTGTTCACGTACTCGTCCAATGCCGAAGAGGGAATCTATCCTTTTTTCCTGGGCGCAAAGATGTTCTTCAGCAGCTTCGGCACCGATCAGATCATCGAGATTGTCAAGTCGTGCGGATTCACCATCGTGGATCAGGAAGTGAGAGCCCAGGGCAATGTTGACGATCCTACAGATCCAGACAACGACACTTCGTTCTTGTGGGTGCTTGCGAGGAAGATGTGAGATCAGTGTTACTGGTATCTTTCTTATGCCTTGCGAACAATCTTGCGCGGGCGGCGAAGTCCATCGCTCGCCAGGTCTGCAATGGAGACTACAAATGGCAAACAAAATCAACAACATCATATACTGCATTGGTCCTCAAAATAAATCCTTAGGTCCGCTTCCGTCCTTACTAACAAAACATTTGCGCAGGCAAGCAAGCAAGCAAGATACCAGTAATTCCCATTTTTTCCTGCAAAAGACTGCCGCGCGCGATCTCAGAGCTTTCCAAGTTCGCCGCTTCCGCAATGGCGCAAATCGTCACCGGCTGAACGCGACATGTGAATTCGTGATGATTACTGATACAGCCGAAGCTGACAGACACCACCCCTCGATTGCCATAAAGTCAATTCCAAGTCACCAGACAGCTCATCTTTACAAATTACCCAGCAACATGTCGATGCACGCTTGTTACATATAAACACAAGCCCATGCTCAGTAATCATCGTAGCATTTCCTAGAATTCGCCCATCTGCCACACACCCAGAACACACACCTTGAACCCAACCAGAAAATATCTGTCTGCCTCGCACAATAGGACCAACCATCCCAGTCGATAACCATTCCGAGGAATCCACGCTATCGAGAAAAGATCCGCCCGACTTGACCTCCATCCACATCTACCCATTCATCCCACCATGACATCCTCCCTCCCAACCATCCTCAAAGGCTGCGCCCTCTTCAACCTAACAATGGGCACCCTAAACCTCACCCTCGGCCAAAACATGCTCGCCGACACCTCCGTCTTCACGCCCGGAAGTCCCAGCAGTGCTCTCGCCGACAGTCAGATCCGCTACCTCGGAGGCATACTAGCCGGTTCCGGTGCGATGGTGTGGTGGGCCAGCAACGACGTGCTACACAGAAGAGTGCCGCTGGCCTGCGTAGGCTTGGGGGTTTTCGCTGGGGGTTTGGGGAGGTGGGTTGCTGGGCTCAAGCATGGGTTTGGGCCGAAGATGAAGGTTGTTATGTGGGCTGAGTTGGTGGCGCCGGTGGTGCTGTATTTTTCTGGGAGGGTTGCGGGGCAGTGGTGAGGGTTTGGTGGCGCGGAATGATATGATAGGGTATGGTAGGTGAGAAATGGCTGTGTGTCAATGTTCGATGCAAGTAAAAAGTAGTATCAAATTCCCCGACCTAGTCTATAGTGGTATCATATCTGACTCCAGTGGTGAGTGAAAACAAGAAAAACAAAAAGATCCAGGCGCATAAATAGTCGGCGTGTCGCCGCTCCCATCTCTCTCCGTGACGAGCCCAGCTCGCTCTCTGCGCTGTACAGTCGAAACAGTCAGTTGGCCTGTAGATCTCAAGATATAACGCCATAACACCCACGGCTATGCGAAAAGTGAACAATATTGAAGCGGCGCTCAGTTCTTCGGGGCGTTGGTCATGTTCCACCTCTCAAACCAGTCCAGAACAACAGAAGTGAAGTCCAAGCCCCTAAAGCTGCATCCGTTCTCCCTAGCACCAGAGTCCGAGTTGTTGCCATCTGCGCTAGGCCAGCAGTGGTTGAGATCAGGGATATAGTAGCCTTGGACAACATCATCGTAGCCGCCGCAGGAGTAAGAAGTGATGTTGTAGCCGTCATGGGCGTTGTCAACAACAGGCTCCTCGCCCTTCTCGCAGCCATTGCGACGCGCCCACCAGCTTAGCCAGTCTTGGATGTCGGGTGATTCGCCACCGGTGCCCTTCTTTGCGGACTGGCCCTTGTAGGGCACCGTGGAGTCTTTGCCGCCGTGGGACTCGAGGATGGCGCGGCGTTTGATGCATTTGTTAACGGCCTTGTCTCTGAACGAGGTGTCGCTGTAGAGTGCTGCCGAAGCCATGGCGAAAGCGGCAAAGGAGTCGCCCAAGTCGGAGCAAGCCATCATATCGACGAAGCCGCCACCATTAGATTTGCCGCTTGCGTAGACGCGGTCTGAGTTGATGCAGTAGTTCTTGTCCATTTGGTCCAAAAGGTCGCTAATGAATGTGATATCGTCGGCACCCTTTTCGGCATAGCTGGCGCTCTCCCATTTGCCTCCCAGGCCTTCTGGGTAGACGACGATGTATTCCTCGCCACGAGGTTCGGCAAAGTATTGTGAGTTGTTGTACTGGTTTGCGGCATCCTTGTTGGCACCGTGGAAGTCGAGGATTAAAGGCCAGGGTTCGTTCCTCTTGTCGTTGTAGTTTTCGGGCACGTCGATAGTGTAGTAGCGTGTGTTGCCAGCGACTTCCAAATTGTGAGTAGACTTTCCATTACTGTAGCCTCCGGCGTGAGGTGTGCCACAGCCAGCTCTCATTGTTGGCCTATGAGGAGCTGCAGATGATGTTGATGAAGGACTGCCAGAAGAGCCGCCACCGTTTGATCCAGAAGAAGAGCCAGAATTTGAGCCATTGTCGTTGTTGTTGTTGCCAGTCAGGGCTACAGGCAATGCAATAGCCAATACAATGGCTATTATTATGGTACCGATGATCGCCAGACTTGTAAGGGGTCTGTTTCGCATTCTGGTCAGGAGAGATGGTTTGCTTGAGACCTCTGCGGCCGCCCCGCCGGCTTTGAGATCATCGTCTGATAACATCTGAAAGTTGGACGTTCTGTGGTAGTGGTTAGCAGTCTGGGCAGAGGGAGGGATGACCAGTTTATATCTCCACGGACCTTGATACCGAAGTAGGTCTCGGCATGGTAACGCCGGAGGAGGGTTGGTGCTCGTAAGGATGTCTTTGATGGATGTGCCGGACCGGCTTGCAGGAAGGGCCGATGCTAGGGGCGTGATTATTGAAGATGGAGAAAGCGGGTGGAAGCGAGTGTAGTGGCGGCTATTTGGTGTAGATCGTGATGAATATATGTGTTGTTGATGATCGCAGTAATAACAATAAACGGCAGCACCAGGCTATAGCAGAGAGAAGGGGGGAATTGGAGAATTCTGGCGATAATAATTTGATGATGCATGAAACACAACGGGTGGTGTGCAGCGGGCGTTTGCGCGTCGCCATGCAAAACGTTGAACTTGGTGATGCGTGGATCAGCAAGAAACACAGCCCGCGCGTATCTTGGCACGTCAAATGCTTTGACACGCCTGACGTTTCCTGCACACACGCGCTTTGGATAACGCCAACTGGCGCCGTGTCAGCACGACAGCCGTTGCGGGTGGAAGAAAGTCTTGACTACTGCCAGTCCTTTTCTCGCGGACACGGCGACCGTTGCGTGCGGTCACGCTGCGCCTGAGCCGGCGGTAGGGGTGAGATTGCGAACGGTCTCCAGATTGGCTGGTGCTGCCAATGTTTACGTCGATGCTGCTGGCAATCTATATCTTACACCAAGCACTTCACTGCCTGTTCCTCCTCCACGTCACGATAAATCGTCATTGGTACTTGAATCCTCGTCACCGGCCCTAGACGCTTCGTCCGACGGTTCTTGACTACCGCCCGCTGCCGAACTATTCACACACTTCAAGCGAAGATCTCGTGCTTTTGCAGATCTCGCATCAGAAAACTCCACTGCCGTATCGCAAGGATCCGCTCTGTCAGGTACCCGTCCGGCCCGCTCTTAGCTGACAAGCACCTTGGTGGTTTCACCTTTCCTGTTCGGAGGTCAAGGACTCTGCATCCCCTTGGCGGACTGATAGCAGATATCTCAGACATATAACACCTCCTGGTTTCTCCTTACGCTCCAAGGTTTCCATCCTGGCAGCTTGACTCTTGCTGGATCTCGTGACCTTGGCTACCCCTGTGGTAGGGAGTCATCAGAGCAAAACCAGTTGCCGTTCTATCCATCACGTTCCGGAGGCAACTCCTGCTCCGTTGCGCGGTGTGTCAAGTTGGCGTTCGCGGAATACGAAGATTTGGCCCGCAATACCCAACTTGTAAACTTGCAAATCGCTCTGCTCGCTTGCCGTCGGCTGTCCAGCGCTTAGCAGATCCTGCCAATCTGCATGCTTTGTTTTGACCTCACCTCTATCGGCGCGCCTCAACGATCCTTCTTCCTTCTCTCCGTAGCTCCCCACGGCACATCCTCCATCCTGCCGGTTTCGGTCCGTTGCGGTGCTGTAGATCTTGACAGGTGGTGTGATCTTTCATTAGGAGATGTCGCGCCTATGTAATGCTTGTGACAACTTCGCTGAGCACTCTTACCATCCTGATCATGTTGCTTATTTGACATTTCTGGCAGGCTCGGATTCGTGGAATCAGCTCCGTGTCACAACCCACGTACAAGGATGCGTGAAGCAACGGCGCGTCCTTGAAGCGGGACCTACACGCAGCCATGCAAAGCCGCTCATGCCTCTATCGAAAGTGAGCCGCCGTTTGACAAGCCACCTTCTACCACCCGTATCTTCCAGGCGCACGGAAACACCGAGAATACTGGCTGAATCATCAATATCGTCAGCCACAAGAGCTGAAAAGAGCTGTGCATGAATCGTATGCCGCCGGCAAGTCCCGCTGCCCCGCCAATGAGCTTCAAGTAATCCACATCTTCACATGCTGCGAGCATGGAGGTACCTCCCCCAAGTACATGAACAACTACTCACATCCAGACAATGGCCTCAACTCAGCGCCTTGAGGCGACAACAACAACACAGTCGCTTCCAGAAAAGCCATGGCACGCCTACGTAACCATTGACCTTCTCGCGCTCGTACTCGCCCGCTCCATCTTCCACCCGTACATCGCATGGCTCGTCCCACTCTGCCTGCGCTCACTCTCATACTCATACTCACACCCTCACTTCAAGTACGCATGTGTCTACGCAACATGCATCTCGGTCTTCGCTCTACTGCGCATACTGGACAAGAGACTGGCATGGGGTCCTCCGCGAAAGCTCAACTGGGATGAGGAAGTGGTGGTGGTAACAGGCGGCGCTGGAGGACTTGGAAAAGTACTGGCGGAGACGTACGGCATGCGAGGTGTCAGTGTCGCTGTCTTGGATATTCGCGAGCCAGAAGAGCAGAGTGAAGCGCTGGAGAATGTGCGCTTCTACAAGTGCGACGTCTCCAGCATTGAGGACGTACAAAAAGCCAAGGTAGCAATAGAGAAAGACGTACGTAGACAGAAGAATACCACAACCCATCCAGACCAACTTCTCTTTCGACCCACAACTAACACTCAATCCTTCCCAGCTCGGCCCCTGCACAATCCTCATCAACAACGCCGGCACCGTCTCCGGCGCTCCGCTCCTCTCCCTCACACCCCACCAAATAAACACGACCCTCCAAACAAATCTCCACTCCCACTTCCACACCCTCCAGACCTTCCTGCCGTCCCTCCTATCTTCACCTTCAGGCGGCACAATCGTCACCATAGCCTCTGTCCTGGGCCGTCTCGGCGCCGCCCACCTCACCGACTACGCCGCCGCCAAAGCCGGTCTGATCGCGTTGCATGCCTCGCTACGCGCTGAATTGACAGCGAGAAGTGCACCTGCGGGCGCGGAGAACGTAAGGATGGTGCTTGTTACGCCGGGACAGTTGGGCACGAGGTTGTTCGCGGGCGTGAAGACGCCGAGTTCGTTCTTGGGGCCTGTGGTTGAAGCGGTCGAGTTGAGCAAGGAGATTGTGAGGATTGTGGATGAGGGCGTCAGTGGGGAGGTTAGTTTGCCGTTGTATGCGAAGTGGGTTGGGCTGTTGCAGGTGCTGCCATGGAGTTTGCAGAGGGTGGCGAGGTGGGCGAGTGGGGTTGATGGGGCGATGGAGGGATTTAGGGTGGGTGGTGTTGGTGGCGAGAAGAAGGAGATGTAAGGGCATTGTATGCCTAGCTAATACGAGCTGGTCGAGGAAATACCAGGCCGATTAGAAGCATCGCCGTTGTTGTGGTGCGTTGCTCTCTGGAGTCTGTCAGGTAGTATCAGCCCACCCAAAGCAGAACCTATCACTGACCGCCATCGAGATGTATTGACACGCTCCGACGTGCCAGCAGCTATTCTTTCTCCAGGCAGCGCTCTCGCACCTCACTGTTGCGTAAACGCGAAGCCGGTTTCTCGAGGATTTGACCCATTTGCAACATGACACTTGTTATCGTGTCCCACTTCAAGAGCTGAGAAATATCCTGAAGGCTCCGCAGTTGGCATCATCCATTAGCCTGCGATTATCCTTTTGCTGGATCCACGCTTACGCCCATGTAGCAGGCAGGCACTCACTGCTCCTCTTTCATTTTCCTTGCAACGCCAATGCAGTATCTCTTTCCACGACGCTCCAGCTTCAGCTTCCACAACACTCCACTCTTCATATATACCATCCAAACAACATCTTAAAGCACCATGGCAGGGGTACCAGCTATCAATATGCCCTAAATCGCCTCAGCTTCGCGCAGAGTGGACGATCTCCCACCGGATCCGTGAACATTTCAAGCCCATCCCATGCAAACTGACCTTGTCTATGCCACCATCTCTCCGGGCGAGGCCGGCGCAGCCAGCACTGCTCCAGCCAGCCCAGCAGACCACTTAGCCGGTCTGAGGAACTTCCTCAAGGCCACGTGTGCGATTCTTCCCGGCGGAAACGAAGACACCACACAGCGAGTTGAGTTTATAGAATCCACCTGGCCCGTCATCAAACTTCTTATCACCAAATACAAAACATTCCGCTTCAACACCTCCGAAACCAACAATTTCAACTGTCTGCTCAAGGAGCTTGTCACTCATCATGATTTCACGGTGGATCAGCACAACTACGCTCGTATGAGCAAGCTCCTACAGTTGCTTCAGCCGACGGGTGAGATAACGCAAGAGCAGCTCGATCGCTTCCAGATGGCCAACGACTTCGAAATCGTCAGGTACGATGCTTTGCGACGACTTGATGCCCTGTTCGAGGCCCGCAAGGAGGAACTGTACGGACTCGGCGACGCGGCCACGGAAGAGGTTCGGAGACTGAACAACATCCACCAGAAACTCAAAGTGGCGCCAGATTTTGTTGCATGGCTGTAAAGTTCCATCCATGAGCTTCCTCAGCCAAAGTTGCACTTCTCTGGAATGGATCCCGAGACAAGGTATGTGAGCCGCATGGTGTCGTAATCTTGGTCATGGCCAACACCGTCTAGGCGTACTTTCTTTCGCGAGCACTGGGAAGAGTTCCAACTCGCTACCTACTGGAAATTTCGCTACGTTTTCGACATCAAAGCGACCTTCCTCAACCCCGTCATGAACCGTTTCGGTCAAGAGTATTTTTTCCGGCAGGCAGAATCAGCATGGTCCAACTACATGTCTCAGCAGCTCTACTCGAGAGTGGTGCCTGGACCCGTAAACAAGGGAGCCTTCTGGCAAGACATGCTCAGCTTCCCTCAGGAATACAACACGTTTGTTGAGAATGATCCAAAGCTCGGCCCGGACTATTGCGTCAAAGATATCAGTCTGCTCATGGTACCTCGGGGCAACATGTTGGACGGACATTGAATGGTATTGGTACGGAAGTCAATGGATCGCGGCCAGTAAGAGGCTAAGAGCTCTTCTTATTGGAGTTCTATTCATTTTCCTAGCACGTACTCGCAGATGAGGCTTTAGCAATCACTCACTCACTCACTGCCCTTCTTAGAATACAGAATTAGATAGAGGACGTATGTGTACCCATTCGCTAGACTGCGAGCCCATTGATGTATGTTTCCATGTCTATGTCGTCGTGAAGTCACGCATGGCCACACGGGCTCGTTCAGGCTTGATCTTATCTCAACTGGTGACCCGAAGCCGTATGCTGTCTGTACAATCCCCTTGGAAGTATCATTCAAAGCAAGCGGCAATCATACGTTCGCTGACAGGACAGAAACTGCCTCCCCGACATCACATTCGACCCGCCACTCTCCGACAAAAAGACCGAAGTGGCCAAGATAGGTCAAATGAACTTCGGCGCCAAGATCCATTACAAGCTCTCCCAAACCGAGCCAGGTTTCTTCTGCGAGTCTTCGGATCCCGTCGGTTCGGACCTGGTAATGGCGTATTCCGAGGACAGCGGCACCACAGGCTTTTCCTGTGGTACATATGCCACTGGATTCAGTTGTGGCGGCCATCTTGACCTTCGCGACCTGGCAGATCACGATCGCGTGATCGGAGGTATGAAGCAGCTGCGTCCAGACCTTGATGTCGACTCGTACCTGTTGCACGACTGGGCGAACGACCCTTACTCAAAGGGCGCATGGTTTTGTGCCCGGACTGGCATGACAAGCAAGTACCTTAGCACCATGCAGTAGAACCACGGGAGGGTCTATATGGCAAGTGGTGACTGGGCGCATGGGTGGAGAGGATTTGTAGACGGTGCCATCGAGTAAGGCACCGAAGCTGCCATGGAAGTAGCAGCGGCGCTCTCGGGCTTGAAACCTGCACGTTTGTAGTTCCAGAATGCTAGCCATAGATTGTTTCCAACTTCATCTCTGCCATGACCGTGAGCCAGTGCACCAACGGCCTCGATGGCGGCGCAGACCCATCGCGGGGCCCACCGCCATCATGCCTCTTCCAAACCTCTTCTAACAAATGTTCAACCATCGAGATAGATACTAATCCACTCTGCTTTGTGTTTGAGCGAACGCGGTCCCGGACAAAAGATCGCCAGCGTTCGGTCACAGATTCGCGACTCTGAATAGTAGTGATGCTCTCCATTAGTGTGGGCGTAGTGCGCGCATGGCCTGTGGGGCCCACCCCATGTCTGCGCAAGTTGCTGCCAGCTACCAGCATGGCAAGTGATTGAGCGACGCCCATGCCTCCTGTGGGTGCCAATTCTTCTAGCAGCGACAGAACCGTGACCGTAAGATCCCAACACGTCTTGGAAGCCAGGGCACTCCAATGCGCTGGGTTTGCGTGAGCAGCAGGCGTCTTGTCCCCGCCATCTTTGTCGAGCAACTGCGGGAAATGATGAGAAAGCTCTAGAAGAGCAACCAGTTGGTACGCGATTGTGAAACGATTCAAGTCCGACTCCGGATCCTCCCAGGAAGACTGACGCTGGAGTAAGCCTGTTTCCAATACGGCGGCGCGGCTGAGGATTGAATCCGTGATTGACGACTGTATTGCCGGATCTAAATTAAGGTATTTTAGATGGAGGACGACTTGCTGTTGCCGAGCTAAAACTCCCAACTTGGCCAAGTCCAGGAATATCTGTGTGCCGTAGCCGGTCCATGGATGTGCCTTCTGCATCTGCGTTGCGCGCATAGCTGGTTGATCCAGGTGATCTAGGGCATCTAGTGGCTGATCGTACATGAACGCCAAAAGTGCTTCCCAATAAGCCATGGCGCCTGCGAAGAATGCTTCATCGCAGAAGGCTATCAGTCCTTCTTTTGGAGTTTCGTCACCCATCTGAGCATCCTGCCACCTGCTGAAAAGCACGCGGGCCTCCAATAAATGCTTGATCCCTGTATCAGAGGGGTCGAGCCAGCTCTGCGCATGTTTGTCAGTATTCATGAAAATCTTTGGAAGCGATCACACGTACCGTTGATAGTCCTATAAAGATGGTAGCGAGGAGGGCCTCGCACAATTGGTGAGAAATAGGTCGGAAGACCGCCCCAGTGGACGGTGGAGCGCTTTCAACGGGCGTTGACTTCAAAGAAAGCTCTTCGACAGCACTCGCGAGATCTCGAACAGCAGAACCATGGTCCAGTGCGGCATGAGGAGACATTACGTGGCCAGTCGGGAATTGAAATCTTACAGTCAACGCAACAACCGAATTCTGCAGGAGAATAGAGGAGGAAGCAATACGCGTGGGTAGCGCGTGGAAAGGGTTGTCGGCAGCATTGAAAATCGACCACATGGGAAGAAGTTTGTCGGAGCAGCATTCCACGTACGACCGCCGTAGTCCGACAGCAGACCCGTTGTACTCTCCAGTCATCGAAGCATCGGGTTGAGCTTGATTGTCCATGAGGAGATCGCTTGGAATTCCAGTGTTCAAGCTACCGTCCAATAGTTGATGCGCAGTGTCACCCATCGACCAAGATTCCAGGCAGAAGTCATCCGTGAACAACGCACGATACTCGGCCGCATCATCGAGCTCGTCTCTGTTGCAGTTCATGTCTTGTTGTGGCATAGGATCTCCCCAGCTAGGATACAACCAGGCATCACTTGGCCCTGGGGTGACACCCGAAAGCGGGATACCGGTGCCTGCTAGTCCTTGTCCCGTTTTCGTATGGTTGTCGCAGGTATCAAGATTGTGTTCAGCAGTAATTGCTGCCGGGGTCTCGAACAGCGGATGCACTTCGTACTTGCGAGACCACCTAACGTTGGTCGCGTATCCTGGACAGGTGTTACCGCGTTTCCGACATTGCTCGCACGCAGGCTTGCTCTCGTCACATTTCAGCCGCTGTGTCTTCTGTTATCATCCATTCGAGCCAGGCGCCATCCAAACACTTACGCGCTCCTTGCACTTCGCACAGCCGGCTGATATGGCGTCAGTGAGGTCTAAGGGGGCAGTCTAGTGAGCTCACCTCTCGAGCGAGTCGTATGCTTCCTGGCACTTCCGCGCGGCCCAGTCGACGACATCTTTCGAGCGATGTATGCAGCAAGGGCAAGGCCAGGTGCCAAAGAGGGAGTGGAGCGTCTAGTCGATCAACATGTGGGTTAAGGAGAAAGTCAAAGGAGCCTCGCTCGTCTCGACTGCCGTTACATGTCTCTTATGCTTGTGCACTGAGATACACTCCGCATCTCACGAATGAGCGAGCTGAAACCATCGACCGTGTAAGTAGATATGGTTTTGCCTACCATTGAGATGCTCTTCCCATAACAGGTGGTAGTGTAGGTCGAGGCGTATAGCGCTGGTTCCTTGTGCGTGGCAGTCGAAGATTGATCCTTCCATTCCACGCGGAGCAGTCTTTTTGTGGCCGGAGACGAGGATTACCACAAGCTGCTTGTGGTCATCGATAAGGACTACCGACTTGACGTGGTCCTGGTAAGCCAGGAACGGTATTTCTCGACTCGTGTGTAGGGTCGAATAAGAGAGCAGTGTCTTGTTGTGTGCTGGGCACTTGTACGCGTGACGAAAGCAGGCCACGGACTGCCATACGCATCGGAGGACGACGACGACTCTTGGGCCTCTGGGATCGAGGCGTCTGAGGGGGATTGGGATTCTTGCCAGACTCTTCGCCCGACAAGTTCAATATGAACTTCTCGACCATCGGGATGCGATGCTCGCGAGATTTGTTGGAACAGCTCTCCGTCACATGTAGTTGACGGGAGCTTGGGAAGACCCGAGTGAGGAGGCTCATCGAAGTCAGACGTGATCTGCTCGATAATTGGGGCTTTATTTCCGGAGACCTTTGTAGGAACACTTATTGGTCATTTGGGATTGGCGGCAGTTCGCAGAGACTGGAGTGAGGAGGGTCATTGGTGACCGGGGTCCAACGAGAATTGCTTAACAATCAGGGAGAGATTTTCATTAGACATGTGTACAAACACGTCTTGAACATTTCGAAACTGGCAGCAGCAAAGGTTGCCAGCGATTGGGTTGCATCGGAAGGGTGAGGACAGACGCGTAACAGCCAGTCCAGCTCTCGCAACAGCCAGCTGCTTTATTGCTACAATCAGAACTTGCTCCATTGTGCTCGGTTCGTTAAAAAAGCACTACCTTATTAACAAGAAGAGTTGGCCGCTCCAGGATTCGAACCTGGACCCATTGGTAGTGTTCGGAGGAGGTAGGAGGTAGTAGTGATGGGTGGATTGTGCCGGGACGTCTTATAAACCGGAACTAAACGTTCCAGGGAGGGCGACGCCACCTCCAAGACGTCTTGGTACCTAAAGATAACTCCAGGGCGACGGCCCGACTTCCACATTTTCTCATGCTGTACCCTTTTTAGGGGGTTGATTATGTTGGTGCCCAAAGGAGTGCTTTGAGCGACTCTGGCGGTGTTGCTTGGACTCATTGATGAGTCCTCCGATTCTCTCGCACCGACGAAGCTTCCAGAATCTCCACTCGATACAGATGGTGTTACGCCGCTACTTTCGGTGGCCCAGGGAGTACTTTGTGCAAGTCCGGTAGTATTGATTGGAGTCGCTGATGGATCTTCCGACCCTGTTGCGCTAACAAAGCCTCCAGAATCTGCGCTCGAGGCCTGTGTGTTACCTTCCACACCAGTTGTAAGTCCATCATTGCTTGCCACGGAGATGCTGGCGTCGTAAGCGGAACTGGCTGCATTCGAATCGAGAGGCGTGATAGCACTATTCGGTCCAGGCTTAGGAAGCAAGAACGTTGTCGAGTTCGATGTGTATACAAAGACTGTGGATGGCTGAGTTGTGCATGACCGCGTTGAAGTGTAAGTGATCCAGGGCACTGCTGCGTTTCTGGATGTTGATGTCGAGTCTGAGAGTTCCTGTGCTGACGTAAGAGAGAGTATTGCGCACCAGAACGGCAAGAAAAGATGCATCGCATGACGAAGCAAGTACTGTCAAACAGCCAGTACTGTAGATAGTGGCGGTGTTCGGCGAACTTTGCGAACGAGGTGTCTGTTCCAAAGCACGAGTAAACCTTAAGTGAAAGAACAAAAAAAGGGGGCAAACGGAGCGAGCAGTCAACAAGTTGCAACACGTACATCGCACGGCAGAGGACGCATTCCAGGCGGCTCGTGAGATGACCACCCATTGTGACGGGCCTAGTACATCCTTCTTCCGCGGGAACTATTTCAGTGTTGTACAAGCAATGAGCATCATGATACCGGCTTGACGAGATAATCGAAGAGCAATACAGTTGAATAATGAGTTCCCATATCGGAAGCATAACGGCAAGCATTTTGCCCTGTTACCAATTAGCTATGTGTTACAGGAACGTCGCGCAAGGGATTTGCCACGACTTTACCCAAAGCCTTATATCGTCCTGCCGCGTTGCCGCAGTCGGTACCTTCAACGCATGCGCGAACCTGTGTCAAAGCAATTGCCGCGTCACACCATTGAACAGCGCCATGACGCCCTGCTGCCTTGCAACAGTCGGGGAACCGGACATGGTAGGAACGCTTGGACGTGTACTGTTTGTCTATAAGGGAGCTCGGAGATCCTTCCATTTGATCACGTTCCTATTTTCAGCATGGTGTACTTCGTCAAAGCCTCTGAACTCACCGCGGGCGCGAGAATGTATTGTCAAGACTGAGAATGAGACGCAAGGTCGTTCGTTACGCCTTGTGGGAAGTTTTACGCAGCTGCCCGTGAGAGAGAGCAACTGGTGGACCAGTGGCTATTAGTGGGCTCGGATGGCTCATACACCAGCACTATATATACGACTACCACAATGGAGTCGCATGCGGCTTCTCAATGGTGTGTAGGAGTACTTCAGACCTGTATCCCACGGTGCTAGCGGATCAGTCATTGGGTTGTCTGGAGAGAAACATCAATTTCTCAAAGGCAGTTACGCTCATCCCTGTTACTATGCCGGATGGCGTTCGCGTCTCTAGAGGACATGACGGGCCAGGAGACTGGTGTGTATAGACAGCAATCAGCTGATGCCGTTCGAATAGATGTGGATCGTGGGTGGTGGCTCGACGAGAAGTGCAGAAGACGACACAGCCAGCAGTATTGTCACATATGTCACGTCGACAAGATGAAGTGAGGTCAGAATAAGAACTTGATCAGACGAGGAACGCGCGTGTTTCTTTATATAGGGTGGCGTGTTCTTGTCGGCTGGCTCCCCGCCGAAGGCACTCGCGAGCGCGGGCCGATGCTACAATATCTGACACGAGAGCCGCCGGCAGCCAAAAGTCTTGGAGCGACTGCTCGTGTGCACTCCGGCATCACTGAAGTCAATCGCCACAGATCAAGCATTGTTATCACCACATATCACACCATGTGGTCACGTACAGCCAGTGCTGCATCGCGCAGTGCCAGGCTACGACCTCGTCAGCCTCACCTCTTCACAAGGAGCTACAATGGGGCCAACCAGGGACCACCGAAGACCTATTTCCAGGCGCCGCAGCAACCACCAAAACCTCCCAGGCGGATACTCAGGAGCATCTTACTAGGCACTACTTTCTTCGTCTTCGGATTTTACGGCCATGCCTACCTTCACGCCAAAGCGGTCTCGCTAGGCATGCAGATCGGTAACGAAGAGGATCTGCCCGTGCTGGAAGAAGCGCTGGTTGCTGGTGCCGCTGAGGCGCAGGCAAAGACTGTCCATGCGCTGACGCACGAGATGGCCACCGATATCCTGCAGAGTCGAGCCGGGTTCTCTGTCACGCCCAATGCGGTTTCACACACTTGCCAAAGCGCTTCCAACATTCCTTGCGAAGATACCTGGTCAAGTGGCACTTTCACCTACTTCAACGACCCGGCTCGCGATTGGAGCGAGTGGGCGATTTTCGACGGACATGCCGGACCCAGGACTTCCCATGCGCTCAAGGAGTACTTGCCTGGTCTCGTTGGCGAGAAACTATTCGACAGCGGCAGCATGACACGACACTACGTTCCGGACGACATCCACATCCACAGGATCATACAAAACACTTTCCGCTATCTCGATGAGACCATCTTCGGTGAAGCAGTGACGCAAATGCGCGCTGGCAAGCTGAGACGTGCAGACATCGTGAGCTTAATCTCAAACTCACTAAGCGGAAGCTGTGCTCTCATGGCGATATTCGACCCTGCGAAGGGCGTGCTGAGAGTCGCCAACACCGGTGATTCCAGGGCCGTCCTCGGCAGATGGCAAAACGGAAAGTATGTTGCAGAGGCAATGAGTTCGGATCACACTGGTTTCAATCAAGACGAAGTCGAAAGGCTACGCCGTGAGCACCCTGGCGAGGAGGTTATTGATGAGAAGACCGGCCGCATCTTCGGACTCGCTGTAACTCGCGCATTCGGCGACGCGCGATGGAAGTGGAGCGAGGAGCTCACACGGAAGGCGCACGAGATGTTCTTCGGACCCGCCCCTCGCCCCAATGGAGTCGTCAAGACACCGCCATACCTCACCGCCGAGCCCGAAGTCCAAGAAACTAAGGTGCAGACCGGCGAGCACCCCGACTTCCTCATCATGGCAAGCGATGGTCTCTGGGATCTCATGAGCAACCAGGACGCTGTGACATGCGTGCAGATGTGGCTCGAGCAGAACAAGCCCACCGATTTCATCAACAAGTATGCAGGCACCACCGGCAAGATGGCTTCGCAAGAAGCTTTAGCAGATTACATGACTCCCCAAATGACGCCCGACAAGGATGAGGACACCTACTACGACGCAGAAGAGAAGTGCTTGAAGTGGCGCGTCAGCCCGAAGCATTTCGTTGTCGAGGACGAGCACGTCGGTGTACACCTTATCAAGAACGCCCTCGGTGGAAACCGCAGGCGTTTGTTCGAAGCCGTCATGAGCATTCAACCGCCTCTCAGCAGAAACGTGAGAGACGACATCACTGTGCATGTCATCTTCTTCGGAGTCGACGCTGGCGATGCTGCCAAGGAGTTGATGGCTGCGAGCCAACAGCAGCAGCAGGCGCTGATGGGTCGCAAGCACTAGGTGCGAATCTCTCAGCCGGGGCTATGTACGATAGTGGTGGTGTCGCATTCGGGTGTCTTGGGCATGGTATGTTAGCATGCAAGTATGTGTGTTGACGATTGCATAAATTTGTAGCTATAACGATTTGTCACAGGATTAATTCCGGTCATGTCAAGCTTGAACAATGACACCAAAGTGACTCTGACGGGAACCATACGTCCAGACAAACTTCTTTTTCACACATCCGCGCACCTCCACCTCCCTCCTTATGCCAGCCAGTATCGCAGAGAGTCGGCATCAGAATACGATCGCACGACATTGAGGCACCACCAGAAAGAAGGAAACAATAGTGCCCTAACATCACCTGAATTGCCACTCTAGAGAACCGAATCACACACCCATACTCCTCAGTAAGACACATTGAGGTACCGAATCATCCGCCGGGTATTCTTCATCGATGATACTTGAAACCATTCAATTCATACATTCAGTCATAAAGATAGAGATATCTAACCTCAAAACCCTCGCGCTAACCCGGCGTCGATGATGTCAAGTCCATCCTTCATTTCCCCGAAATGCATTCCAAAGTCCAGTCCACGACAAGAAGGCCTCCCTGCGGCCGCGCTACTAGAGCGCTGTGCTTGTCGATCCCATCCGTTGCCCCGTCCGTCCGTCTACATCTAGTAGTATTGTTGTTGTCCAAAATTGTGTGCAGCTAACGTGTGTACATCCGTTGTAGCTAAAATTTGTCCACGACGTGCCATGAAAGAAAGTGGCAAGCGTGTGGTTTATATTGCGAGACGACCGACTCACACAACAGTGCAAGTCCTGTCGCATTTCTGCGGGCAAGCCTCTTCTTTACCGCAAGCGCCGACGATGGAGCAGAAGATTTCGCCCTTGGGGCAGTCGCCGTGTGTCTGCAGCAGCTTGATGTCGCCGTCGACGAAAATGCTCTCGCACTCTTGGAATCTGCAGATCGTTTTGTTAGCGTGGTTGCTCACTCATATGATCATTCAGTAACAAAAAGGGGATCGAATCAACTCACCTTCCACAGTTCAAAGGATCAACGAAAGTGCCCGGCCTTTCGCAAACAAAAGGCTTGCAAGCCTTACCCGACTTCTTGCTAACATTAGTACCCGGCCTGCCACCACCGCGAGTCTGCAAGTCCGAATCGCGGCAAGGCTCCGAGCACGCCCATGGGTGCACGCAAGCAATCTGGCTAGGACAGTAGATCTGATCCGCAGGGCACTCGAACTGGTAGCGGATGAGTTCGGAGCTGCCGGGGATTGTGCGGGCGCAGCGGTGGAATTGCTGGCAGGAGACGGTGGAGCGGAAGAAGCCTTCCTTGGAGCAGGTGTCGGCGAAGGACGAGTCCCATGTGTCTCTGGGGTTGTCTGTGGCGGCGAGAGGGCGTTGGTTTGCTCGTGGGTAGGCGAAGACGGCGGTGGCGGCCGCGAGGACGGTGCCGAGGATGAGGGTGGCGTGCATTGCGTTGGTAAATTGGGCGTGGGAGCGGATGGAGTTGAGGAGGTTGGTGAGCTGGCGTTTAGTCTCGGTGATGAAGGCCGTGATGGAGTCTTGGAAGGAGTCGTTGGTAGCGTTAATCGTGGTGGTAGTCGTCGTTGGTGGGTAGTAAGAAGCCTGCTTGGTTTGGAGGTCAAAGTCGATAGAGGACGCCATTTGCCCGGGGTCCCGGATGCAGGACAGCGCTTATATGTCTACGATACCGCTTGCTTGCTTTCTCCCTGTGCTCGCCGGACGTACGTGCGTGCGTGCCCGTTTCGCCTTCAGAGCAGGGCAAGTGCGGGCATATACTATCACCAGCCATTCTCAGCCATCCACACCACGGCCGGGCCGCCCACACAGTGGCACACACCGCTCGCGGGCTCCAACGCGTCGCAGCGGAGCACGGGAAGCGTCTTGCATTGTCGTGAAGCCCAGCCATTTGATGGAGTCGACCAAGGAGACGAGTTATCAGGGCCAGAGGGGCGTTCGCGCGTCTGAGACATCGCGCTTCCACGCCACGCCTTGCCCCATCTGGCCACAAAGTTGGCTATATGCGATAG
Source organism: Cladosporium sp. SL-16 (assembly GCA_002921095.1). Taxonomy (NCBI): domain Eukaryota; kingdom Fungi; phylum Ascomycota; class Dothideomycetes; order Cladosporiales; family Cladosporiaceae; genus Cladosporium; species Cladosporium sp. SL-16. The sequence continues at coordinate 693,116 of PEGC01000019.1, forward strand.
CACTTATAGGCGGTCTGGCGCTGCAAGCACGTTAGAGCTCAGCGTCTTCGGCTGGTAGGTCGTCCATTTGTCGCGTGTGCACTTCTGGGTGTGCGGGTCTCGGAGAGAGAGAGACTCAGTAGGATGGATCTTCAATGCATTGGTCGAGTCCCTGTCTGTCCCCTCCTCGTGGCAGGGCAGGGCAGGGACTGCATCTCAGGTTCAGGTGATGTTGTGTTGTGTGTATCTATCTGGCTTGATGTAGGCAGTACATCAAGTCGTCATTTTGAGTGACGGAATAGGTGGCTGTTCTCTTATCAGTGTATTATAGATACCTCGCGACGAATATGCATATATGTGGTGATGTTGAGGTACCTAGGCGATCGTCCAAGTGCCTTCAACTTCGGGGACCCGCCCCCTCCTCCAACCCGTCCGGCAGTGGAGCAACGAAGCGCACGAAACGCAACGCATGGTTGGTTCGGACGGTTGACGACCACCCGGACAACGTATCCAACGCAGACTCAGGCACAGGTACAGGATAGGTGGAACGCACCACCAATGGCACACATGTTTGATCAGCCCTGCGAGAGACACTCAACAACCACGAAAGAATTACCAAGGCGACACTCAATGTGTAAATCAGGCTGGCGAGAGGATGTGTCACATCAAGCAGCGTTCATACAGCCTTGTTCATTTTTTCCTATTCTATACGTCGTCAAGGCATATCTAGTCCTCATCGCCACCTGCACCGCCGGTACCCATGCCAGCGGTCTTTGCAGCCTTGGCACCGACAATGTCGTCGACGCGCAGCAGCAAGCACGCGCTCTCCACGGCCGTCTTGATGCTCTGCAGCTTCACGGCCTGGGGCTCCCACACGCCAAACTCCTTCATGTCGACGATCTTGCCCGCATCGCCGTCGATACCCCAAGAGCCGCCACCTTGTGCGCCGTTCTTGTTGGCATCCTCAGCGTGCTTTGCGCGGAGCTGGGTCAGGACACGGATGGGTGAAGAACCCGAGTTCTGGATGAGTGTGCGGGGGATGACTTCCATGGCCTCGGCGATGGCTTTGTAGGGCCACTGTGCAACACCCTCGACGGCCTTTGCCTTTTGTGCGAGACGGACGGAGACGGCCATCTCGGTGGCACCACCACCAGGGCTGAGGAAGGGGTGGAAAATGACGTTTCTTGCGACGGCCATGGCATCGGCCAAGTTGCGGTCGATCTCGTTGAGGATGTCCTTTGAGGGTCCGCGGAGGAGGATGGTGCAAGCCTTGGGGTCCTTGCACTTGGTGAGGAAAGTAAAGTACTCGTCGCCGATCTTGGAGATCTCGAAGAGGCCGCACTGAGTGCCGACATCTTGCTCTGTGAGATCGTGGACGGAGTTAACAATGTTGGCACCAGTGGCGCGGGCAATGCGGTTGTTGTCGGTCTTTCTTACACGGCGCAGAGCGGTGATGTTGTGCTTGAGGAGGAAGTGCTGGGCGAGGTCTGAGACACCCTTCTCGGTGATGACAAGATCGGGCTTGACGGCGATAATAGCATCACACATGGCCTTGACCTGCTCCTCCTCGATTTGCAGAATGCGGTTCCAGTCCTCCTCCTTGGTGATCTCGATGTTGGTTTGCGACTCGCCCTTCTTGTACTCCAGAGTGCAGTCGAGCAGCACGATGCGCGGGTTTTCTATCCGTCTCCTCATCTTGGGGTGTGTGATGTCCTTGTTGAGCATGACGCCGTCCAGCACACAAGAGTCCTCGATCTCACCACCAGGCACCTTCTCCACACGAGCGTAGCGCTTGATGTCCACCTCCTGCTTTCCACCTCCTGCGTTGTGGCTCACTGTGCGCACAGCCTTGAGTGCAAGGTCGCACATGAGATCGCTCCACCTCGAAGTGAACTTGGTGCCGAGCGAAGAACCAATAAGCTGCCTCATCTGTTCGGTGTTGTCGACGTCCACGGGGATGGAGACCTCCTCGATGACTGAGAGCGCGTCGGCGAGCGCCCTCTTGTATGCCTGGATGATCACGACCGGGTGGATGCGGCGGTCGAGTTGTGGTAGCGAAAGTGCGAGCATCTCTCCAGCAAGAATAATGACAGTAGTTGTGCCGTCTCCCACCTCCTCGTCCTGTGTCCTCGCAAGCTCAATCATGCTCTTTGCCGCCGGGTGAGCGACTTCGATTTCTCTGAGAATGGCGTGGCCGTCGTTGGTGAGGACGATGCCGCCCATGGGGTCCAGAAGCATCTTCAACATGGCTTTGGGGCCCAAGCATGATCGGATGATGTCGGCGACGGTCTTTGCGGCGGTGATGTTGGACATCTGGGCCTGGCGGCCGGTCTGGCGCTCACCGTTGCCAGTGTCTGTTTAGGGAGTTAGTCTTCATACCGCTTCTGGTCATTACTTGCTTGCAGGTAGAATAAATAATAACTTACTGACAAACATCACTGGGGCCTGCATCTTGGTATGTGTTTAGCGCTTTAGCGCGTGTAGGCTGAGTGAATAGATGCGACAGAAGCTCTTCAATCCAGCTTCTTCGAGTGAGTTGTTTCAGTATTATGGTGTATACAACAAATGTCAGTCAATGAGGGGTCGCCGACGGCAGCAGCAGTATGTGCTCGTCCTCCAAACGTTTCCATACGGCTTGGCGTTTCTACAAAAGTTCCAAGGCAAGCGCAGCCTGAAGCAACGGTCAAATGTCGTGTCTTTGACTCCTCCGCTCCGCATTATGGCTTCGGTGGAGAGATTCACTTCACTTCAACTCACTTCACACTTCATTAATAACGATATACCTCAATTAGAATACTTCGAGTGTCCTACCATCATGTAAAAGACTGTCCACAGTCGACTATATCCGATCGCGTTATTCTCTTTGCTGAGATCGTCCGTCGTAGGCTATGAAGAGATTCGATTGGTATGATCATCGGATTATAGCCAGTATAAACCACAAACTTGGCCAGTTTCACCATCATACTAGGCGTGCTTGGAAAGACTGCGGAACTCAAGTACGATTGCAAAACAATCGACTCGCTGCGACCAAAATAGACACTCGGAGCGCGCGAGGTGAAACACAGAGAGGGCCGCGGACACCGAGCTCTTCAAACCCTAACAACCCTTGTAACACCATCGTGTTTTCGAAAACCCAGCCTGATGAGTGCAATACCTGTTCGGAAAAATGGAAAATGATTCTTCATGATTAGTGTAATGGATTAATCTCCATTTCTCAATATTTGTTATTGTTTGGAATGTTCAGATCGAAGCGTGGTGTGAAGAAGGCACTTTTAGAACGGCTTGTTAGCAGCTTAGGGCTTTCTCTCGTACGGATTGCGGCTGTGTAGTTTGGTCTTGGAAATACTTCTGGTGGAATTTCTTCCTAAATGCTTTCGTAACCTGTTCTGTATCATTGCTTCCAGAAAGCTGTTTACCGAACCTCTCACTGTCCAATAAATACCCGTAACACACAGCCAACCAGACAAACACGATGCAATCAGCGGAGCAAAACCCCGATGCCCACGAGCAAGAACTCTCCCAACTATCAACAAGCGAAAACCCAAGCAAACCACAAGATGCCATCACATTCACCATCGATTCACGAGGAGACCTCACCTTAACCATCGGCTTCTCAGACTCCTCGAAAAAATTTCTCGTCTGCTCTCGGACTCTCTCGAGGATCTCGCCGGTCTTAGAACGCATGCTTTACGGCTCATTCGTCGAATCAAGATCAGATTGTGCCACTGCCTGGACAATCGACTTGCCAGATGTGAATCCCCTCCCGTTCGCTCTACTCGCCTACATCTCCCACGGCGAATTCGGAAGCATCCCGAAAACTCTCAACGTAGACGAGCTCTTCGAGCTGATCATCCTCACACACTACTACGACTGCACGCAAATCCTCGCGCCATGGGCCGAACGCTGGCTGAGCAGTATCAACGAGCCATCTTCAAGCAATGAACTCGAAATGTACAAAGTGCTCTTCATCTGCCAGGAACTGGGCGACAAGCGGACATTCGAAATCACGGCTCGTCGACTAGTACTGGAAAGCTGCCTGACCCTCGAGCGCGAGCGTCTGCACGAACATCTAGGCGGCCATCTATGCTCCATAATCGACCGCATCGACTCCATCCGCGAAAACACCATCAAAGCCATGCTAGCTCTCTTCCGCGACCTCTCCAACATCCTCGTCGTCGTCGACGAGCAGCCGCGCTGGTGCAAATACGCCTCCTACATGGGTCCCCACCGGTGCGAGTCGATGATCCTCGGTTCTGTCGTCTTCTGCTTGACACGCGCGAATCTGTGGCCTATTCCTGAGGCGCAGGATATTGAGGAGAGTGTGATGGCGCTGTATCGGCAGCTGGCGAATATTGTGATTCATGATATTGGGCAGGGGGAGAGGAGGGGGGATGATCATGCGAAGTGCAATCCGAGGGGGTTCTTGCTGGAGAGGTTGCAGAGGATTTTGGCGGATATGGCGGATCCGTTGGTTGAGGGGGAGAGGGGGTATGTGGTGAAGCAGGGGGTGAGGCTTGGGATGGTGAGGGGTGGGAGGGCTGGGGATGCTTAGATTAACAGTCTGCCGTGGTGTTGGACACGCGTGCCATGTAGAGCGGCGACTATGTTGAGCTTAGCATTTCGACGGTGATGATAGTAGGTAGTGTCGGTGTCGCTGGCTGATAGAGTACACATTGCAGCTCGTAACGGTATGTCAGTGTGTCGCTGTGCCAATAGTTTTTCCAAGATGCGCGCAGTACATGTACTACAATGACAGAAAGTGAACACTACAATACTTGGATTTTTGTAGTGTATTTAGGTGTATTGAGAAGCCAACTCATTTACCTACGCCAGGAAGATAAATGATAGAAGATCGACGCTAATGCCGGCAAGATCCGTTCGGTGGCGCGAAAGGGTTTCCCGTCGGGCTATCGGGCTCTCCAGCTTTCGCGACGAGACTGCTGCCCTTGAGCCGCCATCATCGACATACACCAGCCAGCGGCCTGTCAATTTTTCCCGCCCGGCATATATTCACTCGCAGGAGTGACTCCTGCTACTGCATTCACTAGAACTGTACTCTATCAACGCCATTCCTTGTACCGACTATCCTTTTCGGTATCCTCCGACCTCATCAGCCCATACTCGCGCCCTTGCGCCACGCCTAGTCGCAAAGAACACCAGGAACCAATACCAGTCGCAATCCACCGAAAATGGGTGTCCCAGCATTGTTCCGCTGGTTGAGCACCAAATACCCCAAGATCATCTCTCCCGTCATCGAGGAGCTACCTATCGAAGTCGACAACGGAGATGGCACTACCAGCGCAATCCCTATCGATGCGACAAAGCCCAACCCGAACGGCGAGGAAATGGACAATCTATACCTGGACATGAACGGTATCGTCCATCCATGTTCTCACCCCGAGGACAGGCCGCCGCCTGCGAACGAGGAGGAGATGATGATTGCTGTCTTCGAGTACACCGAGCGCGTCGTCAACATGGTGCGCCCGCGCAAGCTGCTCATGATCGCTGTTGACGGTGTTGCTCCTCGCGCAAAGATGAACCAGCAACGTTCGCGCCGTTTCCGCTCAGCGCAAGAAGCCGCCGAGAAGGACCAGGCTGTCGCGGAATACCACGAGATGATGAAGGCGAAAGGCGCGCCTGTGGAGGGCGAGGGCGAGACGCCCAAGAAGACTTGGGATTCCAACGCTATCACACCCGGCACACCTTTTATGATCATCCTCGCACAAAGTCTGCGCTACTGGTGTCAATACAAACTCAACACTGATCCCGCGTGGGCGAAGTTGAAGATTATCATTTCAGATGCTACCGTTCCCGGTGAGGGAGAGCACAAGATCATGAACTTTGTGCGCTCGCAGCGTAGCTCCCCTACACACGACCCGAACACCAGGTAAGTCTTTGTTATCTCTATTCGTTTTCTGTCGATTTGTCTTTTGCATTCAGTCAAGATTGGAAGTACCGCAAGAAGCAATCGCTAACACACACAGGCACGTCATGTACGGTTTGGACGCCGATCTGATCATGTTGGGTCTTGCAACCCACGAACCCCATTTCCGCATTCTCAGAGAAGATGTCTTCGCCAATGATACAAAGCCCGGTCACTGCAGAAAGTGCGGACAACCTGGACACATGGCAGACAGCTGTCGCGGGACAGCGCCAAAGCCCGACGAGGCCGCAAAGAAGCCTTTGAAGCCCTTCATCTGGCTTCATGTTGGCATCCTCCGCGAGTACCTTGCTATCGAGCTGAGCGTACCGAATCAAGGATTCACTTTCGACCTCGAACGCGCACTCGACGACTGGGTGTTCATGTGTTTCTTCGTCGGTAACGATTTCTTGCCGCATTTGCCGTCTCTCGAAATTCGCGAGAACGGTATCGACACTTTGATCGCGATTTGGCGTGACAACATACCATTGATGGGCGGCTACGTGACGAAAGACGGACATGTGGACCTGCCTCGTGCGCAGTACATTCTGGAGGGTCTCGCGAAACAGGAGGACGGCATTTTTAAGAGGAGGCGTCAAACCGAACTTCAAAGAGAGGAAGCCCAGAAGCGTCGCGCGATCGCAAAGGAGCGCAGAGATGCTAGCAAGCGCCAGCGTTTCTCTGGAGGAGGCGACAATGGCCCTTCCGGATACGACGAGACGATGATCACCCGCGGTCCCCGCGGTGGAATCAAGCGCGGTGAACAGGCGCCCGACATCAACGCCCTTCCCACATTCGCCCCAGGACAAGCTCAAACAATGAACGACCCGCGGTATGCCAACCGCACGACACACGCCGATGTTGTTGGCCAGGCTAACCTTGACAACAAGTCTGCTGCAGCTGCCATGAAGGAGAGATTGGCAAACAGCAAGAAGCCGGCTGACAATCAGAAGGCTGGAGTCGAGGCTCTATTCGCTCAGAACGGTGGTGCCGACAATTCATCAGTGCTCGGTAAACGCGCACGTGATATGGTTGAGGAAGCCAAGGATGAGCTGAGCACTGCACCCACAACACCCGGTCGTAGCACACCGGACAAAGAGATTGCTGATCCCACAAACAAGGGCACATCAGGCGCCCTTGGCGGAAACTCCGAGGACATCGATGCCATGCCCGAGGACACTGTCAAGCTCTGGGAAGATGGCTATGAAAGCCGTTACTACGAGCAGAAGTTCCATTGCGCACCTGACGATGAAGAGTTCAGACACAAGGTTGCCAACGCCTATGTGGAAGGTCTTTGCTGGGTCTTGCTCTACTACTTCCAAGGTTGCCCCAGTTGGACGTGGTACTACCCATACCACTACGCACCCTTCGCCTCCAACTTCAAGGACATCGGTAACCTGAAGATCGATTTCGAGAAGGGCAAGCCTTTCAGGCCTTACGAGCAGCTCATGGGTGTCATGCCCGCATGCTCAAACCACACCATTCCCAAGGTCTTCCACCCCTTGATGACCGACGAGGACAGTCCGATCATCGAGTTCTACCCTGAAGATTTCGAACTCGACTTGAACGGCAAGAAGTTCGCTTGGCAGGGTGTTGCACTGCTTCCTTTCATCGACGAGAAGCGTTTGCTGGATGCCATGGCTACCAAATACCCTCTCTTGACCGATGATGAAGTCCGCCGTAACGAATTCGGCAACGAAGCCCTCATCTTCAGCACTCACCACCCACTCTACAACGAAGTCGCCCAGAATTTCTACTCGAAGAAGGCCGGTTCGCCCAAATTCAAGATTGACAGCAAGATCTCCGAAGGTCTTGCCGGCAAGGCCACCAAAGACGAGTCCTACGACCCCAACGGCAGTCTGGAATTCCCTCTCCCCACTACCCAACAGAAATTCACCCGCCTCGACCAAGATGAGAGTGTGACTGTCAACTACCACATGCCCGAAATCCGCGGCGTACACAAGAGCATGCTCCTACCAGGCATCGTCTTCAACCCCAGCGCCCTTGACTACGACGACGTGCAAGCCACCCGCAACCGCGCCAACAAGACCGGCCGCTCCCACGGTGGTGTCGCTCTCACGCAGAACGGCGGCCGCTCAGACGGACAACGCATCAACTTCGCCGCCCGCGACAACGGTCCACCTCAAAACGGCGGAGGCTACAATGCTCACAACAATGGCTACGGCGCAAACGATGGCTACGGCGGCCCTCCGCCCCAGCGCGACAACTTCTCTGCATTGCCCCCAGGTCTCGCTGCGCAAGCTGCTGCTCATGGCATGAACCAAGGCCCTCCGGCTGGTTTCCAGCAGGGTGGTCTGCCTAGAGGTGGCTACGGCGGTTACGAGCGCGGCGGTCGCGGTGGCGGCTACGACTCAAGGCCAAGGCAAGATCACCAGCGCGGTGGTTATGGCCAAGGTGGATATGGTCGTGGCGGCTACGGAGGCGGCTATGGCCAGCAGGGTGGCAATGGCTACGGACAGGGTGGATATGGAGGCAATGGTGGTGGCTATGGAGGAAATGGAGGAGGATACTCAGGAGGTGGATATGGTGGTGGTCGTGGTGGAGGAGGTGGAAGGAGGTATTAGGAATCATGAGACGGGATGAGACGAGGTGGCCATATAAGCCTTACGCTCGGAGGCGGAAACGCAGACGAATCTTCGCGCGATGATACGCGCCACTACCAGTGCAATGCAATGAGAACCCAAGGCCTGGTGGCCTTTTTGCTTCTTCCAGATCAATCCCCGCTCGCATCCAATCTTCCTTCCATGCCCTGAACCTATTCCAACCCTCCAGCTCTTGACTTTCAACCCCTCAAGTGAAAACCCATCATCAACCCCCACAACAAAATCGGCCCAACAACCAATCCCAAACAAACCCCAACATCCCCAAACAAATAATCGAAATGAACCTCGTCAAACCTCCCAATGATGAGCAACAGTACGAAAACTATTCAAACCCAGAGGGAGAGGTAAAATGGCAGGAGAATTAGCTTGAGGATGTGGATCCAAGGCTTGGATGGATTGGGGTTGGGGTTGGTGTTGTTGGTTGCGGACGGCGTAGGAGATCGAGGAGTGCCGTTGATCTCGGCGGTGAGGATGGTGGAGCCGAGCATGGAGTCTATGTCGTGGCTTGTGGAGGGTCTGTTGGGAGGGTTGGGGGCCCAGGTTAGGGTTGGGTGGGCTGGGTTGGGTGTGTTGGTGCAGGGGTTGGTCTGGTGGGATTGAGGTTGGGTTAGTGAAGGGATTGTGAATTGGTGAATCTCAGCGGATCGATGGTTTCATGGATGTTACAATGTCGATGGACGACGCGGTTGGCTTACCTCTGCTTGCTGGAGCGAGTCCGACGACATGGTAGGATTGATGTGGAGTTATGCGGTCGCGGCAGATTTGTGATGACCGGGATTGATGGATCGATAATGGTCTGTTTGAGAGTTCAGGAGAGTAGAAGGACGGATGAGCGAGTGATTGCCACCCACTTTTGTTTGTTGGTACAAGTCGGTGACCTTGAAAATCTGAGCTTTTTTCCGTTGTTTGCTTGTCTTGTTGCTTGCGGTGAGGCTTGCTGTAGCCCATCGTCGACAACTAGACGTAACCACATGAAATTACTTTCCGGGAGACGAGACAGCAAAACAAAGGCCAGAGTAGTGGACGGGATCGATACAATAATGGTTGTAGTCCTGCAAGAAATGGACACGATAATCTAAAGTAATGTTCGTGTTGGGATGTGAAGATAATCTTCACCACTTCATAATGAAACGAAGTCAGATCTGAGTATGATTCCGCCCTCCACGGATGCCCGAAATACAGGACATCTATTCTGCCGGCTACACTAAACGAGAGCTGAACCTGAAATATGTCTGTGAAAGTCGCTTTCCATTCCCTTCCCACTGCCCATAATACCTGTGTCCTTCCGCAGAAAGCGCGACAACTTCCCAGTGACAAATGAAATCTCCATCCACCCATACGTAAAGTAACACGATCCATCAGACTCCCGCAAGGCCACAATGATCCAAGAGACAAGGCCACCATCGTCAAAGCCTCAAGCAATCCTTCTTGCCAAAAGAAGAAAGCTCAACGTGAGCTCCATGGCAGCATCACCACGACCTGAGATAGACACCGGTCAGTACGGAGAACAGGATGCCAGAAACGGATTGAACCTCCGCTTGGGTCTCCATGATGATCGTGTGAGCTGCAAAGTCGGCATTGAAGGCGGCTCTGCTCTGCAAGAGCGAGAGTATGATGCTCCAGCCCCACTGCAGCATCTCCGCACAGAGCAGGAGGCAGAATGGGAAAAGAATAGCCTTCACCAGTGAGCGATACTTGCGTGGGACAATGCCGTCCACGATATCGTCTTTGGTTCCTACGAAGGCGAGGGAGGGGGAAGAAGGCGTGTCCACCGCCGCTGCTGCTCCTGATCCCTCAGCATGATGGAGTTTGGCGACGGATGAAGTGAATACCTTATCAGCGTTGGTGTTGGTTGAGCCTCTCGCGCTGTCCAGGATTTGCAGGTCGGCTGTATCGCTCGTCTTAGGATGAGTCGGAGGCTCTGTGCTTGCGTTTTCTTCTGTGGACATCGCATGGCCAAGAAGCTCTTGCCACTTGCTTCCGTCTGCTGGAAATTCCGCCATCCATTGGGCAATGGCAGCTCGAGTTAACGCGTTCGTGCGGCTGAGGAACCCCGAATTGGGAGTAAATTTGGTTTGCCATCTGACCGCGAACAACGTATCTGGACGAAATTGGCGCAGAGGCTCAATGTCCTGCCCTTCGAACACCAGAATTTAGAAGTCCTGGGTAAGGAAAAGGATGTGGTCGAAGCGCTCGGAGTCGATGTCTGCTCGAGAGGTGGAAACAACACGAATAAGATCGATGCCGTGGTTGTCCTGACCACCCTAGGGTCTCCATATTAGCAGACTGAACATCGTTGCTCTTCTATAGCCTGCCTCTGGAACCAAAGATAAGAACGTGGGCCAGTTGCACGAGATGCTCACCTTGGATTTGCTTTTAGGCATGGCGCCGACGAGACGAGCTCCACTGCCGACGAAGGGATCGCTGAAGGCTCTCTTGGGTTGATCTTGACGTGAGTGTGAAAACGCTGAGCTGAAGGAGGCCCGTCGCTTGCAAGAAAGTCCTATGTTATAGGAAGATGGGAGCGTGAGAAAGGATCGTGAAACCAATCCACCTAAGGGAGGTGACAATAGAAGAAGAGGGCAGTGGTCGAAAGGGCAGGGCGCCAGTAATTCCCCAATCCATCATCGGTCTGGTTTGAGTGATTGCTCGGGGTGACAGCTGAGATCCAAGTTGGCATGGGAGGTATGTATGCGAACATCCGTCAATAGTAGTGTTTCAGCATACGGGAAGGTGGAAGGAAGCGGGAATGGCAAACGAGACACACCACGCCATGAGATAGCCCAGCCCTGTGATTTACATTGGAAGCACAGCATGAAATGATAGAGCATCAAGCACTCAAGGCATGTATTGCAATTCGAAGGCTGTTGTAGTCCACCATCAATACAAGAAACACAACTCAAGCCGCTCATGTACCAGATTGGCAGCTTGTGGACAGGCTACCCATGACAAACAGTACCGTATCTAGCCCTGCCCTGTCCAGCCACCTTTATGCCTCATCGGGACATATGGAGTAGCTTGAAGTGCGTGCGGCTGGTCAAATGGACGTCCTGAAACAAGTGTTAGCATGCATTCGTCACGGGACGCCACTGTCAAACATATGCACCTACCGTGCCCACAACCAGTGAGTGTCCAAGCCAGAAATCAACCCAAAGCACAGCCGCAAGGGAAGCCGAGCCGAGAGAATCCAGATGGTGACCTCACCGAAAAAGGTCTGTCGCTCTGGTCAGTAAACATGCTGCGTCAAATCCAGTGAATCGAGCAAGTTCTCACCAGTGTCTAGAGCGAACCCACGCGGCGACTGACGGGACTTTAGGCATGGCCCACCCTCGGGAGACGAGCGAAAGACCCAGTGAGACCAGGGCCCACTTGATGAAGATCGCGTGCTCTCCCAAGTAGAAGGACACGATGTTGGCGACGATCCAGAGAAGGGCAGCGTGCAACATCCTCGAGAAGTAGCTGCCCTTCACACTGGACCCCATCGCAGCCTGCACCCGCTCACGCTCGATTCTCTCGATTTGGCGCTCAGCATCCTGCTGCCCATCCAAGAAAGTCGGGTGGCTGGAGACCATGTTGCGGTGGATCAAAGCCAGCTTCTTCTCAACCACCCTGGTTTTGTAGACGAATACGCTGGGGTTTATGGTGTTGGCGTCAATTTGTGAGAACCATGCCGACCCGTCGGCGAGGACGGACTCCAGAATCGAATATATGGCAGTGACAGCTCGGTCTAGCTTTTCGGCGTAGTGCTGGTCGAGGACTTGAAGGTTGTTGCGCTCGCGCTGGAGTTGCCGTTCGTCAAGGTCGAGGAGATAGTTATCGGAGGCCATTGTGGCGGACGTAGACTTGGTTGTGGATGGTCGGCGAGTTGGCGTCGTGATTGTGGTAGAAGTCACACTGAGCCGCGACTAACAAAAAGCTGTGACAATGCCAAGATCGTCTTTGCGCGATCGATTGCAAACTCAAGTGAGAAAAGAGTGATGGCAGGGGAAACATGTGACTTGTCCTTCTCCTCTTTTGGCACCTTACAATCTACAAACGCAAGTGAAAGCCAATCAACCTTCGCTGGATCTCCGATGTGGGTGGCCCGGACGCGTGTAATGCTACAAGGATAAGGTACCAAGAGCCAATCTACAGTGGAATGAATTTGAGGTCAAGTGATAAGCATCAATCCGAAATAACGCGCAACTTACTGGCATGCCCAGAGTACCTTGGGCCCACAGTCCATCTGAGCATCTGAGAAATACCATCACCCAAAGTCCTTCGTCGCTTTTCTTGCACCCGCCGCTTCTTGTATGTTTCCAGCTGGTCACTCTCTCATCGACCGAGAGTCCGACAATGCAAGGTTTACGCAAACCTGCCATTCGTCTCAGCTTCCTTCAAGAATCACAGATGCCGCACGCATTCACCCACCAGTAGCAACCCCCACCTGCACCCGCACTACTGAGCAAACACAAAGATGTAAATCCCCATCAACACGCCCTTGACCATCGCCTCATGCTCCCCAAAGCACTTAGAGATCAAGCTCACGATGACCCATGCCACCATGGAGATGCACACCCCCTCGGCGAAGCCTCTGTCGTGACCTAGCTTGTAGTTGTCCAAGTCGCGCTTCTTCAGCAGCTGTATGATTTGCTCCGTCTCCATCGTGGAAGCCGTGACGTCTGGCAGGTTCTCGTTGTGAAGGTGGGTTTCCTTCTCGGACAGATTTTCGCCAAGTGACAAGATGGTGGCGCCTGGGAGGGTGATAGGGTCGAACTTCTGGCTTGTTGGTGGGTGAGCGGACATTGTTTTCGGTGTTGCGAGTGAGCTTGCGTGATGGCGTGAAGTGGTTGCGTAGCGGTGCGGTGGGGTCTTTTTGACTTTGAGTTGTTGGCGACTCTTTTCGTGTTATTGATGTGAGGGTGTGAGAGTGTGCGAGGCGCGCGAGCTGGTGGCGCTGTTCACTTATCAAAGGGACCTGGGAGCATTTGTCGCACAGCCAAGACTTTCTTAGGCTGGTGATGCCATTGACTTCACCTGCAAACACAATGGGTTCAGCAGATAAGCACAGAAGTCGCTTCGGTTGGCGGCTTGGAGGGAACGGTTCAGCGTAGACAGAGTGTTGTGTGATAGGCAGTCATCAGAGTGAAAGGCGGGAATTTGGTGTCGTGTGCAACGGCTGACCATATTTTTACATGTACGTGTGAGAGAAATGGGCATCGGACTCGAAAGATATGAGACACATGTTACACGAACTGACAGAAAAGTGACTTAACGTTGATAAGAACTTCCCAGCGCCCAAAGCTTCTACCTCAATCCTGTCATAGTACATGTGTAGCCAACTGTGATTTTGTAGCTGCCACTGGAGCTCAGTGGTGTTCGAGTTTCGCTTGCCCTGAATGTCTCGGAAAGCCTTCGAGAGGTCAGTAAGAGTCTGTTAACAACTGATTCGCTAGCAGTGGGTTGATTGACCACTTACCCATTCACTGGACGAGTCGATACACCAACTAACCTTACACGCCAAATACCGACAGGGCTGTGAACCAAGCGAAGTACAGGCAGCACAGTCCGAAGCCCATCTCGACAACAGCGTAATGGCGCTGCGCTTTCAGCCACAGCGAAGAAGCAGAGTCGCATGTGGAAACTTGACTTGCTAGTCAAGCCCGTCGGAGTGTTCGGTTGGCGGCGTAGGCTGCGCATGATCGTGGCTTCCTCTTGTAGTCCTCCCCGGAGCTCCATCTCCATGCCATACATAGATCTCATGATAGCAAAAGGTGCGCGCACGAAGGCGTAGACTGCAAAGAGCACATCGCCAAGTGTCTGCTTGTTGATACCGAGGAAGAGTCCGACCAAGGTCCAGGCCACGTGGACTTTGTACGCTCCGCAATAAGAGGCCAAATGTTCCACGGCCTTCCAAAGTAGGACGAGAGCGAATGAGGTGAGGAGAAAAGATTGTCGATTGTGGCAGCCTTTCGAGATATGACCACAGGGCGATCCAGAGACGTTTCCGTCGGCGTCCCGAATGAGTACCCATTCATTCGAACGGACACTTGAAAAGTCTGACGGCGGACCGGGATCCATGCACCAGGAAAAACCGTGTTGAATGACAGGCCATCTTGGACGATCTCAAAAGAATCGAGGCCGTCCCTCAACGCTGCCGGGGTGACCTTGATGGTCGTGTGAAGCGCGCGCAGTCTTTGCGCCAACTCAGCGTCCTCTTCATCGGTCATGAAACCGGCCGAGTGGTCGCGATTACCGTGGCTGTCCATGATGCTGGTGTTTTGGGATTGCTGTAGTAGGGTAGTGAGCGAAGCTGGCTTAAGCCTTTGGTCCAGTGCAAGATCTCGCAGGTCGCAGGTCGTGTTGTGTTTCGACGAGATTGAAAGTGGCGCGCTGGAAAGCTGGGACTCGCCAAAGAGGATTTTGTAGTCGTACGCACGAGTTCGAAGGACGCTAATGTACGCCAAGCTTATAAATGCAAGTGAAAGTCGAACACCCTTCACTTCACCAGCACCCACCTCTTCGCCTCGAAGCTCTACACATCACTCTCCTCCAAGCGCATGCGCACTTAGCGCCGCCATCCACCAAACAGCAAACCACCTTTGACCCGTAGAGGAGTCACTATCCCGATAAGAGCCTTTCTTCGACAACCTTGTAATAACACCAATAGCCGACAAAATCAAAAATGCCTGCTCCAGCTCATTCTCAGGAGCTTTTCGCCACTGCACAGACGTCTTGCCTTTGCCCTTCCGACTAACAGTCAAAGTAGCAAGAGCTTCTCCTCCAGCCAAGCCTGAGACCGAAAGATCGTAATGCACCGGCGAAACATCATGAGATGGATCTCTGTTCAGCCATTCGTACTCCTTGATCCGACCGGACGTCGCACCCTTAAACGAGAAACTCCCGGGATGTGGATAGCCGACTCTGGCTTTGACGTCGCTGAACGCAAATCCGTTCTCATCCATACCGCCTGGTCCTGCTTTGCCTTGCTCGCCAGCGCCAAAGTACAGCCGGAAAGCGTTGTGCGAGGCAGGGAAAGTCAGATAACCGAGAGGCGGGTTGTCCGTAGAAGCACCAGCATGGATCCAGACGCGGGCGTCTTTGCCAGCGGCGAAGCAGTAGCGGTCGACGCCTGCGGATTGGACGAAGACTTTGGAGCTGAAGAGGTTGCGGCGGATGAAGTTGTGGGTTATGGGGGATGTGGAACAGGCTGCTTCTGCGTAATGGGGAGGAGCGGCGGGGGCATCGATCGTTTGTTGGGCCGGGACACTGGAAGGGCCTGCTGTCGCCGTGTATTCCGGTAGAATGTGTTCAGGGTTAACGTCCTGTGCTGTGCTACTGGATGGGAGTGTGGATTTCTCCATTCTGAGCAAGGTTTCGGGGTGGATTGAATGTTGTTGGAGAGTAGTACAGATAGCTGACAGGGAAGCTGAATTTCGGGTGCTTTAAGTGATCTGGCTTGATGGGTTCGTATTTAATGCCTTGCTTTGTGAGGTCTGCCTAGCGCATGTAAGATGGACGGCTTGTGAATTTGGATTGGTGTTTCCTGGAAAGCATGTGGTTGATACCAGCGCTGGAACATCAGAAACCAATTACGATTGGCATTCCACTTTCTGTTCCTCTTACTAGCACGTTACGGAACGCATGTGTGGTCTCTTGCCTGTAGTCAAGATACCAGACTGGAGCCTTGGTGAATTCATTGGCAATGCCGTCATAGCAAGTTCGGCGATCCGAAGTCTGACCGAGCTGGCCTCCGCTTCTCCACTCACAATCGGAACAGGGAGTCGGATAGGCAAACTAAATTCGCGGAGTACGGAGGTGCCCAGGGTGTTTCTGGAGGATGAGCTGCGTTGCTAGTGATTGTTAAAGAGATGGTTAGATGTACATCTCGTAGGAAGGCTTTGCCAGAGAACGCGTGATAGTTGCTACCCGAGTTTAGCTTGAGCCACTGTACCGCAGAGGACTTTTTTTTTACGCGAAGCTCAGAGAATAAAAACGTTCTGGAGCAGCTCTAGCTAGCATGTGATACTGCCATTGGTATTGTGAAGACTTCCATGTACAATTACCTGTGTTTCTTCCTTTCGTGATCTAGTGCTGTTTCCCATGTCAAGTCTGTCATTATGTGCTTCGAGCGCGTACGCATTTGTTCTTTACAGTACGTCCCCAACCATGAACGGCTCTCGATGGTCGTACGTCTCGCGATTGCTCTTGCTCTTTCTTGCGCACGGTCATGCGCCGATCCAGGATGGTATGACGAACGATGGTGCTGTGTCTCTCCACCAAGGCCTGGAGTTGTAATCGTCGTCCGAATGCGCAGAGGCGTGGTATCCATTGAGAGGAGTCACAAACGGTATACAGCGACCTCGCAGACGGCATTGACACATCCTTATACGGGAGGACAGAGCATTATCAGATGTCTCTTCCAACCAGCAGTGCATATCCGCGCGGATGACTGGTTACCATGACTGGCGAGCTGTTGTTAGCGCCACCGGTTTCGCGCACCGCAAGTCCAAGGTGGTCTGTGCCGCCGAAACCGGGAGCAGCGAGTCTGGAGAAATCTGGATTATTACCTCTCCTGCCATTGCTCACTTCCACAGCTACCTCTTCTCTTCCTCCATCATACACATCTCCGCTCTACACATACACAGCAGAAATGGCCTCCCGCACCGCATCCAGAGCTCTCCGCAGCTCCCTGAGGCAAGCCGCCAAGGCTCCCGCCGTCCAGCAGAGGACTTTCGTCTCTGCCGTCAACGCCGCCTCCAGGCCTGCTCTCGCCCAGGCTCCCAAGGCCGCTCAGCAGTTCATCCAGCAGCGTGGTGTCAAGACCATTGACTTCGCTGGCCACAAGGAGGATGTCTACGGTGTGTATAGCTTCAGAGATTCGCGGTGATGAGACCCAATGGCTGATAATTTGCGACAGAGCGCGCCGACTGGCCCCGTGAGAAGCTCCTTGTACGTATCAATCCATCAATGCACCATTGAAAGTTATTGGAACACGCGAC
This sequence comes from Cladosporium sp. SL-16, assembly GCA_002921095.1. NCBI lineage: Eukaryota > Fungi > Ascomycota > Dothideomycetes > Cladosporiales > Cladosporiaceae > Cladosporium > Cladosporium sp. SL-16. Next base: position 710,620 of record PEGC01000019.1, read on the forward strand.
TAACAATCTTCCAGGAGTACTTCAAGAACGACACCATGGCCCTCATCGGCTACGGCTCCCAGGGTCACGGCCAGGGCCTCAACCTTCGCGACAACGGCCTGAACGTCATTGTCGGTGTCAGGAAAGATGGCACTTCCTGGAAGGAGGCCGTCCAGGACGGCTGGCAACCCGGTGTCAACCTCTTCGAGATCGACGAGGCTGTGCAGAAGGGAACCATTGTCATGAACCTCCTCAGTGACGCCGCCCAGAAGGAGACCTGGTCCCACCTCAAGCCCATGCTCACCAAGGGCAAGGTGAGTCAAAAAATCCTTATCTCGGCGCTTTTGCGCCAAAGCATAATATTACACAAACTGACACGTACTGCAGACCCTCTACTTCGCCCACGGTTTCTCCCCCGTCTTCAAGGACCGCACTAACGTCGAGGTCCCCACCGACATTGACGTCATCCTTGTCGCCCCCAAGGGCTCTGGCCGCACCGTGCGCTCTCTTTTCAAGGAGGGCCGTGGTATCAACAGCTCCGTCGCCGTCTACCAAGACGTCACCGGCAAGGCCCTCGAGAAGGCCGTCGCCATGGGTGTTGCCGTCGGCTCCGGCTACCTCTACCAGACCACCTTCGAGAAGGAGGTCTGGTCTGACCTTTACGGCGAGCGTGGCTGCCTTATGGGCGGTATCCACGGTATGTTCCTCGCCCAGTACGAGGTTCTCCGTGAGAACGGCCACACCCCCAGCGAGGCCTTCAACGAGACCGTCGAGGAGGCTACCCAGTCCCTCTACCCTCTGATCGGTGCCAACGGCATGGACTACATGTACGAGGCCTGCTCCACCACCGCCCGCCGCGGTGCCCTTGACTGGTCCAAGCGCTTCAAGGCCAACCTCAAGCCTCTCTTCGAGGAGCTCTACGAGTCCACCCGCAACGGTACCGAGACCCAGCGCACCCTCGACTACGCCGGCCGTGCCGACTACCGCGAGGCCTTCGAGAAGGAGACACAGGAGATCCGCGACATGGAGATCTGGCGCGCCGGGAAGGCCGTCCGCTCTCTCCGCCCCGAGAACCAGTAAATTTGACCTTACTGGTTTGGCGTTCACATCAACACCTCTTGGAGACACACATACCCTCCTAGGGGTGGCGACATGAAGAGGAAGTCGGCAAAATTACAAAGACAAAAGGCGACAACGGTACAGCACACACACCTGGAGCCATTGTCCGCGATAATTAGCGCTGGTCGCAAAGGATAAAAAAAAAGTCTTGAAATACCACAGTTCGCGTTGGCCAGGTTCGGGGTCGATTCCCTCGGAGGCCAAAAGGATTGTTTTAAGTTTGGGCGTGTTAGACGATGAGGATACCTCTTGCGACGCGCTTTTATGTAGCATATATCGGGATTGTAACGGTCAATGGCTGCCTGTTTTTGATATTGATCTTGTGTCGCTTTCTATTCGATTTTCCAGTTGTTGATGCTGTCGTGTCTTCTCACTCTTTTCATTTCAGACCTCGGCTGCCTTGAAATTCCATAACAGCTGTGCGCCAACATGCTTGTTCAAATCATTCTCACCCATTGTGTGACCACAGCCTTACTCTCCCACCGCCATCAGTCCACGTTGTCTCAATTGTTTCTTCTCCCGAAAATAACACGAGTCGCTAAAGTTCATCCGAGACAATCTTGTGGCTGAAACCGAGGCCACCTCTCAAATCACGTGACAGCACCATCACAGCGCATCCCGTGATTAATACTTGGAAAGTCAATAATTGATAATTCCACTTCTTGAAACCCTGCAGACTTTCGGCATCCTCGTCAGGTGACCACACCACAGACTACCTAGCGGGATGTATCTTTCGTTTGACAGGCCAGTCGCGTGGTCGTGACAGGTTTTTTGGGGCGCGGCGCCCCGGAGTTCTCACGCGCCTGCCGGCAAAGTCAAATCAAACTTCTAGATTGCTCTGCCTTCCACCAACCGTGCGCTCGGGTCTTTGATTCTATCGACTTCAGCGATTGCTAAAGGGGTCGTGTTCGTTTCGAGGGATTCCGTTGGTTGCTACGATGGGAAAACCACGGGGTTTGCAGGCGCGAAAGCCTGGAATTCCATGTTCTTGTCTCCAGATTCATGTCGCACGAATATAGCTCAAATTCTTGGAGGCGTTTTTTTTTTTCCAATAAAGCAACGATCCGCGGTGGGATGTTTCTCGACGATGATGCTTTGCCAGCCACAGACCACCACAGCTCGCACAGCCAATCCTCCCCTGCCGGCTTTGCACGTTGCGCGATGAAAGGTCAGCCTGTGCGATGCGGCTACTGCATTCCGATGGTGGAACGTCAGTGTACATACTGTATGTCTGGAACATCCGTTGTCATCGTCTGTGTGTATGCGCGTTTGTCGTAGAATGTATGGTAACAGGTATTCCATCTTCAATTTGCACACGTCTCGTCTTGACATTTCGCTTGTCGTATACCAATGCCGGCTACAGCCAGCCGAAATCATAGATACATACTAGTTCCGCCCCTTCTTTCTCCAGAGACCCGTCCGTCGTTCACGCCGCACCGAACATCTAATAGCGCGCCGCGGCTGTCGCTCCGCGCTGTCTGGCCTCCAAAGTCTACACCGGTCATCCTGGTACATCATGTGTCTCTAGCCCTTTTTCTGAGGAGAAAGACTAAAAGCTTGGGTACATCTGTGACCTCATCCCATCATCCTTCAAAAAGGCACTCCTCTCTGCTATCCCGGGTCTTTGCGAAGACGGCAAACTGCAACTCTATATCTCGCTCGCTCCTCCGTGCCGCAGCCACCTACCACTTCTCTTCTCAAAACGGCAGCCATGTTCGCGATAACGAGATAACGACGCGTAAAGCACCAGCACCCTCAACGCAAAAATCACCCACGCGCAATCTGCACCATCATCCATCGCTTCCCAGCCCTGCGGTATCTTTTCTTTGCGCGCAAGATAAGGTCGCAGAGTCATTTTGTCAATCACCGAATATGGCAAACCCAGCTATCTTGACTCTTAAGGATCCTGCTGCTGCTTCTGTGCACTCACGATCCTTGCCGCTGCGAACTTACAGTGCATCGGAGACCACTGCTATGCCCGGCTTTGACGAATATAGGACTCGTCCGCATTCACGACACCAATCTATGACCGCCAATCTCACGAGACTGGTTTTGCCGAATGATTGCCAACAGGATGTTGCACCACCTTCCTTTAATCCAAAAGCTCAGAACCAGGAGTCACGACTTCAAGTCGATGCTTCAGCTCTGAGAGTCTCAACTAGCGTATTGACGCCGCCTGCTACGCCTGGAAAGGCTCAGTTCTTGGACGACCACCACGAACCTGCGACTCAACCGGAAATCTTCGAATACGATTTCTCCAAGCTGGACTACGAGCTCGACCGTGCTAAGCTTCTTGGTTCTGGACTCTGGAGCGATGTCTACCTCGCTGAGCCAACAGCTCCTCAAACCAGTCGACCCAGCCCTACTACGTTGCTGACTCCGCCGGCAACACCACAGAAGACTCCCTTAGGCGTGCGTCCAAGTCTATACGCCGTGAAGATGCCCACACGCCCCGATGCGCTTGAAGTCTTTCGCCAAGAAGCCAAGGTCCTCACTCACATTCACCGAAACTCCGACTCAGAACGCTACGTCGTCCCTTTCCACGGTCAGGATCCCCGCAACTCTGCTTTAGTGTTCGCTGCTCTCCAAGCTGGTTCTTTGCACGATGTTACCTGCCGCATGGCCCAGATGACTGAAGTCTGTCGGCATAAAGAGCTCGTCGTACTCTTCCCTGGCCTGGCAAACGACCTCATCTCTGGCTTGGACTTTTTGCACAACTTTGCGGGCGTTGTGCACGCTGATATCAAACCGGCTAACATCCTTCTCTCGGCCTCGCCGCGCAATCCGAAAAGATTGCAAGCTCGCTACGCAGACTTCTCAGCCTCCTTCATCATCGACTCACCAGACACAACCGTCGACTCATCAGCCGTGGGCGGTGGCACATGGACGTTCCTCGCACCTGAACAACTCCGCATCTCGAAACCCGAAAACGAACCATCGCCCGCCTCAGATATCTGGAGCCTTGGTCTCACGTTCCTATCACTTATCGTCCTCGGCTCTCCATACGCCGCTGCATGTGGCGACAACATGTTCAGACTGCGAGAGGGTATCAAGGCTGGCGATCCGCTAGGTTTTGCGGCTATGGATCCGGCTGCGAGGAAGAGGATGCAGGCTTGTCAGGGGTTTGTGGATTGTTGTCGGCTTGCGCTGCAGAAGGAGAAGGGGAAGAGGGTTGGGGCGGAGGGGTGGAGGGCCTGGAGTGGGAGGCAGGGGTGGGATGGCTGAGCGAGTGAAGGATGTTAGGCTTTCACTTTGCGTTTGCAGAAATGAATGCTCGGCTTGCTCAGTGTTTGTCGATTTTGTGCGACTTTGAAAGCACACAAGCCCATCATCAGCTTAATTCTGTTCTGTTGCGCCACTTTATCGCCCGCACGCGTTGATGCATCTCATACCGAGCTTGACAACTCAGGCAACTTCGCCACGACAACACGAAGATCGAGATCATGGACGTTCACGGTATCCGCGTAAATCCGTCCAACCTTCCTTCGGCGAAGCAGTATGAAGACCTGGCCAGCAGCTTGTGCGCACTTGTCGCGATGGTAGACAACAATCGGGGTGTGCCGCAGCAGAACATCGATGCCGTTGAACGGTTTGAGGCTTGCTTCTTTCGCAGCGCACACCCTGTCAAGGAAAAGCTCACTTCTTTCCTCGCCAAGATCGACGCAGACTACTGCGCCCGCCGTCCGAACATATGCCAGAGCGGGTTTGACGCGGACGAGCTTTTGCGCGACGTGAACCGGCGAAGTGATTCTTTTGACGGACTCCACACACATGCAGGAACTTGCCCTCCTTCATCCCCTCCTGGTCACTCGGATGCTCATCCTTGTGTACCTGGACCTCGCCTGCCTGATTTGGTTTCTGGTGGGCTTCGTGTTCTCTTACTTCGGCGGATATCAATCCCATATCAAATTCACTCTTGTTGGTCTGTGCCTAGGCCTTAATAAACAAGCCCTTGGAATAGCACTCAAAAGAACACTACTCACTACCTTCTCACTCTTGTTTGCGCCTTGCAAAACTGTCAAAAGCATCATACGTCGAGCACAGACCTGACCTGTATGTCTGCCTCTGCGCGATAATCGTCGCGAAACTCACGTCGGTTTTCTGCGCCGAACTGGGTGCTCGCTACCATCGGCTCGTGATGGTCGCGTGCTTTACCCTGCTCCGTCCAGTCGTGCGCAAGCTCATGTGACCTTTGCTCGAACAACGCAGTTGCGATGGCAAGTAGCAGCTACTATCTGACTGATAATTTCATGCACTTGTGCTGACCTCTGCGACAGGGACATTCTACGATATCGAATGAACGAGGCACAGCAGAATTGGGCGTCCAATCCACGAGAAAAGCTTAGTATTGTGCAAGCATCTGACCTCACTTGCTGCAAGGAATACTGAGCTGGAGAGACGATGCACGTGAGTCTACGATGCATGTGAGTCTGTGCTGCGAAGAGTGAGCCTACAACGAGTTCTTCATGTGGTTGTCTTCCAAGCACATGTCAATTATACTTCTTCACACCCTCACTCGCAACTCGAAACGCATATTCACGTGAGACTTGTGAATAGAGCTGTCAAACGAGAGCCCAAGTGGAGACATGTGATACTCGACTCCGAGTGCGACTTTCATGTGATCCGGCCAGTGCTCTGCTTGCACGGAATGATAAATACCTGGCCGCTGCCGCCAACTCTGGACCTTTTCGATTCACCAACTTCAAAAACTGAGTACCTCGACGACACCATGGCGCCAACTCACCACGACTCCGAGGTTACGCACAACAAGACTTCGGTCAACTGCGACAGCTTTGCAGACATGCTCGAACAAGTCGCTACGCACATCGAAGCCGTGTATCAAGACGCCGTCAGCAACCACATGCACGACCACGCTGCAGGACTCCAAACATCCGAGCATCAACTCCAGAAAGTCATCGAAGACCGTTCCTTCCATCTTCACAAGAGCGCCGTCAATGAGCTGCTCGCCTCGATGAAGGCTTCCGACGGCTTGACGACTGGCGAAGGCGAAGTGCACATTGACGCATTTGCCCACCACGTTAAGATGCTCGATGAGGCGAACCGCGAGATGCTCGCGAGGGCCGAGGAGGTTTCGAGCATGCTTGAGCAGATTCAGACCGCTCAGCTCCTCTTCGTGGACGGCGTCAATAACCTCGCCAACGTCGGCATCCTCGAGACCGGCTTCGTTGCTGATACATTGGCCGTTCTCATCATCATCGCCGTCATGCTTTGCTCGGCCTTCAACCTCCTCAGTGAGCGTCAAGCCCGCGTCTTCGGCCTTGGTGTCCTCACAGTCTACCTCGTCATCCGCTTTGGTGGAATCTGAGATCGACTAAGGGCAACGTCTGTTGGTAGCACATCGTTGGAGATGCTAGGCAGAGGCAATGGATCGGAAGTTGCTTGGAAGAAAGACTAGGCCACCCATTTGGTGCTGCGAGAGAGAACTGGCTTGAGAGACGGACCACGAACACTTGGTTTGTCTGGTAGCCAAAACTGTTCAGGCCGGGCTTAGACAGGCAGTACCTACAAGCTTTTGCTGCGAAGTCTAGCTTGTCAGAATTGAATCACAGCAATTATCAATGCGTTAAAACCAAACACTTTCCATATCGTTGAAAGTTCCTGTTGCGTATGCTCCGGTCTCGTGAAACACAGACTACCTTTCATTGCTCGCTATTTTCTAGGCTTCCTCCTCTGCTGAGCGACCACTGTCGGTCATTGCAGGCCTCACGCAGATGCCCAGTATGAGTGAAGTGTCCTACATTGGCTGGCCGACTTGCTGAACTGACGCACGGATTCATATGAAGATCAAACAGTCACTGGCTTGATTGAGCTGCTCCCCGAACGCGACTACTCAAGTTTCACCACATCAAAACTTCCTTCTAGAACACAGCAACAACCCGCGCATCACAAAAAGGCCTACAGCATAATCGCGTATCATAGCGACGCGAACGATGTGCGCTTCTACTTCATAGGCGACGAGTACTACAACCTGGTGTGCGACATGCTAGATCTACAAGACCTGATCGCGACTACCGAGAATTTTCAACGCACTACAGACGAACAAGAGAACTTGGACGCCGCTATCGTCCATCTCGGCTCACGCATCGAGCAAGACCTCTCAACGATCCATTTCAAGCTGGATCAGCACTTCCGCCGACTGCCTCGCTCTGCTCGCTGGACCTCGACTCGGTACACAGACGTCAGCAACCGCGAGCCTCTCGAGCGTGGGGCGGACGGACCTGTCATCCACGACCTCGAGCTTATCAGACAATCTCGCGAGGCAAAGATCGGGCGCAGTGTGGAAGCACAGTACGGCTTTCGTGTCGGGTATCAGGAAGGACTGATCTGTGCTTACGCGCCTTGGATTGTCGCGAGTCTTGAGGCGCTTTTCTTCGGTGTCCGGGCGTCTTGGGTGAAGTGGGTGATGGTCATGCTGGGGTTTGGGTTCATGCTTTGGCCGAAATATGTTGATAAGTATCCTTCGCTTAAGCAGGAATGAGATGGTGAGTTACTGTGAGTATTGATTCAGGCAAGATGATGCAGGGATGATGATTTGCTGATCAGATTCACAGAAGCAGCTGTTTGCGATCGACTAGACAGTTCCGCGGGACTTCTGCAGTGTTCGCCTCACGCACAGCGATGGATCATGGCGTCCTTTGGGAAGTGGATGGAGGATCTGTGGGGATTGGAAAGCCTTGGGAAGCACTGCGACCACTCTTGTGATTAGCAGGTCGGTAGAGGTGTGCTCCCGTGCGTCTGTGTAGAACTATATCTACTCCACGGCACCGCATTTGCCCAATGGCGTCTCAGTAGAGTCCAAGTACGACACACAAGTTCGATCCCCGTGTGCCTGTGTATACCTTCAACTGCATCAGGGTAACGCGTTAGGCCAATGGAATCGTTCAATAGTCTGTGCCACGACGTACAACTCCAATGTTCTTTGTTCGATCCAGTGGGTCTATGTTGAACGTTGATTAACTATCTAACTAATAGTATTCCGGCGAAGCCAACAATTTTCTATACCGATATGGTTGTGGAAGCTTGCCTGAGGCTGTGATCCATGCTCCCACGAACCGTAGATAGCACAAAGAGAATATCGTATGAATAAACTATGTGTGTCGAGCTGGAATCTTTCTCTCTTTGCACATCTCACCTCAATCGAGATCTTCGCGACCCACACACAACCTCAAACGATACAGACGCCAATTGCACGTAAGCTCGAACCCCAGTACACAGACTCAGTGTCGCTCATGCTGACTGCGAGTGCATAGAACTCGCGACAATGATGAAAAGCGGAGTAACCTGTTTCGCGGTCGCCATCTTCAGGTAATTGTTGCATCAACGTGAGTGTGAATTGTATCTGCTCTGCTAATATGAACCAGCGTCGACTCTACTGCATTTCCATTGGTCTATGGTGACTACTCAATGTCGACAGGCAGCACGGTAGTGTCTAGACCACTCTACATTAGACTTGATGGAACGTGCCAGACCACGGCGAACTTAGCCAGCGCGCGGCAGGAATCCACTATCAACCGCCTCACTGGTTTGATTGCTAAGGTCGGGTCGGTTGGATCTACTGGCGACTTTTAAGGCGTGGCTTACACCTGGGCGCAAATTGCGTGGTGGTTGTGACTCTCTTCTGGCAGGAAGTGATTCTGGGAATTCAAAGTGGTTGTGTATAACAGTGTGAGATGTGTGCTTAGCAGGCCTATGAAAATAAACAAGCGCAATCACGGCCAATGCCTCGTTTGCGTGCGATGGATGGGAGGTTTGGATCTACCATAAATGCTGTCAGAAATCTGGGTTGAGGGCACAGATGTATGACGCCAGCCAACGTATACCCCAGCGTCGGAGAAAAGGCATAATGACAGTCCGTGACCTGCCAATCAATGAGAGAACCTGAAGTCCAGCCTCTTGTTGCCCTCATCCTTCGTGTTCTTCAAATACTCATGCTTCTCATCCTGGCTCATCGCATTCCACTTCTTCTCCCTCGTGTTGTTGCGCCATGTGTAGTACAACCTAGCGAAGATGAACAGACAAAGAGCAAGGACGTTAATGCCGATGAGTGTGCTGTTTCCGCGGAAGTACTTGGGCTTGTCATCTTCGCGGTAGATGTTGGCCGAGATCACGCCGCCCATCTGCACCATCATGTTGTAGCATGCTGCCGAGATCGAGCGTGTCCGCACGCCGCCGGAGTTGCGGGAGGTGAGGCCGACGAGAATGGCGTGACAGTAGGGGTAGCTGAGCAGGACAGTCAGGAGGGCGTATGTGCCCCATGCGTCGACCGAGGCGCCAGACCAGGCGCGCAGGGCAATTATACAAGGTAGGGTCCTATTGTGCTGTCAGTGGCGGGTCGCTTCACATTTGACAATCAAAAGTTCATACCAAAGAGATTGAATCGCGGCCATGTACAACCGCTGGCCGGTACGCTCGCTTAGCCATGTGAGAAGCAGAAGATTGCAGATGGCAACGCATTGCGAAGGAATGACCAGCAAGTTTGTTTGGAACTGCGAGACGAGTGTCAGTTGTCGAGATCTTTTAGAAGTCATAAGGGTTCACGCACTGTTGTAAAGCCTAATGATCGTAGCGACAGTGTAAGGTAGGTTGTGGGAGTGGCCTGCGGGATGAAGCAGATAAGGCCGAGCGCATAGATCTACAAGTTGTTAGCTATCGCATCTAGAGTGATCCAATGCAGTACGACTTACAGGCCACATGTCATAGTCGCTAAGAGATCTGAAAAGCGACTTCGGTGTGATGCCTTCACGGTTGTGCATGTCACCTTTGTTGGGGTCGTCTCTCAAAACGCGGTTGACAACAATGCCGACTTCCCGATCGTTGAACCAGCCATTGGGACGGAACCATGTCTTGGTAGCAACAGCAGACGATGGCATGAGGAAGATGGCGGAGATACCAACCGTCAGAGTGATGAGGCCTTCGATGAGGAACAGCCATCTCCAGCCCGCCATGCCGTGCACACCTCTCATGTGGAGAAGTCCAAATGCCAGGATCGAGGTGATGATCTGCGTGCCGTCCAAGGCAGTCCAGAAGAAGGAGAGTCGGATGGGTAACTCTTTGCTGGTGTAGAAGTATGATAACCATAGGACGAGATCAGGAATGAATCCACCCTCAAGCATACCAATCAGAGCTCTGCAGGCGTAGAACGATCCTTTGCCAGAAAGCGCAGCTTGTGAGGCTGCAACAATCGACCAGGCAATCATTTGCATGGGAATCCATCTGTCTGGACCAAGCTTCTTGGAGATCAATTGCGATGGGATCTCAGCCAGGAGGAATGACACTTTGAAGATCGTGTTGCCTGTGTTGTAATCGTTCGTCGTCAAGTTGAGATCGTTCAATAGATTGTCCGAAACAGCCTGAGCCATGTTTCCACGATCGACTTGGAGAGCGAAGAAAGCGAAGCATGCGAACGCACACACCCTCAAGTCAAGCTTCCTCACGATCCTCTTCTCCTCAGCAGGCGTCCATTCCAGGTCCGGGTCGAATGCACCGCGGCATTCATACTGGGAGTTCTCATAAACCTCCCTGTAAAATTCAGCGACCTTGGGATCAGCGAAAGGGTTCTTCTCGTCCAGACTGTGCTCAGAAGGCGTCGATCCATAAGTATGATGGGACTTCAAGGCTTCAGCAATGCCTTCTTCCTTGGGAAGGACAGCAGCAACGGTCGGTTCCAATACCTGGGCGACGGTGGTGGTCGTCACGGACTTGTCCGCGGAGAAGACTTTGGAAAACGCCATACCGGTGTACTGGACGTGCTTGGTCGTGGACTCGGCAATCGTCAAGGAGTGCTTGTACGCGTGGTATTCATAACCTTCGTCAACATCGCATGGCTCCGCATGGCGATGGTGCCATGTGGGCTAGTTCCAGAGGCGCTTGCACTAATAGATAAGGATACATGATCTTCTCGCGTGCTGGGAAGGTGAAGACCCAAAAGCGCACGCCATCCGCAATGCGAGGGCTGTTTCGCAAAGTCTGGAGCATGTCTGAAGCGAGCAGACACGGCTCGCGAGGTGAGGAGATCTAGCACGTCAGAAATGGTACCATTTGCAAAAGACCCAAGACCAAGCAAAGCCTATTTACCCAGCGATAGCGGACACCTGCAACCTCTAAAGTCGCGGGCTTATGGCCTTGTGTGATTCTCAAGGCGAATGGCGAATTCTAGCGAGCCCTCTCGTAGCCCTGAAACCGGCAGCTGCGTGGTCAGTCGACTTCTTACTGAGCAAGCACGTAATCGAGAGCTTCTCACTCGTCAACACCCAAAGAATAGACAAACATATAAGGAAAGCAATGTCGGCTACTTTACTTCTTCTGGTCCATAGCACAACAAATACGATCAATTTGCCTTCCCACCCTAGAGACAATCGTCTGTCCGATTCAATCATCGTTCACTGCCTCGCATCTTCATAAATCTCATCGGCTAGTCCGGTATATTAAGACCCGCAATGGCGACTACCACGATCCAGACCTCGGGATCAACTGCCGAGACCCCGAAGAGCAGTCCTGCAAGCAGTCCTGCCCCATCTCACAAGGAGCCACTCCAGCTCGAGGGCACACTTGATCAGTACGACTCGTTCGATGTTACCCCAATCATCGGGCGTGAGTTCCCGGACGCCAATTTAAAGGAGTGGCTCGAGGCTCCCAACTCCGACGAGCTCCTAAAAGAGCTTGCTATTACCAGTCAGTTTTTGCGCTTCTCACAACGTGTCCCGACTTATCCCATCGCTGAGACTCTCGTCATGGGTCGTTCGCACCTCAGACGAGGCTCTTGCTGATGCTGATGGCGGAACGCAAACAGGGACTGACAACGTGCAGTCTCTCAGCGCGGAGTTGTCTTCTTCCGCAAACAAGATGGTCTCGACAACGATTTGCAGAAGAAGCTTGCCCAACGCTTAGGCGAGCTTTCGGGCAAGCCGGCCACTTCCAAATTGCACATCCACCCTGTCTCCAACAGTGGTCGAACGCTTGGCGGCAAAGACGATGAGATTTCTGTCATCAGTTCTGAACAAGCTAAGAAGCTGTATGCCGAGCGCTTCGGTAGTGAGAAAAGGCAGAGCAACAAGGACGGATGGCACAGCGACATTACCTTTGAGCCTGTACCCAGTGACTACGCCATCTTGAGGCTCACTGAGCTCCCCAAGACCGGCGGAGACACTTTGTGGGCTTCTGGCTATGAGGTCTACGACCGTCTGTCGCCAGCATACCAGAAGTTCCTGGAAGGACTCACTGCCACCTACGCGCAACCCATCTTCAATGAAAGTGCCGAGAAGAACGGCTTTCAACTGTACAGCGCCGAACGCGGCGCTCCGGAGAATGTCGGAACAGACCTCAAGGCTGTTCACCCTGTCATTAGGACCAACCCTGTCACTGGCTGGAAGAGTGTGTATGCTGTTGGCCACCACGCAAAGCGCATCAACGAGGTGACCAAAGACGAGAGTGATCACCTGCTCAACTGGTTCACACAGCTCATTGTCGAGAGTGAGTACCTGCATCAGATATCCGGCCATTTCACATGCGCTGACCAGTATTTAGACCATGATTTGCAGGTTCGCAACAGGTGGTCCAACCCCAATGATCTCGCGATCTGGGACAACCGCTCAGTCTACCACACCGCAACTTACGATTATGATGGACCACGCACTGGACAGAGGGCTGTCAGCTTGGGCGAGAGGCCATACCTCGACCCGCAGAGTGTGTCTAGGAGGGAGGCACTTGCACAACAGGCTCCAGCGACCTCGTAGGCGGAGATCCTGCATGTGATTGATGGCTTAGCTGTAACGACCATAGCAATAATTGATGTGAATGAACCTCGCGATAGCTTGTGTCCGGTGGGTTTTGTAGTCGGCGATGTCGTGGGCGAAGATTTGGGAATTCGTCAGCTGCAAGTTGAAAGACGTGATTGACTCTTTGCCCCACGCAATCCGCAAGCGTGAGGTCTCCCACGCTCTCAACAACCAACCAGACCTCATCTAGTTTGGGTCCTCAGTCTTCAGACATGTGACACGCGGAGACATGCCGACTCCAGCACTCTGAAGAGATGACTTTGCATAATCGGTGGGAGCGTCAATTTCTCTGCCCCTCAAGCTACGACCGCGCTTCAGCATGTGCAATGCAACCACCTTATCGGCCCAGTCACCAAAGACTTGCCGAGCACGACATCCAAGGTTATGCTACAGCTCTGCACCCGCAATCCTCTGCCGACTCATATGGGGAGTCATGGCTAAACTAGGTGGAGCGTCCAATAAGGAAGCCTCGTCACGGGCCAGCCTCACCAGTCCAATGCACTCAAAGGGCCGAAGGGTAAAATCTTTTCTCGTGCCTCACATACTTATCCGCCGTAGCTTGGACGACGTTTTGAACTCGTCACATACTACTATCTTTGACTTTGTTGTACGAGTCGGGGCCATGGCTCCTCACTATGATGACAACGAGCGTGCTCACGCGCATGACGGACAGCAGAGTATATCGACTGAGCACGACAGACTTCTAGGCGACCAGGGTCACGATTCACTTTACCGAACTCTTAGCGTAAGTTTCGTGCCCAATGGTCTCTTTCTGAACGCCACGTGGAGGCCATAGTCGATGATGGAATCATTGGCCTGGGTAACATAAGCATGCGAGTACCCATACTGACTTGATCGCAGCGCCGGAGTGAAGCTGACTTCCTCCCGCAAGATGACAGCGACGCTAAGATCTCGAGACGAGAGTCCGTCAGCGGTCGCAAAAAGAGTCCTTGGGCAACACTGTCAGTCCTACTACTAGGCTGCTTCATCGCCAACGCAGACTCAAGTCTGGTTCTCGCAACTTACGGCAAAGTCGCATCTGAATTTCACGATCTGGACTCAGGATCTTGGCTCTTGTCGGCGTACATACTGGCCATGAGCGCTGTTCAGCCCTTGTACGGTAAGCTGAGTGACATCTACGGTCGCAAGCCGGTGCTTCTTGTTGCATATGCCATGTTTGCCATCGGAAACCTCGGTGCTGGCCTGGGCAGATCTTTGGGTGAAGTGATTGCATGGCGCGCCGTACAAGGAATTGGTGGTGCGGGCATGGGATCGCTGGTCGCTATCATCATTGTGGATATCGTGCCAATGCATGATGTTGCCAGCACCAGAAGCTACGTCAATATTATGCAGACTTCTGGTAGGACCTGCGGAGGTGTGATCGGTGGTTGGCTCACACAGACTCTGGGCTGGCGATGGTGAGCTTGCCCGTGTCCCACATTTTGCAGAGCATCTGTTGACTTATCTTCGTAGGGCATTTCTCGTACAGGTTCCACCAACTCTCGCTGCCCTCACAATGGTTGCGATCGCTCTCAAGCTTCCCCCTGGCAAGGCATCCGGCGACAAGACTCAGTCCAACTGGGACAGGGTCAAGCGTGTCGACTTCACCGGTGCACTGTTTTTGGGAGCCACGATTCTTTCGCTCTGTCTAATCCTGGATCTTGGCGGTACTCGCATCCCATGGGCTTCTTCCTGGATGTTCGTACTCATCGGAAGCACCGTTGTCTGCGGAATCATATTCATCATCTCCGCCAAATACGCGGCCGAACCGATTTTCCCTCTGGAGCTCGCAACCCATTTCGTCGTCGTTACAAACTACCTCGTCATCTTTCTGCAGACCACTGCGCAGAGTGCTCTCATGATAAGCGTGCCGATCTACTTCCAAGTCACCGCTGCGGCCACAACATCGGAAGCCGGCGCACATCTCATTCCCGCCTTCGCTGGAAATACGCTCGGTGGCCTCGTCGCCGGATATTGGATCAAGCGAACCGGCTTCTACAAGCCACTCACCGTACTCTCGCCGATCATGGGAGTGATATGTACGCTCAACCTATTGTTCCTCTGGGACGGTCACACGAGCCCATGGCTGTCGCTGCTGATCTTTCCTGGTGGTCTCGCGATGGGCTTCTTGTCCAGTTCCGCTTTCGTTGGCCTTGCAGCTGGTGTTGAAGAGGAGGGGATTGCTGTCACCACATCAGGAATGTTCCTCGCGTTCAACATCGGCGGTATCGCAGGCGTGAGTGGAGGCAGTGCTGTGCTACAGAACGTTCTCAGGAGCAGTCTTGCGAGCGCATTGGATGGCGTTAACGGTGGCGAAGAGGTATGATTGCTTAATCGATTCGAGGTATGAGGCAATGCTGACGCAGATCACAGATCATGAGGAAAGCCCTTGCGGACATCGGATATGTTCAAACTGCCGGAAAAGCAATCCAGGACTTGGTGATACCAGCTTATGTGGAATCTTTCCACTCTGTAAACGGTAAGCGATATTTCGCTGGGTGAACGAGGTTCCGAGCTGACAGTGTGCACAGTTTTCAGCATCGCATGCTCGCTTCTTGCGGTGTGCGCTGCGGTAATTACTAGAGGAGGCAGAATCGAGAGGACGAAGCATTGAGACGCCCAGTCGATAGCTTGCGTTCGAGATGTGAAGCGCCGCAAACGGGAAAAGCGTCTTGCTTATAATAAATTGTTCAGCGTGGTCTGCCTGTGTTTCTGATCACTTCACAAGAATGATACAGCTCGGTTCGGTTTGCAGGTAGACTCATAAAAGCATGGCGTTTAGGAATAGGTCTGGGAGCGCCATCTATGTAATCAAAACTGGAAGCGTGTACTGTGTATCTTTTGGCAGATGTGTGGTCCCAAAATGGTCACCTGTATTTTGTGTTCGCTTACTGTCAATGTCATCGTGCGACTTCAATTCCAGAACGACGCAAAAAATTTGAGACTTTCTGCCAGCGAGCCTCATGTGTGTGTTGACAGTACTGAATAGTGTGCAAGAGAATTGCATGTCGATACTTGCATACATGTAATACGAAGGAAACATTGAATATGAGAAGCGATGAAAGATGAAAGAGATGGGCGGCCTCGGGCGATGACGCGCTTGCGTCCAACGGCTGCCTCTGCGCCTTCTTCCCCCAAACTTTCTCCACGATCTAAATTGGAGCATCCTTCCCAGGTCCACTTCCACTTCCACTTCTTCTTACCTCAACTACATTCCTCCAGATATTGTTCTCACCTCCGACTTGGCTCAAGGCATGGGTACAAGTCGACAGAAGTTCCGCCTTATCTAGGCGTGAGCCTAGCATTCGATACATGCGATTCGGACGTGCAAAGGTTGACATGAAGGTCTCACTGCAAGCACGCTTACACACACATTCATACTAGTCAATTCATTTTAACGACTTGACTCCCGAGTAATCCTCTTCTTGCAACGGCAGTGTGACCTCTACTGGTCGGCAGTGTGCCCCCTCCTCGCACACGCTCTTTACACCGTCATGATTCACGCTTGTGGGACACAGTCTATTGTACAAGTACTTGACTAACGGACTCTCGAACTCCACCGGCTCATTGCATCGTGACGATTCGTCTGGAACGTGTGCAGAATAGTGCACCAGCAATCAACCCAAATATCCCCGCATGGAAATCCCGGCTACCTTCGATAACCACCTTCATCGGGATGCCCGGAAAGTCTTCGCTGCGAAAAGAACCGACTTTGCTGCACATAGATCCGCCATGTCACAACAAGAACTTGCTGCAGAAGACGTCGGCATAGGTGGACGATCAGAGCTTCGCAAGTGGTCCGGTGTACACTCGAACTCCATCGACCAGGCCCAGCAATCTCCTGATCCACATATACCGTGCAGCACTATCTAAGCGTATATCGACTGGATAGAAGCATGGCGACTTTGGTTCCTCTTCATCAGGCTCCGCGAACTTCTCGTTTGGCCTTGAGGGCTTCGAGATCTTCAATCGCATCGTTCTTTTGAATGGGTTACGCGAAATCTCCTTCTTTTCTGCCGATGTGACCAGTCCTTCACAGAAGTCAGTGTCTTTCACAAGTCTGGAATTTGGATGACAGTGAGACTTGCCATCTTGGAACCATTCTAATTTTCCGTCGTGCTCGAGTGTCAATTTCTGATCTGCAAGAGAGAGGACGACGAAGACTCTTTCTCTACTTCGCGTGGAACCTTTGGAGGAGTCGGTGGGTGCATGTTGCATCATAATTCTGCGTGCCCTTTCGTGAGCTGGAGCTGCCTGTGACAGATCGATGGGCAACCGGAGGGGACTCACCCCAGATAACAGCGCGGACACGAGGCTGTAAACGCCAAAGTTGCGTGACCGGAAACACCCCTCCTTCAAAATCCAAGGCTGAGTGACCAGGCTGCATGCCTTTCTGCCGCACCTGCATGCATGTGCAGCCCAATCAGATGCGGTGTGCTACACATGCTGGATTCTACTGCTACACCACCGGAAGCTGACCAGGCTGTGCAACGAAGTGACGCCGAGGTCGCTTCTACGTACAAATACATGCATAGAAAGCGAAGTGCATGATACTTGCCCGTGGTAGCGCTCGCCACTACTGATAAGCCACAGAAAAACAATACATTATCACGCGGCTTCGTGTCTAATTTTGCTTTGTCGGAACACTCGAACGCCGTCTCCCGGCAACACGGCAGCGTCAGGGTTGTGTATACGCGTCTTTAGATTCGTCGTAATGCTCACCTCAGTCTTATGACCTTCCAGCTTTCTTCAACACAACATTACCAATAATGAGATGTGAAGAAGATCCCTTGTGAAAGGGCAAGTCTTAATCCAAAACATCAAGCGATCGCAGCCAGCTATCTCGAGACCAAAAAGCAAATTCGTGCAGCGAGGTGCCACCGAGGCGCCTCCACGGAAAAGGGGAGGAGCCGTGAAGAAGCATGGTGGCAAGGTCATGCACGACGGGATGGTGATATCCCGAAGCGTACAATCCCATGTATGACAAAACGGCATGGCCGAGCATGTCTTCAAGCCTCAGCCTGATGGTACTAATCACGGCACGAAAAGCTGTCTTGACGAAACAGATCGCGGTGGTCCAGCCTCTCGACCCCTCAAGCAAGGCGTGCGACAGCCGAGCAGTCGCGGTCACTTATCTGCGCATTGTTATCGCATGTCAAGAATAGATCCCGCATGGCTTTTCATTCCCAGGACACCGCCTGGCTACAACACAATGAACCTCAGCCTGATCGTCCAATATGCAGGCTGTTGGCGCTGGAGGCGGCCAAAGCACGCGCTTCAACGGCCAATGTAGTCGCGCATTTATAACATCTGGCGGATCCAGTCGAAAGGGATTGTTGGCTGCCCCGTGTTTTGTCCTCAAAAGCTAAAGCCCAGATTCATCTTGTTGTTCTCAAATCAGCGTTGCAGATAGATCATGTCAGACGCTCCACTCCCTTGCCACGAAGATCCACGCGGCGGCTCAGGCCGCCCAAGCATCCAGGGCGAAAAGTCATACCCGAATCGACTTCAGATCGCCAACTCCGACGATGCACCACAAAGTCCTTGGTCCAAAAAACTTATCTTGTCATTAGGTACAGTCATCCAGCAGTTCAACGACATGATGTTCGCGGGTCCTCGAATGTTACGTAGAGCTGACCATTGCCAGATGGCGGAGGTGTCCGTGGTTACAGTTCCCTTCTCATTCTCAGAAGATTGTTATGCATCATTGCCGACCTAGAGAGCGGGAAACGGAACGACTTGCTTGGAGAAGACGAGATCCAAAACTGGACTACGGTATGTCAATCCCAGCGAGCACAGAAACTGGTGGCAAAGCGTCTTTGTTCTTACTGTTGCAACGGTATGCTGACAGTGGCCCAGAACCACAGTAGTGCTGAGTACCCATGGCGGAATCCGCCCAAGGACGCGAATGTTGTTACGCGTGGACAAGATCCCGAGGTATTCGCTTCTTGCGATGCACAATCTGAAGTCCAACCCACATTGAGCGCAGTCTCTTCGCAAGGGAAACGCTCCAGGGACGGCGAAGCTATGCGTGATCTCAAATCGACTTTGATGCCACTCAGTCACAAGTCTGGAGAAGGCAGCAATTCATCCAGAACTTCGCCAAGCACGACACCCGCTGAAGAAAGAGACTCTTGGGAGACTGATACCCTCGTGAGGTTTCGAGCGCACCACTACTTCGATTACGTTGTGGGCACCAGTACAGGAGGGTACGTACTAAATGCCAGGATCTTCTCTTGAACTCCAGCTGACAACACTAGGCTGAGTACCCTAATGTTGTCAAGAATGGGCATGGACATCGATGATGCTCTGCGACAATATGGCACTGTGGGCAACGGTGTGTTTGCACATCGTCGACGCCAAGTGAAACGTTGGGGCGGTGTCATGACGCCCAAGTATGCATCCGCCAACATGAACACGGCACTGAAGACAGTGGTCGGACATGGGTCCAAGAAGGAGACTATTCGCCGAAACCTTCCAGACGACGAGATCAGACTTACCGACAGCAGCGAGCTTGCTTCATGTCGCACGTAAGTTGTGAAGAGGCGAGGTCGAACTTTGTTTGAACGGGAGATACTGACACATGCACAGTGCTGTTATCGCTTTTGGCGGTCCAAGTAATACGGGTGGGAACACATACGTGTTCCGGAATTACAACCGTCCGGATTTTGCAACGGATAAGCAAAGATGGCTCTTCAACACTGGCGACGCGTCCACTGCAAAGGTCTGGGAAGTAGCACGAGCGACTTCTGCAGCTCCTCTCTACTTCTCAAAACACAGCATCGACAACGGCACGTACATCGATGGCGGTATGGGCTGCAACAACCCTGCAGAAGTAATGTCGGCAGAGATCCAAGCCATCCATGAGCGACCACCCGAATTGATTCTCTCCATCGGGACCGGCACCAAGCCTCCTGCGCAACATAGCCCACCCCAACAGGTGAAGGCCAGGAAACACAAATTGCTCGATAATGCCCGCAGCGTGTTCGACATAATCAAGAGACTCCCTGACATCGTTACACAGTCTGAAGATTGTCACATCCGCCTGCAAGACAAGATCAGCGGTCTCAGGGCAGCGCGTTCTCACAATCCGTCAAACCCGAGCAAGTACCCGTTGTACTTCCGGTTCAATGTCTCTGATCTCGGCACAATAAAGTTAGATGCCTGGAAATCCACGGACAGTAGCGAATGGCCCAATGGCATGGAAACATTGGAAGATCTCAAGTCCAAAACATTGACTTATCTCAACACCGCGGAAGTGAGGGAAAGGATGGAGGCTTGTGCAAAGGAACTCGTTCTCACGCGCAGAGAGCGAGCCAAAACTGAGCGCTGGGAAAGGTTCGCAACTCACACAACTTACCGCTGCCCGCTGAAAGAGGAGCACGAGTGCGCAAAGAAGTTCTTCTCCAACCGTGAACAGCTCAGGTCACATGCAGCGGAGCGTCACGAATTCGTCCCATGGATCTCAGTGCAGGAAAGGCCTGTCTCGACGACCGACGAGTGCCCGGAAGACAGCCCTATCTGCATCATGAACCAGTGTGCAGAAGCTCCCCAAATCTTCAGAGGCGCTGATGCCGTGGATCAACTACTCCTGCATCTACAAGGACCAGCGCACAACATCAAAAACCCCAAGCCACATCCGAAACCTGCTCTCGAAGCATACTTAGACGATGGACGCACGACATTGGATGCAGCATTCCAGGAAGAGATGCGCACGGTGTCCAGAGAGCAACCCGATCCTGCTCAGCAGCAACCCGACCCGCAGAATGCTGCACCCGATCGAGCGCGTTGGAAGAAATCGTTTCGATTGCGTCGTCGGTCACCTAGCAGCAAGATCGATTCGCAATCAGCCGAAAAGTCCGCTAGCAATATCGCTGAGTCGTCCCTCAAGCATATCTCTGGTGGCAGTTCACCTGGCAATGAAGCGGGCGATGCAACTGGGCGTAACGATGTCAACACGACGGACTCTCTACACCAACAGGGCGCGGGACCGCCAGCTGAACAAATGGCGGGTGCCGAGCTTTCCAACGGCCTGGGCGGCAAGACTACAGTCTGCACCGATGGCAACTCGATAATCTCTCAACAAAAACAGCCACAACGTCGACAACCACAGGCGCCTAAGCTACGTGCCGAGCATAATGCAGTGGCCGGGCCGTCCAATTGGCAGAACGGCCATCCCAAGGACCATTGCAACGGCAACGCGACAGGCTCCCAGCAGGAACAGGCTCGAATATCGTCAGTCGAACAAGTTGCTGGTGCTGAGCAATTCCCCGAGCAAAACGGCAACGCCAGATCGCCAGTTGAACCCGAACAAATTGACAACAGCAGGCCATTTGTCTTCGATAGGATTTTGCCTTTTATCGAACACGCTACCGACCACATGCATATACTACACCGTAGAGTGAAAAGTGCATGATGCCGTTCAGAGGGGAGAGCTTCGGTGTGTTGGCAATGACGACGGGTGCTGGTGGATATGAGAATTAGAGTAGGCTGCGTATAATAATCAAACGTCGATCTCGCTTTTGAGTATAGCGATCGATCTCAATCACCTGCCGTCGTGCCTCGTGTGTCTCGAGAAACGATTAACGTTTCGATGAATCAAAAGATAATCAATCGACAGAGTACCAACATAATCGAAGACATGCTCAAGTGTCCAAACGAAAACGTGAACCTCGACATTCGTCGGCCTACTATCGTCCGATCCTCACATACCCGACATCGGCAATCCGAAAGCGGCAGGTGGCATATCTTACCAGTGTGGAGAAGTTCGCGTGGTGATGCCCACTGATTGCGACAACCCCTCACCTTCACGGCTCTTGTCAATCAACTGCCTAGGTATCTCTGGCCTGTACGTAACAATCTTTTCGAGCTTGTGGTAAAGATATCGAGAGCCTGGTAGGTCCCTCATATCCGCAATACCCGCAAGTGTTCATACGTGCTTGCCCGACATCATTGTCTATCATACTCTACCTTGCCATACTATCTGCTAGCAATAGCCGGTGGCCTATTGATAAGTCATCCTTGTAGATACCTATATACACCAAGTACCCCCATCCTACCCTCTCCGCGCTCTCCATATCTCCCAGTATCAAACACAAGCCACCACCAAGCCTGCCACCGCGCAGCACCAACAGACAACCACAACAATGCCTCTTCATTCCACTTCAATCTTCCCCTCCGCCGACCACAAATACTCCTACTTCCCCTCACGGCGCTCCACCGTCCACTCCGCCAAAGGCATCGTCTCCTCCACCCAGCCCCTAGCCAATGCCTGCGGCCTCGAGATCCTGCGCAAAGGCGGCAACTGCGCAGATGCCGCCGTCGCCATCGCCGCTGGCCTGAACATCACCGAGCCGGGCAACACGGGCATCGGCGGGGATATGTTCTGCTTGTTCTATGATGCCAAGACGAAGAAGGTCAGCTCGCTCAATGGCTCTGGAAGGGCTGGCGCAAAGTGCACGCTGGAGACTGTGCGGAAGAGCTTGGGAATTAAGGATGGCGCGCAGGGGAGTATTCCTATGAGCAGCGTGCAGGCTGTTACTGTTCCTGGCGCTGCGGCGGGGTGGGCGGATACGGTTGCGAGATTTGGCAGCGGGAAGGTCACGCTTGAGGAAGTGCTGGAGCCGGCGGCGAAGTTGGGCGAGGAGGGATTCCCAGTCAGTGAGATCTCGGCTGGTCTTTGGGCGGGCTCTGAGGGTTTGATTCGGAGGGCTTCGCCCAATTTCGCTGAGATTCTCAAGAAAGACCCGTCGGCACAGGATGGTTGCAGGCCGCCTAGGGCTGGCGAGTTGATGAGGAACCCGACTTTGGCAAACACTTTCCGCACGCTTGGCAAGCATGGCAAGGAGGAGTTCTACACTGGTCGTATTGCGGAGGAGCTGGTCAAGGTTGTGAACGATTTGGGCGGACACTTGACGCTGGAAGACTTGAAGCAGCACGCAGATCTTGGAAGCGAAGACACTGAGCCTATTAGCTTGAAGTTCCGCGGACAGAATGCGAACAAGCTCCATGGCGAGCACATGCACGACAAGTCTTCCGAGGGCGTCGAGATCTGGGAGCACCCACCAAGTGGCCAGGGCATTGTTGCTTTGATGGCGCTGGGAATCTTGCAGGAGCTCGAGGATGCAGGCCAGGTTCCCCAATTCAAGCCTGAGGACCACAACTCGACCGCCTACCTCCACGCAATCATCGAGGTCCTTCGCATATCTTTCGCCGATGCAAACTGGTGGGTTGCGGATCCCAAGGTCTCGAAGGTGCCGACCAAAGGCCTGCTTGAACCTTCCTACCTCGCCGAACGCGCGGAGCTCTTCGATCCCAAGAAAGCCAGCGATCATCATGACCACGGCTCACCCGCACACCAGCACAGCGATACCGTCTACTTCGCCGCGACTGACAGCGAAGGCAACGGTATCAGCTTCATCAACAGCAACTACGGCGGCTTTGGTACTTGCATCGTGCCCAAAGGCTGCGGCTTCACGCTCCAGAACCGTGGCGCAGGCTTCTCGCTCGGCCCAGAGAACCACCCCAACATTATTGCACCGAACAAGAGGCCATACCACACCATCATCCCCGCGCTGGTGACCAACGTCAGCGACCAAAGTCTGCACAGCGTCTACGGCGTGATGGGTGGCTTCATGCAGCCGCAAGGCCACGTGCAAGTCCTGCTAAACCAGCTGATCTTCAATCTCACACCGCAAGCATCGCTTGACTCGCCCAGAATCTGCATCGGTGCTGGTATGCCCGAAGACGGCGTCGAAGCTGACAAGACAGTCTACCTTGAAGACGGCATCCCGGAAAGCACAGTAGAGGGTCTTAAGGCGCTCGGCCATAAGGTGAAAGTCCTGAAGGGCCACGACAGAAAGATGTTCGGACGCGGACAACTGATCAGGTGGCATGTTGACCCTGTGGATGGCAAGGGTATGTGGAGCGCGGGGAGTGACCAGAGAGGTGACGGCGCTGCGGCACCTATGCTCTGAGTCCAGTAAATGTATGTAGCCACGATTATGACAATGAGATTTCAAGTCCCGTTCCGCGTGCGAGGGTCAGGGTTCCATTCTTCGCTCTCGATGCTGATCATGAGCTGGTCTATGAGCGGCTTGATCTGCTGCATGTAGGTCTCTTCGTCGACCATTTGTTTGCTGGGGCGAGCATCAAGGCAGAATGTCTCGGCTTCTTGGTCGAATTTCCACACCCACCACGTTTGTTCTGGGTTTGGTGGTCTAGAGTCGTAGCGCTCGTGGTGGTCGATTTTCATGATGATGCCGATGAGCCGGTTGCACCAGGTTTTGAACGCGCCTTTGACATAAGCTGCGTTGCGGACAAAAACTATGCGCCGGACTCCCTGGAGGCGACGCAGGAGCTTGGCGACGTCTGCGGTGAAGTCGAAAAGATAGTGATGAGTTGTTTGGTGGAGGACCATGGTCAGGCTGTCGAGATGTAGGGCGGTGTTGTTGAAAGCGTGGTCGCTCCAGGCTCGCATGTTGCGGAAGTGGCGACTGTCTGCCACCAGGGTGATTGATCGCAAGGCATTGAGCTGTTTGTTTGCGAGCCGGGAAAGACGCTCGGGGATGTCGATATAGAGGTTTGTTACGAGGAAGTGGGTGCGTTTGAAGGCTGGGGTGTTGCCGTCGAGGTATAATTGCCGGCAAGTCAAGAGAGGTGACAAAAGGGTTGCAGCGCTGTAAGTGTGGTCTACGGAGATGGAGGAGGATCTGGTTCGCTTTTTGAGGCCTGCGTGGGATAAGTTGTCGTCAAAGACATGTTCGAGGATGAATGTTCTTAGTTCGGACGGGAGAGTGAGGAGGCTTGCGGGCTGGTGAGCGGAAGATGCCATTGCGGTCTATAAACTTTGCATGAGGTTCGGATCATTTAGATGATGTGACTTTCATGGATAGGCTCGAAGTATTCCATTGGTATGTTGGAAGAGAAGAGATGAAGTGGTGGAAGAGGAAAGGAGATGGGAGGCAAGCCCCACGTTCGGTCGGAGCGCCGCTTCACAACGTTTGTGTTTTTGTCTGAGAGAAAACAAAACCTGTGCCAATTCGACAACACCACCAACACTCGGACTGAGAGAAATATACCACAAGATGGATCCAGCATACGCATTCGACAAGCCTGGCGTGATCTCGCTAAGCAAGCCTGCGATGTTCCTCACCTCTAACGCATTCAACATTCCCGATGGCCCTGAAGGAAGATTGTGTGGCAACGACTCAAGATGCTCAAACCCAGGAAAATCAAGATGCGTAAGATGCAAAGTCGACCGCTACTGCTCGCGAGACTGCCAGAAAGCGGCATGGCCAGACCACAAAGACCATTGCGTGCCCTTCTCCACCGACCCGACCAACACCATCATTGACCCTCATCAGGTCGAGGAGAAAGAAAGAGAAGCCTTCATGATTAACAACCTGGAAGCCATGTCCAGGCCAAACATCATCATCCTGCCAAAGAACTCCGACTCGCCGGCGAGTGTTGTGCTCCACGTGCTTCAGCAGATGTTTGCGGAGCACCACTTCCGTGTTGGCTACTATGGCTTGTCTCGCTACTCGAAAGCCGTCATCCTGCTGGACAGCCAGACCGACTGCGAAGCCTTGCTGAAAATTCTACGTACGAGCCTGGGCAAGATGTGGGGCGAAGAGACCGCAGGTCCCATGTTCGCAGCTCTTCACGACGGCATGTCGCCCATCGACAAGCAGACACTGAAGGACGGCTGGGTGCAGCCTGATTCTCCCACCCGTGTCCTCCTCATCGCCTCCAAGGACCACCTTGAATACATTGCGCCTGATACCGAGGTCTGCATTGTTCTGATGCCTAGCACCAACTTGGATGTCATCACTCGCTGGCAGCGTATGGCAAGGATGTCAGGACAAAAAGGACGTCACGTCAGTGTCAAACCTTGGAAGGCTGCGGAGGATCTCAAGTGGAAGTCTGATGATGTGGCTTTCGCAAAGAAGAACGGCGATGAAGTGGTCAACTGGCAGCCACAATATTGGGCAACGTACGACTTTGAGGGCAAGGAGAGCTGATGGACTTAATTGGACGCAGCTTTCACATCTTCTCACTGGACTCTGCCTTCGAGTGTGCAAGATCGTAGATTAGAGCTGCATGGGTGAATTTCCATACAAAATGGTATTCCGTCATTAAGGATTAACGCCGGAACTTCAAAAATACGTTACGGCAGATGGGATACAGAGGGCTCGTGTACCTCATTACAGCCCATTACCTCTGAAAAATCTCCTCGCATCTTCTATCAACCGCCGCGGTGCTCTGAAAGAAAATTGTGGATTTTCGCCAGGCTCAACCCACCTGTCCACCGTCTCGCCCGAGATAGTCATCGTATCAGAGACCGGTATCTGACCACGGAGCACTCGCCACCATACCATCTCTAAGTTCTTCATCGTATCCTCTCCATCCGCGTTAGCCGTCTGATGCCCACAGCCGACATTGACTCTCCTCGCCACATTAACCCAGCAGTCTGACCCAGTCTCCACTTCCTCCGCTTTTACAGCCGCGCGCGCATTCTCAGAGCGAACAAAGCACCGCAGCTTCCCCATCGAGAAATGCCACTCAATGAGATTGCCCTGCGGAGGCCACATAATATCCATCTTGTCCGGCCCACGCTCGTAGAAGCTGTCACCTACGTACAGATGCGTCTCGTCGTGATCGTACCATGCAAGTTGATCTGGCGTATGGCCTGGCGTGTGCAGCATCGTGATGCCCAGATCCTCCGATACTCCCGATAGCGTCTTTACTTCGGATGGCAATGGCCAACAGAGCTTCTCGAAAGCTTGCGCCCAGTGCGTGACTTTCCACGGCTGTGCGATTTCTCCTATGGGTCGGTAGAGGCCGTTGCCGGCGAGATCTGATTCGATGAAGTCGCGGCCTGCTGCTGAGGCGAGGATGGCGGTTTGGCCGCCACGGAGGAATTGGGGGATGCCGAGGGTGTGGTCTTCGAGGTGTTAGAGGGGTGTACCTAATGTAAGAGCACGATGCGCTTACCATAGTGGCAGTGGCTGATGATGATCAGATATTTTCTCTCTCCACCGGGGTTAAGAGGTGCGTTGTTATTACATGGGAGAGGGCAGTGTTCCAGGTAATCTCTAAGATGTGTATATCGAGCTATTGGAAATGGTCAACGAGGGCTGCTGCGACGGCGAATCTCGGAATCGCCTTCGCAACGAACTTTGTCGAGATCACTCACCATTCGCCTTGGATCTACTTGGTCTGTCACAGCCAGTGTCGCCGATGATGATCACTGGTATCGTTGGATGGACCTTGACATAGATCAGAGGGTGCTCTCGATAGGCATCATTCTCGGTTATGAGAAACGTTGACCTGTTCAGCTTTTTCGCAGCGAATGAGCTAACTGGTACGATCTTTGTAGAGGCCATTGCATTGTATAGGCACGATTAGTAGACTCGTGCCTGATGCGTTGGTGGTTGGAACCTAAGGACTAGATTTACACTTGCTGTTCTCAGCCCCACCAGCCGTCGGACTCCGTCATCACGACGGAGGGACTTTCCAGGGAATATCCGCGGCTATCATCGGTTCCTTCCCTCTCTACCATTGAAATAACGACCGAAATGACTGTTTCATCAACTCACTTCTCGGCGTATGATTCAGACTACACTGGTTTTGCTACACATATTTACTCAAGAACATGCCTTTTACATGGCAATTCCGGCTTTGCCATGGCTTGCCCTTCCATGATGCCACTAATATGCGCTGGACCAACAATCTTGTAACATGCTGGGTTTGATGCCGTCTTTCTTACTACCAAAGGCGCTTTCGTTCCCAGGAAGACAACAACTTCGTCGTTATCTTCAACCTCTTCGGGTGCAAGACCGACGTACCCGCTATCAAGGCTGATCGCACGCATCCCCCACGCCGAGTGAAAAAGAATATCCATCAGTTCTATTCCTTGAGTCGCCACAGAATTCTCTTTTTTGTCAATCTCATGGAAGATCAGTCTTGACCAAGACCCAAAGTCTAGCAGTGAGAACAAAGACCTTTGACCTTTGAGGTGTGCGACTAAATTTGTGTGCTGCTTTGGAGCAGCGCAGAAGATCAGATCGAGGACTGCTTTGGAGACAAGTTCGTTCATCGTATCAAGATCTCGCCCGGCGTCGGCTTCCCAAAGACTGGTCACCCATTGCATCCACCAGCTCCAGAATTTTGCTACAGGGAAAGCGTAGTCGGCAACAAGGCTCTTTTTGGATTCGTTCGATAAATCAACTTGGAGACAGCTGTACATGTACGCAATGTCTTCAACGAGTCGCTGCCTTGTTTCTCCAGGAGTCCACGCCTCCATGCGAAGCTCTCCGGCACGCCAGACCTGCTCACTGAGCAGCGCGTCACGGGCACATTCCTGGAACCGTTCCTTGGCTGCTTTGATACGACCGATCTGAACGCCTAACATCTCAAGTCTGGGGTTATCTTTAAGAGTGCCGGTGAAGGTAATCTGCGGCCTCTCGCGAGATGAGGCAGTGTACTTGACGAACGGATCCGCGCCTTTCGTCGACCAGTCATACACCCACGACGGCAGCTCCGCGCGATTTTTCGACGAATCGTACGGCTTGAAGGACAAGAGGATGTCCGTGAAACCTCTGCGCAAGAGACACTGAGTTGCTTCAATATACACATCCCGGACGGACCACGCGCTGTTCAAAGTGATGCCAGTCCTGTCCCGGGCAAGCCCGAGCCGCGCATGGATCTGATCCTTAGGATCTTGCGCCCCAAAATTCTCATTCTCGAAATATGTGAGCTTCAGGACGGCGCTGATTGATAGCTCAGACTGAATGGTCTTCCTCGCTGTGAGAAGGCTGAGAAAGCGAACGTCGAAATTGTCCAGTTTTGCTTCGAGACTTGGACTCACCGACTTCGAGGTTCGTAAAGACAACGCCAGGCTCAAAGCGAGGAACACGGATCTGTATTGTACGGTTCGGCGGCCGTAGTGGAAGGTCAAGTTGTTGGCTTTCGCTTTGCCGGTCTCTTGCAATATCCACACTCGGGTGAAGTATGGATTCTGCGACAGAGCACACATGGCGAGCAGGAATTCTGCGAGCTCAGCGATTCGCCCTACAGCAGCTCGCAGGTAAGTCCACAACTCGAACCACGCACGTCCGACCTCGCTTTGCAGTGCGCTCACATTCGATGGAGAGAATTTGGCAATGGCAAAACAAGCTTGGAGCCATGCATCTTCGCTCTCCAATCGTCGGCCGACTGAAGATCGCACGGCGAGAACAAATAGTTCCTCCGCCAAATCAAGAGCTTTGCCGATCGTATCTCTGCCTCGATCGGGTGGAGGCCCAAGCCACGCGTGTACTCTCGTTGCCCTTGTGTAGAGCGTGGACATCAGCGCAATCTGTTGCGTTTTCTCCACCTTGTTCTGCTCATCGATGCACAGGTCATCTGCCCATATCGTCAGTGTATCACGCTTGTCGCGCAGATATCGCAACGCCACGGCGAGGTTTCTCTGAATTTTGCGATTGTATGTTGTCGACGAGCTGTTGGAATGCAGAACGAATTCGCTGACTGTTCTCGTGTACCGTACTTCCAGATTCTGTGTCGTAGTCGCGTCAGGGCGGCCGCAGACGTACGACAACGCCGGGAAAGATGAGGAGTCGAGGCTGGTATGTCGAAGCGTCCCGCTCAGAGGATCCTCGAGGTTTTTCGCGGGATTCAAAAAGAACAGTCTGATCTGGTGGCTTCCAGCCTCGAGTTTACGATATTTGAACTGAGCAGGCGCCATGTTGAGTCTGTTCGACATGATATGCTCCGTGTCTTACACTTTTGCTGGTCAACGACTTTGGCGCCGCGCTTGATCACATTTCCCTTTTGAGATGGCCAGTTCGCAACGAAGGCCGGCCACCATCGAGAGTTAGGCGAGCAGACCAGGTGCCTGGATCCTGCAAGCACGGCTGGAGAGTCCAAGGTCCCAATCCTCTGGGGCTGAAATGCATGAAGCCGTGCAGGCATGTATGCGAGCTAAGGGGGCGTAGCGTCAAATTCAGGATTCCACCAATTCTCTGTTAAAGGTATGTTGCGTTCCTCGCCTATGTTCGCACAATTCGAGGAGACAAACTTTTCGTATCGACGCTGTGTATCCTTGAGACGCTATACCGGGAGAATGCAACATGGCGCTCAACGTAGCGCTCAGCATGGCCAATCGTTCTCTGGAAGCCGCACCGGTCAGTAGAATGCTGCCGCTTTCCCGCGTGTACTTTGATCAGCCGCAGGTTGGTTCAGTCCGTCCTTATACCATTTTGGACGTTTTAGATAAGCAGATCTGCAAACTCAAGAGTCAAAAGCCGTAGACTGCGACACGGCCCGTCGCTGACGTTCTCGTTCTCTCCAAACACTCCATCAAAGTTCTCGGCGATGCTTGATAGAAGCATAGTTATCCTAGCCTTTGGGCTTCTCATTGGAGCAACGACTGCCCAGAATGTCGTACTCGAGGCCAAAGGGGTGAAGCCGCCCAGCCGACCAAACGGTGCAGCAAAGCCCGCGAGACAAGGCGCACAACACCCTGATGAAAATCTGATTCGCATCGCAACCAGACTCCCGGACTTTGCAAGTCTAGCCGAAGAGAACCAGCTGGGTTCTTATTCGAAGAGTGGAGCTCCATTCAAGAGTACGAGATCCTCATACCTCCAATAAGAAATACACTCTGGCTGACACCAATAAAGAACGTGTTGGGGAGATGAGCATCTATCTTGAAAAAGTAGAAGCCACTTTCGACCAGATCTACTATGAGCAATACCTAGAACAGCTACAAGAAAAAATAGCTTCGGCCAACTCCGCAGGCGAGATGCTAAAGGAGGGAGAAAACTTGGCCACCATCGCGCGTCCTCCTACAAAGGCACTGAGCTTCGACCGCACCATTACTTTACCCGAATCCACGACTACCAGCTCATTTTACCCTCCCGCTAATTTCAAAGCGGCATGCAGCGCCTGGGTCTCTCTCATCAAATACTGTGGGACCATAGAGACCAACGAGAAGTCGTTGTCGGAATGTTATTGCACTTCAGGTATCCACTACGTGCCCGACCAATGGAACTCTCTGGCTGCGAGATGTGCGAAGGCTACATATGAATGCACGAAAACTGCCGATTACAGATGCGATCTCACGGAACATGCGTCGAGCTCCACGGACTTTTGCAAGGCTGGCAGCGATGCTGTCAAGTTCCATACCGAGTCAAAACGCAAGGTCAAGCCGTACACAGTCACAGTCGATTCAACGACTGCTGGGTCAACGGACGACGACAATGATCGTTCGATGGGCTGTAACGAATTCAACGACCCCGATGACTGTCCGGATCAGGAAAGCAACGATGACTCCGAATCTGGCAATTCCGGTGGAGACTCTCCTTCTCCCGAACCAGCTGCAGCGCAGCCCAAATCGACTTCATCGGCTGACAAGGTAACTTCGACGGCAATGAGTGCTTCTCCCGGTTCCACGAGGACCGCTCACACGTCGCATACCTCATCATCGATTTCGTCGATATTGCCTTCGGCGACTTCTACTTCGTCTGCTCAATCGTTGGTCGCAACATCGAACGATATGGTTTCTCGGGTTGCGCAGTCATGGCTGCTGATACTTTGTGCGATTTGGTTGCTTTGATCGCATTGAGGCATATGTTGTCAGGTGGAGACCGTCCAATTATGCCCGAGCAATCTGTAGACCATATGATGATTTCTTACTTGTGTTGTTGATGCACATGTAACGGCACTGCCAAACAAACGACCCCTATTTCATACTCTCAGCTATTCTTGTGGTATTTCATGTGTATTTAAGCCCCAGAGTACCGACATCTCGATGGAATACATGTAACATGCATGCATCGCTCTTGTGTGTGTCGACCATTGATACTAGGGTTAGAGTTGGTGTAATGTCAAACCGGCAGTCCATGCACATCACGGGACTACATGCTTATATTCCCTCGCAGTATGTGAAAGACGACTTGCTTTGTATCGAGAGGCATCGTAGCTTAAGCAAATGATGAATCTAGAGCACTTGGTCGTTATTTTAAATGTGAATCTTGTTACGGCTTGGAAGGCTTTTGCGGTGGCTACCTCCCTCCCACCTCCTAATTCAATATGAGCCCCCGGTAGAATGACTGATGCTAGGTACGTGCTTATCTGGATTTGATTCAACGAGTGAATTTCATCTTCGCTTTGCAGAGCCATCGTACTTGCTAAATAAATACAGACGTACGTAGACTTGCCATTCGTAATCATTCGATCGAATACATATGTAGACGAGTAGCCCCACTTATACACTAGTCTAACCGAATCCGAGAGTCCGACAACCGGCCCGTGACTACTCCACAAAAGCTTGGTTAAACAAGCATCTGGCCTTGGTCGAGACCGGTTCCACTTATCGTTCCTCAACCATACCATCGACATTACTTTCCATAAACACACAACGAATAGCACACGCGGATCCTCAGTCCCCACCATGTGCTACTCTATCCATCCATGCTCAAAAATCTCAACGTGACAACAGCGCGAGGCCACCATCTCTCCCACCAGGCTCTAGTGTTGTTACGACGGACGTGGCCTTCGCAGCGCAACTTGGAGCCTGGCGAGTTGATTGAAGCAGCAGTTGACACTCTCGGTGTCAGTCATCTCGAATTTGACACCATGGCCGACAATGTATATGCAAGGCCTATCGCCATTGCGCCTGCGCACGCGAACGGGGATGTGAAGACAACAAGCGCGAGCCAAACTCCACCCGTACCGATGGCGTACGCTTGCCAGACTTGTACCAGAAGGAAGGTCAGGTGCGACAAGCTGAGCCCGATATGTTCTACATGTCAAAAGGCCAAGCTAGAATGTTCATACCAGGCGCCTCCACCCCGCAAGCGAAAGCGCAAAACGAGTGGCGATCTCGGCGAGCGAGTGGCATACTATGAACGCATTCTGCAACAGCACGGCTTACTGACAGAGAATCTTGGAAGCAGTGCACCCAGTGCGCCTAAGGAGGCCTCACAATGCGCACCACCGCAACAGCAGAGCAGTCGTAACAACCCTGAACGCAATGGAAGGCTCCTTTCCGGCGGAGGCACGACACGCTACGTAGACAGCAATCTGTGGCGTAATCTTGGAGAAGAGGAAATGTCACGCATTGCTGATGATGATGACGATGAAGTGGACGTGGCACCGATTGAAGCCATCTCGGAAAATCAGATCGCCGGTGACCCTGTCTCAGGCGCCTTCCTGGGTCTGCCACGAAACTTGCTAGATCTCCATCCATGCGCGGCTCATGCGAAGCTCATGTGGCAAGCCCATACAGAGAATGTCGAGCCGATCTGCAAAGTCTTGCACATTCCAACGGTTGCAACGATTGTGGAGAACGGCTCGCAACATCCGTACTATCTTTCGAAAGCAGACGAGTGTATTCTGTTTGCCGTATATCACTTCGCGGTGGTATCTCTCAGTGATGCGGAGTGCCAGCAGAAATTCGGCCAGACACGTGAAACCTTGCGCATACGGTATCACAATGCGCTGCGACAAGCACTGATAAATGCGTCCTTCCTGAGGACGACGCAACTCCCAGTCCTGCAAGCCTTCGTGCTCTACCTCATCTCAACAAGGCATCAAAATGACCCGCAAACGTTCTGGATGATGACTGGCGCCGCTGTCCGCATCGCGCAGCGTATCGGGCTTCACAAAGATGCGGAGTCGCTCGGTTTGCCGCCGTTTGATGTGCAGATGCGACGACGGCTGTTCTGCCAGATCTTGCCTCTCGATGGATATGCGAGCCAAATATCTGGTACTGGTATAACCCTTGAGCCAGGGTCGTGGAATGTAAAGCAGCCTTCAAACCTCAATGACGACCAGATCTGGCCCGGCATGACCCATACGCCGGAAGAACAGAAGGGCGCAACGGAGATGATCTTCTTCCTGGCTCGAGCTGAGATAGGTTCTTGGTACTTGAAAGCCATGCAAGGGAAACATGACAAGCCGCCCCTCTACAATGCATTTTCGCGAGACGGATGTGGAGCCGACAGATCTGATGTGGTCGACGAGATGGAGTCAATGATTGAGGCAAAGTATCTGCGATATTGTGATCTTCTGAACCCTCTGCATACCCTACTGCTCATCATGGCTCGGTCCGCAGCCAACGCAGGACGATTGCGAATGAAACTTCCCGCTCTTCACGCCAACACCGCAAGCAACGAAGAGCGGCGAGAAGTGTGCAACATTGCCGTCAAGATCATCGACACAGATATTGCTGCATATGCCAACCCAAGCTTAGTGCGCTTCATGTGGCATATCCGGGCTTTCTTCCAATGGGACGCTCTCATCTGCATGCTGATCAGCATGACCAAGCCAGACCTCCTCCAAGCGATGGAGCTGGAAACCGCATGGCGTCGGATCCAGACAGTCTTTGACAACCACACCGAAATTTTAGAGCGCAACCGCCTTCTCAGCACTGCCGTCTGTCGCATTACGCTTAAAGCCTGGGACGCAAACCCTCCCTCCTTCGCAGCCAACGGCGAGCCAACCTTCATACAAACACTCCGCGAATACAAGGCTCAGAACGAGAGGAAGCGCCAAAGATCGGCGTATGCCAGGGCGCCTGGTAGCACAACAGAAACCTCCACGCCAATCGGACCTTCACCGAGCAGCGACCTGAAGGCGCTGGAGCAGGATGCCGATGTCTTCGATTTTGGATTGGACAATAATTTCACGTTCGACTCTGCGGACTTTCTGTTTTGGGATAAGTTGATTCAGGATTATCGGAATGTGCCCGAGGACCAGTCTGGGAACTTTTTGCAATGATGTGTGGTTTGTGGGTATGTCCTGGAGTGATGGATGGGCTTTGGTGTTGCGGTGCGCCACTCTGTGCGTTGATCGATAATACACTCTACTCAGCTGTGCCAGTACAACGAAACATTGATTCTATCGACACAACAAGGGAGCCACATGCCAAATTTCCATTTAAAGAAGCAAGTATGTTGACAACGGCCATAGGGCTGAGACAGGGTCCCCCATTCATGACGTGTAGATGCGCTGGAGCTCCAGCTCTCGCAGCTTTCGCAGCTCCCCTCCTCATCATCAAATCATCACGGGAGCATACATGTAGCATGCTTATGCAACCCATCGGTCATCGCCTAATAAATACATGCAGTTCACACAAGCTCTTCCCAAAGCTCACCCATTACCTGTAATACATAAACCATGCTGCTCACTCGTCCCCTCACCTCCCGCCTTCTCACCACCGCCTCACACCTTCCCTTCAAACAAGTCACAACATCACAAACACTGCGATTCCTCTCCATAACTCCCATACCACGCGCCAAAGACTCCAAAATGTCCTCCTCCCCACCAAAACACGAAATGGTGTACTTCCCAAACCTCACCTCCGACGTGCGCGCTTTCGGACAATTCCGAAAAGTCCTACACACCGGCCTCTTCAGCCAGCTTGTATCGATGGAAATCCCCGTTGGAGGAGATATCGGCGATGAAGTGCATACTGTGGATCAAGTGTTGATTTTCACGAGTGGTGAAGGGAAAGCGACCGTGGCTGGGAAAGACCAAGTAAGCATCCCTTCCATACACAATCCATGTCAATGCAAAGTCGACGGCGACTGACCCTCGCAAACAGGACGTCAAAGCCTCGGACGTCGTCGTCGTGCCCGCCGGCACGCAGCACCAGTTCATCAACACTTCGAAGACGCAGCCGCTGGAGCTCGTGACGGTGTATAGTCCCGCTGAGCATGACAGTCGGACTGTGCATCAGACTAAAGAAGAGGGCGATGAGGAGGAGGAGAATGGGAAGGATGAGGCGCCGGAGTGGAGTCAGCAGAGTAAGGAGGTTAATCTGAAGAAGGGGCTTGTGAAGGAGAGTGGAGGGCCTTATGAGGGGGGTGATGATGGGAGGCATCAGAAGGCATGATGGGATGAGGGTGTATGATATGAGGATGGAGGAGAATGTAAGGATATGGGCGATGGGGGTGGGGTGGAGATGAAGGAAGAGTAGGTTTTGGTAGACAAAGTCAATTTTGATTTTCTGTGTTCATCAAGCTAGCTGGTGCTCTTTTTCCGTGAGATACTCGAGTCTTGGTAGTGGTGGTACATGGATGAAAAGAGAAGGCTCTGAATCAGAGAGATGAATGCCGACAGCTGATGCACAAGAGTGTATGCTGCGACACAGCTCCAAAGAGGAGCTGGCTTCCGTGGGTTGAAAGTCTTCCAAGGAAAGTTGAAGTGTCGAAAGCTGGATGTGCAATTGGCCAGATCGTTGCTGGGTGTGGGGCTGAGCTGCGGAGCTGGATAGCTCACAAGTAGTAGAGGGTGTCGCGGACGTTCTCATGAACGCTGGGCAAGGAGAATGGCGCGGTGTGCTCGTTCTGCCAGTCGTCTGTACGAAGGCGGATCATGGCACGTTTGGCGGCTAGGCGAGCAAGGTGAGTGGGAATGGGCCATTTGGTGCTGTAGAGTCCGAGTCCGTCGTCTGTCCAAAGTGCAGCCAGCATGTCGACGTCTGGTTTGTCGACTAGCATAGGGTTCAGTATTTCTGGTGTCATTCCAGATGTCTTTCTGTACTCACTGTTCTGTTGTTGAGGCTTGGGCCTACCTGGTGAGTCACCGTTCGAAGTCAACGTGAGGGCCTTCGTGTCGACGTGTGAAGGGCTGTGGGGATCCGCGGCCAATTTCACCACGCCTTCTTGGTAAGCGCGACGGAATCTAGCAGTGATCGCTCCTGGACGGACTCTCCCAGCCTTCTTGGAGTTGCTTGGCAGACGGACGCGCTGAATCTGCTGGACGTTGACCGATCGGGAGTCGGGGGCAATCATTGGAAGCATGGCCGAACAATTGTCGTTGGGGCGGCCCTTGTAGGCTTTGGGGTCCATGCGAGTTGACAAGTTGTCATCCTCTGTGAGAACGATGTACTTCAACAGGCGAGGTCCTTCGTGAGGCTGGCGGCGGGCGGGGAAATGCTTCTCGATAGCTTCCATCTCGCTTGTCGGATCAGGAAATTGCACTTGTGTCTTCTGGTCTGGTGGATTGGATCCTGCGTTGGCCTGTTTGTTGTCAAACTTTCTGAAGTTGGCACTGTTTGTCAAGTCGATTGTCTTGTCTGAGGTATCAGTCTCCTTCTGGACAAAGAGAAGCACCCCGGATCTCATGATCGTCATGTCCCCAATCTGAATAGACAGCTTGCTGGTGAAAGCTGACAGTAGGTTCACATGTTCGTGGGACATGATCTGAGATCTGCTGAAGAGACCTTGCTCGGTGCAGTAGTTTTTGCTTTGAGTTGAATCTCTGGAAACCAAAGTGACAAGGTAGACGTTAGGCTTGCCATGCTGGCCTCCAGCCAGGCTGACGCGCTTTGGCGCAACGTAGACTGGGGAGACATGCATGGCGATAACAATCTCCACACTCCGTGTCTCAACACTGGAGACCTGCTCTTCCAACATATGCGAGTTCTTCTGGCAGATCCGGCGTCGGACATCTGCGGCGTATCGCGTGATGGGATCGACCCCACTGGGACTCTTGAATGCATTGTGAATCTGACTCTCGAAGGTCTCACGTCTGACGAAAAACGTTTGAGCACCAACGTGGACGTCGCAAGCTGTCTTGATGATGTCATAAATCATGTTGTGATCCTGCTCGGACTCTAGCCAGACGATGACAATTGTCTTCTGCTCAGGTTTGGCGCATTGCTCCACGAAGTCACGCAGTTGACGCGTCCACTGTGTGCTCAGACCAGACCTGGGATCGTAACGAAGAGAGAGCAGGGGCATCGGGATCCCAGGCCTTGTTGAGAGCGGGTCTGCAGGATCGGAACACTGCTGAAGATGATGTTGGAGCCCGTTGCGCAACTCAAACCAGCTCTTTGAGTGGACCGGTGCTAGCCCAACTTCAACAAACAGCAAGTTTGGGGACTTCCCGTTGCAAGCCTTCTTCAATCGATCGTTCATGTCGGTGTTCTTGGGAAGCTGATGGTACACCAGACTGGCTTCAGCGGTCTCGCACGACTCAGGTAGCCTCATCACTGCCCAGCATGAGCCAGGAAGTTTACGTAGTGACTCAAGCCAGCATCCCTCGGTCCACGCAGTGATTCATGAGCCTCGATTTGACATTCTTCCATGGGCAAGAAACGAGGCTTCTCGAGCGTACCCAGATTGACGAGTGGCATGGTTGATGACCGGTATGCAGACGACGAAGCGTGGTGCAATTGATCGAAGGGCAAGTCGGAGATTGGGCCAATTTTGAAGCCCATGACCATGTGTCGCTCATTTGACGAGCCCAGCTTCACACCAACACCTCTCAAATTCGCTGTGAGCATCTTGACGCCTTTAGAAGATTGCAAGGAACAGAGATCAGCGTGATAGTGCTCTGCGACGAAGTCCGACAAGGTCGTGAATTCGCTTTGCAGGTACACACTGATTTGCGACTTCAGCGCCACACTTGGTACGCTGTTGTCGTCCAGGTAGATGCGCGAGGCTGGCTCCGTAGCAACTTGGAGACCTGGGAAGTTACGAACGTTCTCAGGCTCTCTCAGTGCCCTGCGTGCCTGGATGAGACTTTCTGCCTTCTCAACCTTTAGGCGACCACCGAGGTCCGTAAAAAGCTGCTGGCCCAGGCTCGAGGTACGACCGTTTGGGGTGATGCCCCTGCTCAAGGTGAGAATTCTGCCCACATCCTGCTTGAAGCAGAGGACGTCCATCGTGATGATGTAGAACTGGATGCGTTCTTCGCGGAAGATGGCATTGGTGGTATCGTATTGCACCTGGTCTTCATTGCTTTGGATCCCGTGGATACGAAACCAGCTTTGACACGCGAGATATTTGTGTCCGGCTTGGGGGCTTGATCGCTTGAACTTCGCCCACTACACGAAGAAGCGCTTTGGGGAAGTGGAAATGTTGTCGCATTCCTCAACAACGCCCCGCGGATTTTTGAATGTGAATGCAGAGTTGTAGTCGAGTTCGTTCAAGCTGGTCGGGATCGGACGCGGGCCCTCGTAGGTGGTCAAGACAAGAGTGTGACGGGACCTTGCACTTTTGCCTTCAACGCCCTTCTTGGCGAGAACGACGTCTTTGCTGAGTTTTACAGCGATGGAA
Organism: Cladosporium sp. SL-16; assembly: GCA_002921095.1. NCBI lineage: Eukaryota > Fungi > Ascomycota > Dothideomycetes > Cladosporiales > Cladosporiaceae > Cladosporium > Cladosporium sp. SL-16. The sequence goes on from PEGC01000019.1 coordinate 749,588, forward strand.
TCGTCGTGAATGTCTTGGCGGAGTAAGGTACGATGCAAAGCCCTGTCTTCGTTGGCAGTGAGGACGGATTCGCCATTGCCGATGAAGACTGGTACGCTTGCGACGCTCACTTCGTAGCGCACGACTCCAGCTTTGGGATCAAATTCTTTGGCGTCGAGCTTTCGAACATTGGTTGTGAGCTGGATTTGGGTGTGTTTGTTCGACATGGTCGGTGTGATGGGATTGGTATTGCGGTTGGTAGATAGTGTGGAAGGATCGGTGGTGCGTGACCAGGCAGGTAAATGGAGGCTTATTCAAGGAACGAGTAAGAAGGGGATGGGGGGTGAGGAAGTGAAGAAAGCAAAGGCAACTCCTGATCTAGTTGCGGCTGCTGGGGAGGAAAGAACCTCCATGACATCGGCCGTTGGAGGAGAACTTATACTTTCGCAGACCAGGCGGCCAGCGGCGACGGCATAGGCAGGTGTTTGCTGACAGTGAAAGGTGAAGGGCTGTGTTGCATTGTTCTTCAAAGAAGGATCAAATGCTTGCTGTGAGGTGGCTCCGCGCAGGTGGATGGCTGCATGATGTGAAGGGTGGTCGTAGTGTTGGAGATGCTTGGATCTTTCCTCAAAGAAATGCGTCGTCTGCCGGTGAAAGCTACAGCACGGCAAATAACTCCGGCTTTGATCAAGGTTCGCTGCATATGCATTGCGTTCTCCCGACTGATCTAGCAGCTTTTTTGATGTAAGCCGCAACCAAGAGACTGTGTTTTCCCATAGAGCAAGCAGCATAAGAAAGTGCAGACCAAAGAGCGAAATTTCTTCCAAGGCGACGGCCCCCTTTGTCGGGAGCAGCAAGCTACATGTACCCAGCATCCCAGCCCTTTCGAGACACCGTGGAAGGCACGATAGTCCAGAGCCGTGCTTGCCGCCACTATCTTTCCTAGCAGAAGCATAGCAGCGCCACGATAGCTTGACACCAATGGGCCGGAAGAATGCATTGAAAGACGCCTGGAGGTATTCCTTGGGCACGTTGCGCGAATCACACCACTCTCTTTGGAATGCGCATCACAAGTAAGTAAAACAGTAACCAGTGCCATCATTCATCCCTTTGGGAAAAGTCCTGTTCCAATCGCCCGATGGTCTCAGAAACTCTCCCTGGTATTGTTGTCTAAGCAAAATTTAAAAGAGGCAAGCATACGTGCCTGTCCAGAACGTGATGAGGAGACCCCTTGAGATATCGCTGAGGTATCGTGTGCGCGTCCAGACGAGAACAAGTACCCGGAAAATGACAATCTTGGTCGTATGTGAGCTCAGCGGAAACATCCAGTTTCAGTTTTCGAACTACAACACCAGCACAAAGCCGCTCACGCAAGAACCGAAGGCGTCGAGAGCCGGATGAATAGGAAACCCTTCTTAATACACAGCCTCTTACAAGACAAAACAAATCTATTTCTTCCCCCTGCCCCTCGCATTCAAACTCTTCAACGGATCTGCGCCCTTACCCGCCATAATCCTCCCCTTACCCCTCTTCTTATTAAACTCCCTCGCCTTGCGAATCCTATTCGCGCTATCCTTGCGAATACCCACATGTCCCACGTCCTTCTTCAGCACAGCCGTGCCTCCACTAGGCAGCAAGTAGTCCGGAACGTGCTTGAGATGCGGCTGCTGGCGCACGGCGTGGCTCTCGGTGTCGTGGCGCAAGTGTCTCAGGTCCTCGGGATGCTCCTCGAAATGGCGCTGCAGTTTCGTCGAATTGATGAGTTCCTGGCGGAGTTCTTTCGTACGTGCTTCGCGGACGGCGATGCGGGTGACGCTGCGGATGGCGTCGGCGATACGGTAACGGAAACCTTCAAGTTTTGCAGTATCGAACTGCCACTCGTCGATAGAGGCGCCGAATTTGGTCTGCCTGGCCTTGATGCGCTCGAGGACTTTCTCGTCGTGCTCGCATTGTTCGATGGAGGTCGATTTGTGCTTCTTGTAGAGGTCTTTGGGGACGTAGAAGGAGAGGGCCATGCCTTTTTGGCCGGCGCGGGCGGTGCGGCCTGTGCGATGGGTATAGGATTTGGCGGATTGGGGGAGGTCGAAATTGAGGACGCAGGAGACGTGGCGGAAGTCGATACCGCGGGCGACGCCGTATTCGCGGTCGCCGCCGCGGGATTGCTTTTGCTTTTTGCTGGGTGGCTGTCTTGTGTCTTTGCTCTCGTCGTTGTCCTCCTCTTGGTCGCTGCCTGCCTCTGCGTCTTCTGCTTCTTCGGTCTTTTCTGTCTTCTTGCTCTTGCGATTCTTTTCCTGGCCACCTACGACCTCGTGCTCGTCTGCTGCGATGATGATGTCGTAGACTCCGCTGTTGAACTCGTCGACGGTGTGAAGTCTGCTGTTCACTGGGAGTTCCGAGTTGAGCACACAGCTTCTGATGCCGAATTGTTCCAGGAAGAGCTTGAGTCTGTAGCAGCGGTCGATGTCGGCGACGAAAACAATGACCTTGCCCTTAATGAGCTGCAGCTTGAAGATGGCGTATGTGAGGAGGAACTTGTCCTGTTCGGCGGTCTTGACGATGTACTGGGATAGTTGCTGCTTCTCGGTTGCTTCTTGCTCGGAGAGGTCCAGAATTTCGGGTGCGCCAGATTTGCAGAAGAGAGATGTGAGGGAGTCAACTTCCGTTCGGAGAGTGGCGGACATGAGAATCGTCTGAACTCCATTGGGAAGAGTGGCGGCAATGCTCTTGAGATCGTCCTCGTATCCGTAGCTGAGCACCAAATCCGCCTCGTCAATCACCACATGCAAGAGATCGCCGGCCTTGAGCGCATCGTTGCTGATCCATTGGCTGGCACGGCTGGGAGTGGCGATAACAATGTCGGGTTGTTCCAGCAGTCTCGCGCGAGTGACAGCGGTATCCTCTTTCCGGGTCAAATTCTCAGCGCGAATTTCTTGGGCGCAGAAAGTTGTCAAGGTCTTGATGGTGGATGTGACTTGAGACGCAAGCTCTTTCGTCGGCACCAGGATAAGCGCTGAGACGGCCTTTGCGGGTCTTGTTGAGGTTGCCTTGCGGCGGAGGATGGAGTGGATGACTGGGAAAAGGTAGGCCAGAGTCTTGCCGGAGCCGGTCTTTGCGCGGGCTGGGATGCGTTAGTCTTTTGTATGCAGCGCTTCCAACTTCCACCAAACATACCAAGAATGTCCTTCCCACTCAGCGCAAGTGGTAGAGTGGCAGCCTGGACGGGTGTAGGCTCTGTGAACTTTTCGCGAGTGATTGCTTGAAGAATGCGCGAGTCGAGGTTGAGGCTGTCGAAGCTCGTCTTTGCCGGTGTCGTCGTTTGTGCCTCGCCTGCCTCAGGCGCAACGACCTCAGGCACGTCGTCGGAGTTGAGTTTGCGTTTCATGGCCATCGTTGTATTGTGTGTGTTGGTATATGGTTTGAAGGTGTTTATTCTTGCCCGCAGCTTCAATCCGCAGGACTTGAACTTTCCTCCTCGCAACCGAGACTGAAGAAATTCTGCCGAGGGCGGTGAACCCTGAACTCTAAACATGTCCAACTCCACTCCGCAAGTCTCTTGTCCCTTTCAACTTTCCCAAGGCTCCTACATATCCACTTACATGCACATTTCTTTTTGCCACTACGCACAACGACATGCCTTGTCCAACAATCTAGTCGGTGTACTAGTTTTCGCCCTTCATACGCCCGTGGGCATACTTCACGTGATCCGCGAAAATCTTTGTTTGGGTCACAATATATCAATGAACTTTTATTCAGATGTTCATGCCGATATACCCAAGTGTCAAACGACTACACAAGAAGGAATGCACAAAGACACAAATGAAGTTGCCAAAAGTAGAGGTTCCCAGAAGCGCCTCCCACGCTGACACACAGCCCCTCGCGTGGCTTAGACGACTTCTTGGGCGCATGCAGTGCGACCAAGGAAGAAAAGGCACTGCTATTGGACATACCCAAAGCACAAGGCAAGTCGTGATAAGATAGGAAGATCAACGCTAGTGTCCCCCATGAAAAGCATGCCCTTGTACAACATCGAGGCCAACAGTAACATCTCTAAATACACAGTCATCAACGGAACATAAAGTCGTCCGCAATCAATCGAAAACCTCTGGCAACTGGCGAGGGCTGTATGCATCCAACGGAATCCACTCAGTCGAAATGTGTGGCCAGGTCGTCTCTTCCATGAAAATGAAGCGTCGTCTATTATGGAAGCCGCCGGCATGCATGTCGTTGAAAGTCGGCAGTAATGATTGATCGCGTCTTTCTCGAGAGGTACGGCCTGCTGGTGTGATCAGTCCAACGATGTAAGAAACAGCAAGGCTGCAGTCGACATGGGACGACGCAGGAACGACTCACTAGAGGCCATCATCTTCGCACAGATGGTATACAGCGTAGCCAGCACGCCAACACTGGTCATTATCAGTGCCGGTATAGCGATTCGGTCTGCAAGCTGCATGTTACGATGAGACTGGCTGCTGGGACAGGAAGCCGAGTGTTGTTATTCGAAGTGATTGCTGTATGCTCAAGTGAATAGATCTCAACCCGCTGTTAAGCTTAGCTCCTAATAGCTATTGGAATTCGTTTGAATTTCGAGAAGAGAAGAATTGTACGCAGAAACGTTTAAAGGCCATCATCATGTAACTCGTCGACTTGGCATCCGATGAATCCTTCGACATGCTCCGTGCCCTACGCCTCGGCGTGAGCGGATCAACCTAGAACTTTTGTCAACGTGAGTCCGTCCAGATCATGCTAGCCAATAGCATGTATCAAACCTCAGCGTAACTATACTCCGGATTCTTGAACCCTAGCACCAAGACTTCGGTCAAACTAGAGGCTGTGGCATTTAAGCGAGCCCTGTATCAGGATACCGGAGACGAAGCCAATCCGTATATTGGCTCTATAAGACGTAGGGGAAGGTTGTTGCTGGAGGCTATAGGGTTACAGCCGAGTATGCTTGTTTGTTTTAAGAGACGCTGATTGGTACTTAGATAACATTAGTAGACTTTCATAAGCCTTCTAAGCTGCGGCGGTGATGGCTATCGCGTGAAGACAGGCAGATCCGTACAGCTCTTTGTTGACTGTACCCACGCATCGCTCTATTCGAAGGTTTCTGGGATTGGAGGTCGACGATTCGCGTTTCAACGCAGAGACACTTATTGATGGGTGACAATTGTACTAGGCTATGGTCCTCATCTCTTGGAAACTGAATTGGGATTGTTCCTAGCTGCATTCTAATCCTAATCATCATCGCCGCCGTCGTCTTCTTCAACTTTACGTTTTACCACATCGAGGTCACCATGCTGGCGGAAACGCAAGCGATGGGAGCTTCTTAACGCGTCGTGTGAGACTGATCTTTCGACCAGTTACTGTAACCCTCCTTCTCTCCACTATCAACCTCGCTGGTTTCTTCTTCATCTTCTGTTCCACCATCGGAGAAGTCTTCTTCCGTATCCGCTTCCTCATCGTCGTCATCGTCGGATTCATCATCCGGCGCATTTGGGGTTTTACTGGCGCCAATACCGGCACCCACGCTGCCAACTGCTCCAGTCACAGCCGTCGTACGCTGAAGACTTTGCGCTTGACTGCGTCCTGCTGCAGGCCTCGTTCGAGATCGTAACTGGTTTTGCCACACGTTCGCGAATTGTGATTGAAGCGGTTCCATGGAGTGTCTGCTCACGACACCCAGACTTTTCGTCTTGATATCGTGCTGGACCTGATGGACCCCCCTAAAGTCGATCCTTGACATAGGGTCGAGCCTGTCCGTTGGATTGTCTGAGTCGACTCGAATCGATATCGGTCTCATACCAGTTTCTCCGCGCGAAGGCCGCTCGTCCGGACGTGGTTGCGGGGGTACCCTGCCAGTGTAAATGATGGCATGCTCAGATTTAACAACATTACGATTGGCCACTCCACGTCCGGAATAGGTTGTGATTGGGAGAGCGTTGCAGTACTGGTCACTTTCTTTGATAACTACGAAGCGACGTACCTTGGAGAACACCAGCTGGCCTAGATGGTTGCGTACGGTGCCTCGTTCCTGCGCAGTGATGACGGTGCTTCCAACAGGCTCTGCCCAGAGCACCAAGAACACCCGACCGAGGCAGAAGAACCTTGATGGCCGGACAATGTAATCCGGAAACAGCCTTTCGGCATTGCCTACGGTGCCGAGAAGACTTCGCTGCAGGACAATGCCTTCTGCCTGCAGATTCCTTGGTGTGGGTGGAGCGTTTTGTATGATCACTTGCACGCCAGTTCGAGGGTCAACAGATTGTACCAATTGTGCCCCATCTCGTTGGATCGTTCGTGTCTGTACTGGGATTATAGCGGGATTGAGAGGGCTCGGAGCGAGGTTCGGTTGGGCCATTGCCCGGGCGGACTGACTCATGCCTGGACCGGCAGGCTGGGCGCGCGTTTGGATCTCATTCGACCTGGGAGGCTGGCCTGGGCCCTGGCCGGGAGCTTGGGGAGGGTCACTTCTCGATGTAGCAGCATGCTGAGCCTGACGAGGTGGCAGCTGACTGGGACCGGGACCTTGTTGGAGCTGATACCCTTGAGCTGGAGGGATATGTCGCGGTTGGAATCCAGGCAAGGGTCCATCGTAGGCAGCTGCGAGGAGAATATTTCTTTGGACACTTGCAGGACGCATATACCGTGCTCCATCCTTGAGGATGATCTCATCTGTCCTTGGATTGTAGAGATACTCGCCACCCAGAGCAGCGCTGTGCTGCCACGGCATTGGGTGGGGGTCTCTCACAATGTTCGGTTGCAGTGGACGAGCCGTTGTCCCTTTGCTGTTGTCAGAGGTTCCTCGAGACTCCCCAATAACGTTGCCTCCAGGACTAGGTGAAACAGGTTGCTGAGGGGTATATGGAGGGTGTACACGTATGGGCTCTGCTGCCTGCTGGGGAGTCTGCCCGGGTCCAGTTGCTGATCCTCCGGCGGGATTCGGTGGATGCCTGGCCATCGCCCTTTGGTATTGGGGCGGCAAGAATTGGTGATGATCTGGCGGTCTCTGGGCAGCTTTTCCCTGTCCAGACGTGACATCAGGGGGTGTCCATTCCTTTCGGGGCGTTTGCAGAGATGCTGTATTAAAGCCAAGCCTCTGTGCATTGACCTGTTGGAACTGGCGCATGAGTGGTGCGAGAGATGCTTGATTTACCATACCATAGGCCTTAACCTTGAAGTCGTGCTCAACGGTATAGAGTTTTCCATAGTGTATCCTTGACGCAGGGTCGAGTCGGATGGTCGGATGGTCCGGGTCAATTTTTATTGCGGTTTTCTGCATATCACGTTCTGTTGCGAGAATCGGAGGGGGCAAACTGCCTGTGTAGACCACACCATAGTGAGACTGATCCTGTTGCGTGCGAGTGGTGCCAGAACCAGCGTGCGTCGAAATTTCACTGTCAAGTCAGCAACAAGCTCACATAGTCCAGAATGCACGTGACCTACAGAGCGGTGCAAGACCGATCGCCTTCCCCAATGACAACAAATCGTCTCACTTTGGAGAAAGAGGACTCTCGGAACGCTACCGGATCAACATCTTTGCTTCGACCATCAGACGCTTCCCTTGGCTCCGACCATAGTATGAGCAACACCTAATCAAGCATCAGTGGTTGTTTTTGAAACAATTAAAGTGCAACAAAACATACCCGGCCTCGGATAAAGAAACCTTTGGGACGTAGCTGCCAACCTACAATCGTTAGTACATGTCAATACAGTTTGGGAGGTCGGCCATACTGGAGTCAAGGCTTTGCGCGACGCCATGTCTCTGTGCTCCAGGAGAGTTGTCTCGAATGGATTCCTGTGCCGCATCTACAATTTTCGAACGTTCCGCACCGCGGGAGGGGGTCAGACCTAGTCGGTTCTCCGCCTCTTGGAGGATCTGCACGATCCCCACGTGACCCTTCGTCGAAGCATCTTCGATTGCGTCTCGGTATAAAGTCGTTCCTCCATCGCGGTGCGGTTGTGCGTCGAGCAAGATCCGTACAACGTCCGAGTAGCCATTTCGTGCTGCAGCTTGGAGTGCAGTTCTATATAGCCCACCACGCGCATTGCTTACGGCCGAGTGGCGGAGGAGTGTTCGCACTACGACAGCATGCCCTCGAGCTGCCGCAACTTGCAGCGCGTTACCATACTCACTTCCTCTTGCATCTACGTCTGCGCCCTTTTCGATCAGTAGCTGTGCCACTTCATCGTGACCTGCAAACGCGGCTCGTTGTAACGCAGTCCATCCCTCTCGGTCCTTTAAGTTCAACTTATCAGCATCGGTGCCATGGCTGAGTAATCCATGCAGTAAATACAGGTGCCCTTTCGCTGCAGCATGGTGTAGTTTCCCCTGATCCGAATCATCTGACATGTCGTCATACCAGTCGTCCTCCGTGTCGGAATCAACGTCTCGCTCAGACGACTCCAGATCCGCAACAACCTTGTTGCTGCCCTCTGAGATATTATCGCCCTTAGATCCTGAAAGATCATCGCCTTTAGAGGACACATTGCAGGGCAACGCGAAGGTTGCAAAGGTCTCGAAATGATTGGCAGTATGCTTGAAGAAGGATTGGTGTTTCGGTAGTTGTGCAAAATCCACAAGGCATATGGCACAGTGACCCCGGGAATCATCGAGTGCGACTTTGGCAAACTCGCTCAGGGCTTCGATCTCTTTCGCATTCATGCTCCGATGTTCCTCGGCTAGATGGCTTTTGAACGAGGACTCTGAGCTAAATGGCTTCTGGACGTGGTCGCGACATCGCCAGACTTGTCTATGGACTTGCTGTTCGTGAGCCAGCCAATCCCGACGAGAGTCGTAGAGCTCGTTTGCAGTTGGACATTCGGCATATGTGCACATATATGGGCGCATGTCTTCAAGCAAATGTTTCCTTTGAGGTGTTAGTGTTGAGTCCACCGGGCTCAATCTTAAAGAACCTACCTCCAACGGCCTGGTACGAGATCCTTCACGGGACACATCACATGGCAGTACGGGCATTTGAACTCGTTCTCACCCTTAGCCACCCTCGGCGGATCTGGGAACCGAGCTTCGTTGCCAGCGATGTCTACCAAAGTGCTCGCAAAGGAGACCATCGACATGGTATCCAGCCCTTGATTCATGCCACCTTGTTTCCAGTCTGTTGCATCTGTCCCAGAAAGTACGGTTCTTGTATTTCCGGAGATGCTCTCGGTAATGGTGCTGATTTGGACGACTGGTTGGGAGGTCGCGCGCAAATGTGGTTCACTCAATGGTCCAGCCTCGGAGGTTGGTAACTGTGCATTTAGCTTTTTTTCGTGCCGTTCCCAGTAATAGAATTGTCTCCGACGCTTGTCACTTGCTTGCGCCAGACGCTCAATGAGTGCCTTGGTTGTAGCCGGCATCGGATCTCGGCGTATCTCACGATTGCCATCCCGTCGCATCTCGTCGATGAATTCCACTACATGCATTCGATCGAAGGGGTGGAAGCATTGCAGGCTGTCGATAACTTCGGAAGTAGATCGATACGACTCGGCCTTCCTGTAGTTGCTCTGCTTCGATTTGTGGTTGCGTATGACAAATGACAGCTCATAGAGATTGTCCACCGTGTGTTTCATGTCGGCCAGTCGAATTGTGAGTTCACTCCCGTCATCGGCAATGTCGTCGAGCGCGCCGTATTCGTCTTCATCGTCGCTGATCTGCTGATCTGTGTCAGTCTCATCAAGCGGTGGCCGCTCGCCAGAAATGATGGCCAAGCCTGTCTCCGTCAGCAAAGCCAGGCGAAAGATAAGGTTTACGTACTGTTCTCGAGGTTGTCGTTCAGATCATTAATTAATCCAAGTACGCTTTTTGACATGTTGAAGCTTTCCCGCAAGCGCCAGTCAAGCGAAGCGTGTCCATCCTGGAAGACCCCAAGGTTTCCTGCCCACAACCGAAACCGTCCATATACCTCGCTCAGACTCAGCCTCGAAGTCGGTTCAACCTTGACTTGTGGGTTCGCCTTGATGGCCTCTTGGCAGCGCCCAAATAGGATGACGGCCTCGATAGCCACGGTACGAATCTTATCCATCGGTGCCGGATACGTTGCTGGCTCAGTCGGATGTATGTTTGTTGCAACAGAACTCAGCGAGAGAGACTTGCAACGAACATTGCTGGACAATCCTGATGGTAGCTCTTCTGCAGGTGGCTTGCAGCTCCCCCTCTAAGCTCGCTACACCGGTCCCGATTGACAAGGCTGTGCTCTCTCTCCCGCACCCTCTTCATGGGTGAGGGGTCGGAACCGTAGTCCAAACTGCGATCCTTGTGCACTGGCACCGCGCCCTGAAACTTTCCTAAGTATACTAACATTTGTGAAATCTGCCCAGACATGGTCACCGGTATCGAGATTGCCGGCCTCGTGCTTGCGATCACTCCATTGTGTATCGCTGCTGTGGAGTACCATTCAGAAGCATTTCTTCCTGTCGCAACCTTGTTCCGCCATCGTGTACTTCACCGTCAAAAACTTCGCGATCTGGGAGTTTGCCTGGTCCGGCTGGAACAAACCCTTATCAAGATTTTGGAAGCATCAGGAACAGCCAGTGGAACAAATATCACCCAATTCAGTGCCGCGTGTGTGTCCCGGCTTTGGATAGATAAGGGCGAGGAAGCACGCATCATCGCGCACTTTGGCGAGAAGGTGTATAAGCTAAGCTTCGAAGTTATCATGGAACGGATTCAAGAGGATTTGGAGGAGATTCAAAGCATTCTAGGACTGTCCAACGGGGACACATCTGCTGGAGCCGACGACGTAAGTCAATTTTCCAGCAATTATACGCACCGAAATGATCGGAACGAGCTGACAAGGGCATCTGCAGACGATGTGGGCAAGAGTTACGGAAGTCTCTATTGTGCCAAGCAGACCTCCAACGCGCCCAGTCGTGCGCAAGTTGAGTTCCAGCTTCCGGCAAAGAGCATCTTTCACGATGAGAAGTGGATCGATCGGCAAATATCTCAAACGACTGAAAGTGCACACCAATGAGCTGCTCGAAATTGCCAGTTTTGCTGGGCAACAGGGAATGCAAGTGCAAGGAGACGAAGCGTCATCACGAAGACCAAAGTCGGCGACGTCACTGCGAAACATCAAGAATCATGCCCAACGATTGCACGCTGCTCTGCAAGATTTCCGCCGATGCAAAACACATGTCACTCATTGCATCAACTTGCAATTGGGACAAGCGTTGCCCACAGGAAGCGATCGCGACGTTGCAGCGTTCAATATCGCGTTCGCCTCCGACGCCGGAACTCAAACCTGGTCCGCGCTGAATGTCTGTGTTCCTGCAGAGAAGGAGGATGTGACTGCGTACAACAACAACAGTTCGAAGGTCAAGTTTTGTCTTGATCCGCCTCTCCTCTCTACACGTGCGCCGTTGATTGTTGCTCACGATCTTTGCGCTCATGTCAAGCAGAGTGATACCGGTGCTATCAGCAGTCAATTCCACATCAACGAACACGGCCAGATTGTGCTCTGGAAAGGAGCTGCACCTGGAACATCAGCTCGACTGACCGCCCAGCAGAGGGAATCTGTCAAAAGCTTCGTCCATCGACAGCATGATGCAGACCGCAAATTGACGATTGAACAGACGATGGATCTAGGCCTGATCGTAGTGAGCACTTTTCTGCAGCTTTCTACTACGTACTGGGTGCCAGATACGTGGTGCTCAGAAGACATCTTCTTCCTCAGACCAAAGGGTTGCGTTGATGTTGACCAGACCTACTTATCGATTGAGTGCAAGTCTGCTACATCTATTGACCCTCTTGGAAGCCGAGCAGCATCAGACGACAGCAGTAGACTACTACGACTGGGTGTCATTCTGCTCGAGATTTGCGCTCAGAAGACAATAGAAGCCGTCCGTTCGAGCATCAGAGATATCGCAAACCTCGACTTCTCGACGGATCTCGGGCGCGACTTCACGACCGTCCGGGAGTATGTCAAAAACGAGCAAGGTAATATGCTACCATGTTTTCAAGCGGCTATCGACTTTTGTATCAAGGCTTATGCAGGCGGGGCGTTCAGTCTGGAAAAGCAAACAGAGCGACAAGAAGTCATCGACAAGGTCCTGTGTCCATTCGAGCGTAACCTACAATTCTGGCGATCATCATGTATATGACGACTCTGTTGGGTGCGACATGATCAGAACAACTGCGAAGGACAAACTCTTGCCATGAGTCAGCGTCACCAACATGGCATTGCAGGGCGCGCTCGCAACGAGCGACTTACTGTAAAGCTTATTCCCAAAATCAGGCTGCTTCGCGTCTGTCGAAATTGGAACCAATGATACTGGACAGTAGAAATTGTGCTGATCATTGGATTTGGGAGTGCGAAACTTGCACAAATATACGTAGTTCCTGTACCAAGACGATCGCTGCTTTACCCGATTCTTCACCGCTGCTTTCATCTTCGCTATCTTTGTCTTCGCCTTCATCTTTGTATTCGTCGTTACCCCCAATTTTGGTCATATATTGATTGGCGCTAACTCCCGGCACTCCGCTACAGGGTTTGTCTGTCGAAATGACTGCACCACCCTTCATTCTGGCATTCACTCGATCCTCGTAAAAACTAACCCTTGGTTTGTTCGCTCGACCCCGGGCGCTTGTGGAGCTTTGGCTTCTGGAAGCGTGACCGCGTTTTGGTCCAATCGGTCGCTAATCGATACCGTAGCTTGACTGTATCAGCCTATTCGGAAGAACTTTCCATGTGGCACTCTTCAGTGAGGCCGAAGGAACGTCGCTAGGTCGTTGGTATTGACGACCGTCTCGCAAATTGTTCACATCGATGCTGGGATTGTGCAAGAAGTTGCCACCAATGCTTTGACTACACTGCCACGGTGCTCGCGATTGCCTGTCGGAGTTTGTGCGTGGGGTGCTCTTGATGGTTCACCACTTTGAACAGGGACATTTGATCGGCACTGAAAGTCCATGTGCCAGGAAGGCAGCGACCCTGACACGGGATGTCTCCGTCGTGCGACAAGGGGACGCGGCTACAACGCAGTAGCATTGTTTGTGCCGATAAAAACACGAAACAATCGGCAAGAAGCTCGTGAGAGACACATAAGGCAATGCCTTCAAAAGGTGGCATATACCATCGCTAATCAGTGACAGACCTCGAAACTTCGGGCACTACATCTTCCAAAGTTCCAAGAGCTGGGGGTCACGGGGTCTATAGCTGAGGCTCCTCAGAATCGGCTCATCCGGCCGTTTCGGCAGCACAAGGAGGCTGGTCTGAGACAGAGCTCAACTAGATGGGCTCCTGGACATCTCTAGTCATTTGAATGGCTGCTATAAGGGACCGCGGCCTGAGCATGGATGAGATGCTATCTCAAAGCGCTTGATGTCTAAGAAGAGTTTCACCCGGTATGCGCGAATGTCAATGGAACTGTTGCGCACGGTCTCGAGATCTCCACGTCAGCGCCAAGAAAGCTTTGGCCAGGCAGAAAACAAATGACATGCGTAATGGAATATGTCCTTGCTTGTTGCCAGATACACGATGAGTAGTGCACCACTGATATTTTCCTGTCTCTGCAATTCCGATGAATTTCCTGCGCGTTGAGGCAGCTGCACTGGATAAATTCTCGGATTCGGCAGTCACATGCGTGGTGGGCGGGCAGACAGCACGATTGATGCTCGCTCGAAACCCCACGGGCAAACACCCAATATCACCTACACTTGCGTATGATCGGCAGCAAGTATTGCCCTAAACTTGTTGAAAAGACACGGTTTTGACTTCACGGCATGGATTTGACTAACTACAGTCTCTTCACTTATCTTCGACATTGTCTTCTATAGCTTCTTCGTCCTCCTCGTCATCGTCGGAACTGCCATCATTGTCATACTGAGCTGCTTTCTCGTCGCCCTCCGTGTCACGATGGTTTCCAATCGGTCTCGATTTGATCCGGTCTTGCCATACATTCCAGAACTGCGTTAGGAGGGCGTTCGTGGAGGATCCAGTCAGTGTCCCCAAACTTTTCGCCTTGATGTAGTGCCGAATCTTGTGAACGTCGCCGAAATTGACTCTTGACATAGGGTCAAGTCTGTCAGTCACGGAGGCGGGCTCGACTTGGATCGATGCTAACCTCATTCCCGTCTCTCTGTGGATAGGTAGCTCATCCAGCTCCGGCATTGGAGGGTCGAAACCAGTGTAGATGATTGCATGGTCAGATTTCAAAATTCCGGCCTTGGCTACGCCCTTACCTGCGTACGTGGTAATTGGAAGAGCGCTGCAATAGCCGTGGCTTGCCCTGACTACCACGTATCGTAGTATTCTTGGGGAAGTATTCTGTCTGACGGCTCTGAGAAGGACGCTTCGTTCTTGCAGTGTGGAAAAAATGCGTGCCTCCCTCGAACTAGCTCCCATAGGCTCTTCGTCGTACAGCGAGAACACCCGGCCGACGGTGAAGAATCCTGCTTCACGAACAAGGTAATCCGTCGATAATCGTACCGACGATGACGAAGAGAAGCTCCGCGGGTTTCGCACTACGCTCGAGGAATCTGACCTCGTTTCTGTTCTCATTAGTCAAGTCCTCAAGAGATATGCTAATGGAACCGTACCTGGATTATACAAGCTCTTGTGAAGCCTGGGAGCAAACGAGCTGCTGCTGCCATGTTCATCTTGCTGGGACATCACTGGACTTGGTAGTGAATCCGGATATTTGGACGCCTCAGAAGTGACGCGAACCAGCGCGTGATATCTGGAGTACATCTCAACCGGCGTGGCAAAACTGCCCTTTGGGCGGCTGATCAATTCTGGATCTTCATCTGTGCGTAGCACTCTCAATCTCCACAGGGTCCCTTCCAAAGTACGATTATCTCCAGCTTTCTCCAATTGAGCCTGCACCTGCAATAAGATATTGGTGTTATTTCCGATGTCATCGCGCTGCCGACGTTTGGTGCTTCGGTCATACATGTCTTTGTCGATTTCCAGAAGCTGGAGTCTCCAGTGCGCCTGCGATGCCAGCCAAGCATCGAAACCGGATCTTTGCTCCAGCAATACGCGAAGATCATCGACATGGGCCAGACACTCTCTCCACGAGGGCAGAGAGCATGAATCGAGGCTCATTACATTTTCAAGACCCCAACACAAGAGTCCTTCCATGAAGTTTTCCAGTATACCCAGTCTCGAAAGTATCGCTGGCTCGTCGTCTTCAGATGATCTCTGCGTAACGAATGGCTCGATCGCACTCCACAAACTCTCAACATGAACTTCGTCCTGGTGGAACAACACTTTCACCATATTCGCGGCTGCCCAAAAGTGACGTACGCGTAACAGATGCTTGAGGAAAGCGGTGAGAGAGTCGTCGTGCTGTAGCACAGCTGGAAAGGACCGCAGATCAACTCCTGTCAACCCATGAGCCTCGTAGACCTCCGTGAGTGCCAGAATCATGGATATTATCTACCTTTAGTAAGTCCAATGTTTGATTTAGACGGAGAGCCATACTGAGCGTACTTGTTCATCGCTGAGATCTTCAAATTTCTCTACACCCGAGTCAAATACAGACAAGTCTGCCGCAAATGCGACGGCATCAAGAGGAATTCCCAGGACCGCGGCACAGTGTTCGTACATCTGCTGGAGGATGCAGTTTGCCGTCGGCGTCCACCTTTGGTGTCCCACGCGGTGGCTGTCAGGTGAGAGCAGTTCCTTGGTGTACGAGTACAACTTTCCGAAATCTCCTTGATCGTAGATGAGACGCATTATCTCCACAGCAATGGGAAATGCAACGTCAAGACCTTCAAGAGATTCGGCCACAATCGAGCGTGCTTCGTTAAACTGGCCAAAAG
This sequence comes from Cladosporium sp. SL-16, assembly GCA_002921095.1. NCBI lineage: Eukaryota > Fungi > Ascomycota > Dothideomycetes > Cladosporiales > Cladosporiaceae > Cladosporium > Cladosporium sp. SL-16. The sequence continues at coordinate 765,327 of PEGC01000019.1, forward strand.
CTCCCAAGCGCACGATGGCTTCGATGTCTTGGCTCACATTGGTTTCGAAGTTGAAATCCATGGTCAAGTCCTCCGCCCCTTTCGTAACAGACACCTCTGGAATGGTATCGAGTGGCGGTTTGGCTGCCATGTTGACGAGCTATAGTATCGAATTTGCGAATCTAGTTCAGGGTTGGAAAGATGGAAGATGACTTGTACTCTTGCTCGGGAAGTGCAGCTTTCACGCTGTCGTCAGCCTTCGTAGACCCTTCCAGCCTTTCGAACAGTCTCAGCGAGCTAGGCTTCTCATCAGTCAGATGCGTCTATCCGTAGTGGCCACCGGCTGCGTTGGCAGGAGCGATGCAGCAGCGGGGTAGCTGTGCCCAGTGTGCATATGCGACGAGGCTTGTAGCAAGTCGGGTAGTATTTGGGGAGCGAACTAGGCTTCGTGATTGGCAAGCAGAAACCACTGACATCGAGTGGCTTGAAGTCTGCAGGGCTACCCAAAGCTCTGCTGACAATGCCAGCACATCAGGTAGACTAGCGTTTGGATGATGGTTGAGGGCCACACTGCACCTTGTACTTCATAAGATCGAGGCCCTTCTGACCATACCTCCATCCAAACCAATCAAGATCGGGAAGAGGGTCCATCGACCACTGGTGACTACTCAAAGTTCGACGCAGAAAAATCCACATCAGCAAGTTGAGAGCGCATGATGATTCGTCGCACTGGCTGGGGAGGTCAAACGCTTTTGGCCATGACACGAGAGCCATCCGATGACCTGTTGCTAGGCCAGAAGATCCACAGCATCGATGTACGATGCACTGTGAAGAGCAATCAGTCAAGATGGTGTCATCAGACGCCGTCAATATCGAGCACGCATCTATGCGGCCTTCTGTACTTCAATCTCGAGTTCAAACAGAAAGGGCGTCCACGGTTGATGTCGGCGGATGTTGACATTACCATCTTCGAAGACGCTACGGAGACGATACCCGTCGCTATCACTGCCACGGCTCCCTATAACACCCTGATCCCGGATGATGCGCCAACTCAAGAGAGATGGAAATCAAGCACAAGAACATTCGAGCCTGCTTTGGAGGCTCAAGGATTCATGGCAAAACTTGGCGCCTTGTCACGCGAAAAGGGGGCCACATATCAGGTTGAACAAGCGTGGTCATTCGGTTCAGGTCAAGCTTCAGATCAAAAGGGTGTCAACAGGGCCGAGTTCAATTGGCAAAGAGATTCTGCAGAAGATATGGCTGGCCTCAGGAGATCTTACGATGGTGCCCTTGTCTTCCGCAGGAAATCCCGCGGAGCAAGACCGGGAGAGACACAACATGTCGCGCTCGAGAATCAAAGCGTCATTTTGAGCGTTGGCGTCTCTGTCAGCTCAAAGAGGGGCGTTTATCCATTACCAACGCGGAGGAAGAGGAGACAGGGAGTAATTGGCACCGCCTCGGGGAAGTGTCTCGGTGTGGATGATTTTTACGATCTAATCGAAGAGAACGCACTACAAACGAGAATTTTAGAGAGCAATTGTTTGCGAGGCCCTACACGTAAGTTGTCCGACATATGCAGCTTGATTTAGCTATTAATCAAGATACAGGCATCCCAAGCTCGACCTCGGCGTCCTTCGAAGCCGAGAGGCTTAAAGACAAAGCGCAAACGCGTCAGCGTGAACTATTAAACAGTCCTGAAGAGATCATCGACCGCCGGCCCAATACTTCTGGGATTGTACACCGACATGTGTAAGCAGAAAGTTGTCCCCTGCCGTGTTCGAATCCACAAAGGCATGGCGAATCCCACGACCGGGCCGCTCAACACTCTGCCAAAAGCGAGCCAGGAATTAGCGAGATCTCTGCGCACGAGATTTTTCAAACTTAGGTCGTTCGAGAGTAGTATAATTTGAGACCCAGGTGGTTCAAATGAACGCGGTGGTGCTGGTGTTCATTTATGATGACAAGCAATGTGGCGTAGCTTACTATGATTGATACTCTCTTTGGTCTCGAAGATCTTTTACTATTGTTGTAAAAGAATGCTTGAGTGTCTAGTTTCGATATCAGATCCTAGCTTCGGGCGAGTTCATCGTGCGCGTTGGCCGCAGACCACATTCTGATGCATTGTGTCTATGACCTGGCGCTCTCGATCTGTGTGATTGCGTCTAACGACGAGCACTGCTACCTTGTGACTGGTGACTGGTAGTGTGACATATAGACAGCGAGCTTCATGTATTGCACGCTGTATCGAAAATGGGAAGATGATCATAGGATAGCGTGTCAGCTTGTAGATGATATCGCGTTTTTGCCCGGAATTCCAGTCAACTAGCTCGAGCCACACGTGACATTTACCGTAACACACTTCAAGCATGTCTCTTGAACTGATAGACTTTGGAAAGAGAACCCATTTAGGACAATTGAAGTCTGATCAAGTTGTGGTCGAGTGCCTGAATTTCTCCCAATTATTGTCATTCAAGACGTCTTGTTGTTGTCAAGACCTTGGAACTTGCTAAGAATATCATGATCCTTGGCCATTCTTGACTCTCATGTCACCCTGACTACCGACCAACCTCTCTGTTGCTGATGGTAGACAAGGTCAGCCGTTTTATTTTTTGGCGGTACTGGCATAGTCCGGTTCTTCATCGTCATCATCGACTTCTTCTTCATCGTCGTCTTCGTCTTCGTCGTCTTCATCCTCATCACCTTCGTCGTCATCTTCCTCTTCAGAACGTAAGTGCAAGGCATACTGTGTGCGCATAGACGATTGTCCAGCACTTGGTTGGCTGTTTTGAACAATGGCGTACTGTGTTCTTAGAGCCTCCAGTGAGCGCTTGTTCACTGCACCGAGAGCCTTGACTTTGATGTTATGCTCCACCCTCGTCACACCACCGAGATCGAGTCGAGACATAGGATCAAGGATCTCACTTGGTGTATCTGCGTCGACCTGAATTGGAGTGGAGCGCATCGGCGCTTCGCCACGCCGTGTTATCATCTCGGCTCTGGTCGGACTAGGAGCTGAAGAACCAGTGAAGATGATAACGTGCTCCGACTTGTTCACCCCATGTTTTGAGACACCTTGGCCGGCGTAAGTGTTGATTGGCAAAGCATTGCAGTAATGATCCCCAGCTCGGATGACGACAAATCTCCGAACTTTGGAGAAGACCCGCTCACCAAGATGATTGATGACCGTGCCTCTCTCCCATTGGGTGACTCTTGAGGCCCCTCCAGCTGGTTCTGACCACAAGACCATGAACACTCTGCCAAGAGTGAAGAACTGTCTAGGACTTTGTCGAACCCTGTATGTTTTGAAGAGTGCGCTGGTAAGTTCTGGTTTGTCGATGTGGATTCCCCTTGCGTTGATGCTTGGCGGGTCTCCTCTCTGGATCGCGCTGTGAGTGCCGCCGTGATGGAACACCACTTCGACTGCGGCTCGCGACGTGATGGCTGGCGGCGGCTGGCGGCCCACGCTCATATGGCCCATTGCATCTGTCATGTCCGGAGTCGACCCTGCTCCCAAAGGCAAATCTCCCCTTGGAGGTGATTCACTGCTGTTGAAGCGCGATGTCTGTTTAGGTGGTGGCAGAGGCCCAACGTATGATGCTCTCGCAAGTGCAGTAGCTGGGAGGTTCTTAGGGCGTGGAAAATGTCGTCCGTCGCTCATGTAGAGTTCATCCGTGCTCGGAACGTAGACAAAGTCACCACCAAGAGCCGGACTATTTGTCCATGGCGGCGATGTGTGCGTACCAGAGTGTCTCTGTTGGTGACGATTGCTCGGAGTCACTTCTAGGCGAGATCCTGATAACGTGGGCTGAGGTGTCTGCTTCGTTGTCGTGCTCATGGTGATTCGAAAGGATTTCTATGCTCCAAATGTTCAACATGAGTGTTCGTAGCTGCTTGAGAGAGTGTGGCATCTAAATTCTACTTTGCACGTCAGGTTAGCTTCTCTCGAACCAGCATGTTTGGGCGGCAGGTGAAGATCGTCACTGCTTTTCATGTCATGCCAGCGCACACCCCACACCTCACGCCACTACGGCTGCCTCATGTCGCGGCTGATGTGCATGTGATACATCGTTCAGTGCTGACATTGGTCAGACCGCTCGTGTGGCGCCTGCGCCAGGCTATTTTAGCATCCACGACATAATTGATGCCAGTAGCGGCTAGTGTTTGCAGCAGAGACTAGAGTTTCCTTGCGGCATCGAAGCATGTCCTGAGACGGCGTCGTGTTCGGATCTTACACAGAATTCCCAAGATTCACGTCACTTGAGTCTCCGAGAGCTGGACGATGCTCAGTACCTCAGCATGCAGACACCAAAGATACAAGAAAGACTTGTGAATAGGGCTCTTCCGAGAACACAGCTGCAGCGACCCATATCCGACGCATCCCACGAGAGCAGGACCACCTCCACTGCTGCCTCCAGTGCCTCTGAATCCGAGGATGAACTAGATGGCCAACATCATGGAACGGAGGTATGACATGCCAGGCAAACATAGTCGTTATTTCGCTAAGACGTCACAGAGAACCATATCAGGTGGCGACCGGGCACAAGTACAGAATCGAGGACATCCCTCTCCACAGAGATTAGTGGATATCTTTGAGGCGTACGAACGTCGCGTTGGGCGCGTTGCGGAAATTCGCTTCGAGAACTCAAAGAAGCGTATGGAGGCGAACTACCACTGGAAAGATTTTGAGCACATGCTAGAAAGCCTGCAGAAATCTGCAGGAGATTTCTCAGCATCCTTCAGTACCAGAAGAGCTCAAGGCGATGTTGCGGCGCGCAAGGCTCGACGCAAAAAGCTCCGCAAGGAACTGGAACGGGACCTTACCGATTTGCAAGTGAAAGTTCGTGAATTGAACGAGATGATGGGGGAACTCATGATTCACGACGAACGAACCGACCAATCCGAGGCGGCGCTCGATAATGCTTGCCGAGCATTGTTGGCTGCATGCCAAAGCAACAACACACTTAGGAAAAACTCAAATGTGTCTCTAGCACCGACAGATCAGTTCCAATCTGAACCCACGAATCCCGACCCACCTAAGCCGCCCCAGCTCTTGGAGTTGTATGATGCATTAGGTGACTACAACATGAAGCGAGAGCGTGTGTTTGAGCTTGTGCTGGAGTGTAAAGAGCAGTCTGTCCGACGCGAGCTGCAAGCTGATCAGGATCCTGATCAAATGCCAGAGCAGACTGATGTTGAATTTCAAGAAACTTGGCAGCAGAGCATTGGACGCTCTCATCAAGAATGCAAAACTGCGCACGAGAGATTGCAGCAGGCCAAAAATCTATGCATCGAAGCTAAAGTCGACTTCTCGTCCTTGGAAGACCCTGCTCTCGACGCGGAAGATAGCCACGAACCGCGCAGCACTCTGATTGGCAATACACTCGGCAGAACTCCACAGCAGGGCGACAGTGCCACTGCCTATGACCAGACGGATACAGCAAATCTTTCTCGACCAGATGCAGAGATATGGCAGCGCCTCGTAGAGCGAGGACGACCTTCGCCGCGTCTGTCTGTGCTACAAGATACCGACCAGTCATCTTCTCCGAAGCTTTTGACGCAAAGAGTCGAACAGTGGGTCGCTGCACTAAGACGCAATCAGGAACAGAACACGCGAAAGCACGAGCGACGTTCGCGTCCTTGAGCTCCGGGTGCAAGTGTCGTTCTCTTTAGTCAATTTGCGAAGGGAGTCAAGAGACCGATAGTTTGGATCATTGATGAGACGTTGAGATAAGACTTGTAGTGATGATCAAGTACTGCATTTAAATCAGAGGAAAATGCCCCACTTGGCTGGCCAGACCGAGCCCACCCTATACGCTACTTTGGCTCACCCAGAGCATGGGCATGATCGTCCACATAATTTCGATGTTCCTAGTTTCTAGGCCATACTGGTCGTTGCTCTGTTGTTACACACCATCCCGTAAGCTAAGGTGTGCCAAAGACAGTTTTAACTATTTCCTATGCTTCAGCTTAGTCGCGGTCTTCAGATTGGGTCAAGGTGGCCACTTAAGTTTCATTCGTCTGGATGTAGGACTGCAGGTGGAATTTTGAACCGAGTGAGCAGGGTTTTCTGGTCTTGAGGCGACTTCAGCCCTGCCCAAAAATTGGCAGGGACCGTCGTAAACCAATCGGCGCACGTTTTCGTCGCACGTAACTGATATTCACCCGCTGACAGCGACATACATAGCTCGAAGGGTTGTGAACCAGTCGGCCTAATCTAAGGATCGTCACGAGGACAAAACATCCATACAGTCATAACGGGCCTCGTTTCTTATGCCTAATAGAGATAGAGCAACTCAACGGCAAGCTCCTCAAAGGGCACTGTGCCATCTCCATAAGAACCCCATCATTACGCCAAATAGAATGATTAGCATGTGATATCTCGGTCCTGCTCAGGCACCAGCTTGTTGCCGTTTACCTACAGTGTTCGTATGGTTTGTTCGCAAAAACAGATCGGGTTCCTGGAATCAGTCTGCGATCGATGCGGAGTCAACTCCCCTTGTCGCTGGCTCCACTGCTGTCTTCCTATTCGTCCTCCTCTTCATCATCGTCACCTTCTTCGTCGTCTTCGTCGTCATCATCGTCACCTTCTACGTCGTCTTCGTCGTCATCATCCTCATCATCATCATCGTCGTCCTCGTTATCGTCATCCTCGTCCTCATCGCTGGCAGCTTCACTCCTTGCACGGGCGCTCTCATCATCATCATGTTTATCCTTGCTGACGTTAGCCATATGCCAGCCATGTCTGACTTCCTTGGTGACTGCAGATGCTTTGACTTTGGCATCTACAAGGTTGACACCGACGAGGCTGAGAGACGCTGCAGCTCCACCAGCAACCGCTGTGCTCGATGTACGCTGTTGGTGCTGGCGAGGCTGAGTCCTGACCACACTGGCTCGAGGCGAGTCCCAGACATTCCGAAAGTGTTGCTGCAAGACTTGAATTGAAGCTTGGTTCACAGTGCCCAGACTTTTGGCCTTGATGTTGTGATGCACTGTATGAACGGCTGCAAAATTGATTCTCGACTTTGGGTCTAAGCGATCAAGTTTTGTGTCTGGATCAACTCGAATCGGCACAGGCCTCATCCCTTGTTCGCCCCGTTGGGTTGGAAGCTCTTCTCTGCTCGGCTGCGGAACGTCTTTGCCGCTGTAGATAATTCCGTGTTCGGATTTGATCACGCCATACTTCGAGACTCCTCTTCCTCCATAAGTCGTGATCGGAAGAGCACAGCAGTAGTTGGATCCCGGGCGAATGACGACGAACCAACGGACCTTAGAATGGACGCGTTCTCCGAACTTGTTCTCGACGGTATTCTGCGTGATCGCGGTGGCGCCACCTCCGGCAGGCTCGGCCCAAAGTACTTTGAACACTCTCCCAAGTACGAAAAACCTGGCATGTCGAACGAAGAAAGAAGGGTCGAGTCTTTCCGTGTCACCGTTTTGCGTGCCCGGAAGATTCTGCTGCACGACAATACCCTCTGCCAGGATATCGGGAGGAGTGATACGCTCTGGGCGGTCTGGCGGGGAGGTTTCGACAAGCACTTGCACTTGAGTCTGAGGATCAACCACTTGCATGACCTGTTTGCCGTTATGTCGAAATCTCCTTGTCTGAACAGGACCTTGTGTAGGTCGCGAGGAGAGATTCAACTGGTTCACTCCTGCTGGAAGACTCTGAGATGCAAGTGTCCTCGGTATAACTTGATACTGGTCGACTTGGCTGCGTTGATATGGAAATTGGGGTGCTGGCTGCTGTACACCTGGAGGAGGCCCGACAAAGAGCTGCTCTCCCTGCCTCGTTGGCTGACCATCCTGGAGTTGGTATGCATTCGAGTTTCTCGGAGGCGACGCAATGTACTGGAAATCATGTAGGCCCTCCCACGTAGCGTTTGCGAGAGACGCTATAGGGATCTGCGGCGGCCGTGCAAATTGTTTTCCGCTTTGAAGGGTGATCGAATCGTTGCTCGGCGTGTAAACAAAATGGCCACCAAGAGCTTGGCTAAACTGCCACGGTGGCTGGCGTGAACTACTGGCTTGATGCGCCATGTCGCCCATGAGTGCTCATGTTCTTGTTGGGCAAGTATGTGTGCTTTATGGGCACCATTATGCGGCTCTGCGGCCAGAATCGTAGGACTTGCAGAGGGTAGAGCACAAGAGATGACATGTGAACGGGCTGTCACGCTAGCATGGACTCCAGCTCTGTAACATCATGCAGTGACAACACATGGTTGCCTCTTTAGTTGCATCTAAGCGGATACCTCTATGCACCCCACGCAACGGCTGTTTGGGTTTTCGGGGGTAAGGGAATTCGGGACGGTCCACATCTGACGAGTCGCAATCTACCGATTATCGACTCTCCGTACGGACTTCGATGTTTCTTCAATAACATGGGGTTCATAGGTCACACCAGTCGTGACTCCACAGCATGCACATCATGTTATGGCGCATGGAAGAACTGGATACTCCAAGAACAGGTAAATGGTTGCGGCTGCAAGAAGATCGTCTCAGTGGGTGTCATGGTCGTTCATTATGTAAAAAGTGAGACCAGCTGCAATGAAACATAGCTACAGCATAAGAGCGTGGGAGTCAAGAACGACATATCACCACGCGGGTGGGCTCCGTGCCGCAATCGTCATCGAAATTCCTCTCTCTCATCCATCATGCTGCGGTCGGATCTTGAGCCGGACAGTAATGTCCAGCTACCGTCCAATGATATGATTTCAAAACATTGAGGTGCTGTCGTTCTGCGATAGATCGGAGAAGTTGGTAGCGAAAGAGATATTCATTGAAGTAATTAGGCCGTCACATCACTATCATCCACAAGAAGATCATCCAAAGAAAGAGGTGCCGAGAACGATCAAGCCTTCACGGAACGCCAGATTGACAGAGCATATTGCCATGTTCGAAGGAAAGGTAATCTCCAACTACATTGACGAAAGGACCTGGTGGCATCAGCCTCACACAATGCCCCCAGGGTCCTGGAGCGTATTTTCTTGGAATGGAATCAAAATAATGGATAGCCACGAAACCCTCGACGTGCAAGCCCGCCACTTGGACTCATATCACGCATGCTGTCTGTGTCAGTACACATCTGTCACCGCGGCAAGGCTCCTAGTATGTCGGTCTGAAGCTGCAATGCTTACTCGTCAGTACTGCCCTCACCTTGCCATCACCTCTTCATCGCTGCTCGTCATCGCCACTTTCGTCATCACTGTCTTCTTCTTCTTCTTCCTCTTCTTCTTCCTCTTCGTCTTCTTCTTCATCTTCGTCGTTATTGCTCGGCAGGCCGGGCGGAGCTGGAAGGGGAACACGTCCCCAGACGTTGTTGAACTGTTGTTCAAGGTCTCTGACCGACTGCTGATTGACCATACCGAAGCTTTTGACTTTAATGTTGTGCTGAACAGTGGTGACGCCTCCAAGATTCAACCGTGACATGGCATCAAGATGCTCCGTTGGCTTGTCTGGGTCAACGCGGATTGGCACTGGTCGCATCCCATCCTCGTTCCTTTTCGGCAACTCGGCCGGGGCTGGATGCGGCGCCGTGTTAATCCTGGGCACAGGTACTGAACTTTGGCCAGAGGGTCGGCCAGGTCTGTTGGACCAGATGATGCAGTGATCAGACTTCTTGATGTTTTTCTTCGCCACACCCCGTCCACCATACGTGTTGATGGGAAGTGCAGTGCAATACGTGTCATCTGCTCTGATCACCACGAAGCGTCGCACCTTGGAAAAGACACGTTCGCCCATGTGATTGAGAACAATGCCCGATTGCCAACCAGTCACAAGTGAAGCACCCCCGGCAGGCTCAGACCAGAGGACCAGAAAGATCCTGCCGACGGCAAAAAATCTTCTTGGGTGGATCATGTACTCCGGGAAGAGTGTTGAGAGTGCCTGCTCGTTGCCAATCGGAATCCCCCGGACGGTTGTGTCTGGACGCACAGGATCACGTCGGGCAATCTGGCTCTGAGTCCTTTGATGGAAAACTGCCGGAATCTCTCTCTTGGGATGAATGTACTGCGTAGGCTTTTGGTTCGGCCCCAGCCTCATCCGCCCCATCGCACCGTCGAGATGGGGACCTGCAGATGGGGATCCGCTCGGCGACGTTCCAAAGTGGCCTTGTCCCTGTGGGCCAGGACCAACGGGCGTCATGCCGGCTGGCAGGCGTCTATCCTGGTTTGCAGGGGCAGGAATAGCTTGAGGCCGACCATGAGCGAGTGAGTAGTTGCCACCATTTCCAGGGGGAGATCCAGTATATTGGAACTGTGGCTGTGGCAATGGACCTGTCCACCTAGCGGAATTCAGGGAGCTTTCCGAGATGCGACGAGGACGTGGAAGGCGGCGAAGTCCATCTTTGAGCACAATCTCGTCGGTTCTAGGGTCGTAAATGAACTCGCCACCAAGGGCAGCACTATTCGCCCATGGTGGTTGGGCTGCACGACCAGTCGGATTCGACATTGAGCTGTTGGTCTTTTGCTACCGTGGCGCGCGCTGACGACAGGATGCGAAAGTGCTGTAAGCATGCTGGCGCCTCAGCTTTATTTATGATACCTGCGGCTCTCTCAGGCTACGGGCATATGGAGTACTGGAGCGCACCCAGCAGTAGCCCAGACGACACGTGAACAGGGCGACGCGGAGCGCTGGCCAACGCACCCATGCAAGACGCAAGCCGCAAGCATGCAGATGAGCATGTGTTGATGTGCATAAAATAATCAGCGGAGCCGACTTTTGTCACCAAGTCGTCTCCCTAGACCCTGCATGTTTAAATGAGCACGGCGTGCCGAAGGGCACGGATGTGATACTCTACCGAGACAAGGGGCCTGCACGACAGTAGGGCATGTGGCTGCAGCCTCGTTGCTGCACGATACGACCTCTGTCCCAAGCTTGTTTTGCATGTGCGCACACCGTCACACCCAGAGAATACTCTTGTATCTGACATTCGCCGGGCGGCCTCGCCGTCCTTGTTATGTGTCGTAAGCATCTACACGTGACCTTCTGCGGCCCGTTGGCGCCCCCCTCGACATGGTCGCCACGCCAAAAATACACTATCAGCTGGATGATGAGTTGACGCTGACTGGAAGCCTAGAGGACAAGAATCACTATGTCGAGCCTGCAGAGGAGTTGGTGGGAGTCGAGAGAGCCACATCCCATCCCGAAATTGATGAATTGCCGTTGCCAATCAACACCCAGAATCGCAATCATTCTGAACCGTCTCCGCAATCCACGGTATGTGTCAAAAACGCGATGCAGCGCAGCCTGGTCACTAATTGTCTCCGCAGTTGATGCCACCACAGCCACTGAGAGACGGTGATGCACAATCGGGCAAAAAGCCTGTTGAGCACAATTTACAACAAAACTTCGAAGCATACAGCCGCCGCCGCGAGCGCTTCGGAGATATCATATTCAACAACTCTGTACATCGGATGGAACTACGGCACCGTCTGGAAAATCTTGAACTACACCTTGACCGGCTACAGCTCTCCATCGACCTGTTGATGGAGAAGAAGCCGAGCTCCGTCAGCCCCGTCAAGTCTGACGGATCGCCGAAAAAGCCAGGTGGTCGTCGGAAGAGGCTTCAATCAACCGTCAATCTCGATTTTGAAGCTGTGAAGAGTCAGATCTATGCCCTTAATCTTCTGTCAGAGGAACTCAGGGACAACGATAGAAAGCAAGAAGAGGCAGAAAAGTCGTTCGACAACGCAGCGCTGGCGCTTTCCACTTCACTGCGCCAGCGCGGGCTCGTGGCGGACGACGATTCCCGGTCAGATGTTTCCTTGGCGTTGACACTCCCAGCGAGATCTGTAGGCTCAATTGATACTTCTCCGACCATTCCTGTTGAGCTTGAAGCGTACTATGCCGCAGTCAGCGATTTGCGGAACATGAGCGAACGAATTGGCGATTTGCAAGTAGAAAAGCAAGAGCAGTGGGTTCGACGTGGTCTGGAAGAGGACCAAGGGCAGGTGCAAGACCAGAGTGATAGCGAGTTCCTCAGGGATTGGGACGAAACTCTCGAAGTTGCTTACAACGATTATGATGTTGCACGAATCGCTGTAAGATCGGCCCGCGAGCTCTGCGATAGCTTGAACATCGAAATACCCTCTTGGGCCAAAGTTAATTCGGTAGGCGATCATACTGAACTGGTACACGAAGTGGCACCAGAACAAGAATTGGTCAGCGGTCCCAACAGCGTCCCGGCAAACTCACGCATCGGCGAGATCGGACGACCTGTCGCGATCGTTAGTGAGACGCTAGTCCACGATCATGGTTCTCCGCCGGCAACTCCACCAGTCAACAACCCTCTGGCCACCGAAAGGGTCGCACAGTGGGTCGAAGAAGTCCTCATCCAACCAGTCAATCTCGCGTTAGCGAACCCTGTCGCTTGGTCTGAAGATGTGACAGAGAAGGATCCGAACGAACTTACTCCAATCTCTTTCGATTGGAATGACAAGATAGTTCGTCCCGCACAGTCAACAGGTGCTCTCACGGCAGCGAACCTGAATGTTAACACTGTCGGAACGGCGTCTATCAAGCTCTCGACAAGAAGCCTTGGGGCAGAGCGGAGCCTTGAGATGGATCGCACAGTGTGGAATGCTGTGCCGCTCGGTAGTCCAGGTTTGGGGTGACAGAGGATGTATGTCTCAAGCCGCATTCTCGAGGAATTTTTCTCACAGGATCGGGGAGTATATTCCAATCTGTGCATACACGTCACAGGATTGGTACTCAGCATGTTCCTGGACGACGCATTGGGTCGATTGGACCAATGCCTGGGTCAGATGGTCTTCGTGAACAGTCTGTTTTGGTCAAAGTGCAGGCAAGTCTCGCTAACATGTCGAGAGGCTCGTCCGCGTCTCTGCCCTGTGCGTTGTTCACAAGGCAGCGGAGCCTTTCCACTCTGGATCGTCGCAACTTGGAGTGGCTGCATGTGTGCATCGAGCCTTATGGATGTAACTTTGTAGCGCATCGCATCACGTTACGGCTGTGCAATGCTAGTATACACACGATTATAACAGTAGCGTGCCATACTTTCTTGTCTGTGGTAACTGACAGTTCACACATCTAATCCTCATGTACCCTAGTATCAAGGCAGACGCTACAGCTTCACAGGCACGATATAATGGACTGCGCTTTCGCACAGATGACATCCACGATGTAACCGAGGTCGCTCATGACCCGGTCAGATTACCCGCGCGATCTGGTGCCAGAAGACGAGACTGGTCATCTGCCGAGCCGTCTCAGAGACCAGACCCCCAAACGCGAAGCTCGTCGAGTGGGATGTGTCCAATGATCGTAGGCCTACGATAGTGCTTATATCTACACATCCCAGGAGCCTATCATGCCCCTGTCATTGCCCTCGGCTAACGGATCTGCCCGAGAGATATCGTGGTCTGGACATAAATGTGGTATTTGGTAGGAATCGAACACAAGCCAAGAGAACTGATTCTAAGCGCATGATTTCATTATGAGATTTGACTGTTGTGTGGCGCTTCTGTGAGATCCTTCTCCAAAGATGCGACATTACAGTGGACACAGGACACACCCCGTCTGCAACCTAAGAGCTCAGTAAAATTTCTCGATGATTCCCAAAAGCAGACGTGACTCCCAACTCCTCAAGGCAGCATCCAAGCAAAGATGCCCAAGTTGCAGATTTCGAACGAGTCACTGTGCTCACACTGATTCTAGCAGGATCTATGCAGCATGACGGCCGATGCTGTAAGTGATGCTGCTGTTTGTCAACAGACCGCCTCTCACCCGCTTTGTATATCTAACAGCGCTATCGCGCTAATGCATACACTGAGCTCTGTGGCTAGCCGGGGCCCGAGCCAATATCGGATGGTTATATCGACACTTGTGGCATGATGTGCTGTATGTGCAGCTCTTGGCTGCCGTGGAGTGATTGAGCTGGCAAACACTCGTCGGCCAACTGCAGTTTCCAGCGCCAGGTGCCTCGTTGTGGCAGCGTTGATGCTCTCCAAAATTGAATGTAGCCGCATTGCGTGTGATTGCACCTTGGAGACCTCCACCCAGGCAACCAGAATATTGTGGTACGGACCGCACGGGGTTATTCGTGGCTTGCTTACCTTAGACACGGCATGCAAGTGTGTGGAGCGACAAATGTTCCAGCAGCCGACGCTTTAGAACGCACTAGGCAACGACCGTATGACAACCATCAGATGTCTGGGAGCAAGCTGGCAAGCTGGCAAGTTCCAAGGTAGCTCAGCAGTATGCTTGACACGGGTGGTATCTCTCGGCCACACTGACACCATCGACGCCCCCAATCACCTGAGAAGTAGCGTGTGGTAGCCCCCCATGTCTCAAGCGTCGGTGTACGTGGATGTGTACTGTCTACAGTGAACCGTGGGCGCTGTCCTTGTGGCCAGCCGGTCATCGAATCAGAAGCAAATCTCCCAGATCCGCTGATCAAAGCCTCTGAATGGTTGCCTTACTTTTGCGGCATCTACGGATTTTGGTAGGGCAGAGTCGCAGAAAGACTGGTTCCCGTCGTGCTGGGATCAACAGAAGAAGCAAGCCTTAACGGTGCTCGTACATCCTACACACGTGGAGGTGGAAATGGAGGGGCCATGTCGCTTGCATTCTCGGTCTCATCCTTGCAGCCCGAAGCACGACTTTTGGCATTCCATACCAACAGTGGAAGATCTGATTGAGGCGGCACGTAGCTGCATAAATATGCACGATATGCAAGTTCTCACCGGTCGCTTTCATGCACGTCTTTCTTCCATGCACCCCGCAACATTCCGCAGGTTCGGCGCGCTCCACCGACAAGACCCGGAGCGAGAGCAGAAGCCGGAGCGACTAGCCCGAACCCAGTTTGACTTTTGACATCTTCAGATCCACTTATAGGCGGCCTCAGGCGCGACGTCTTGAGGTTAAAGCAACCTCACTTCCTTCACAACTGCAATCTGTTCTGCGAGGTGGATCATCGTAAAGTCGCTCTCTCTCGAAGCAAATGAACCGGCTGCGGTGCGTGGGGGAGTTCGACAAGGCTGAACGATCGTCGACCAACGGGCCCCATCGGCGCGAGTTGTTCGAATCAGGCTCGCCGATAAGACAGCAATTGTAACTTCAGTTTGGTAAGCGCCGCTTGCAGATGCCTTTGTTGGCGACGGCGCATAACCCGGATTGCTCTAGCCAAAAGCAACGAGCAGCACGTCTGCCCAGCAAATGCTGACTGCAGAAGTCGATTGCATTCAAGCTGCCTGCCGTCGCTGAATGCTGCATCGCAACAAGGCTGCTGCCTCGCACAGTAGATCAATCGTTCGCTGGGAATTTCTGAATGAAGGGAAAGGTCATCTCTGACCAAGTCTATAGCCATTCGTGGTCTACGATGTCTCCTCTCGCCCAGCAATGCGAACTGTCCACCGCTACCACCGTGGGCTGGAATGATCATTCCACATCCTCAAACGTAAGTCCCGTTGCAACGCTTCCTGCATACCCACACCTCCAGTCTCCGGTCGGTAAACTCCCATAACGTCGATTCCTTCGTCCCTCTGAGTGCCTCCAGCATGTCTGCTTGACTGATTGGTCTGTGGCTGGAAAGTTTCAACCTCTCCTCCGACTTGAACGCCAGGGCCTTCCTCACTCCTGCCTTCAACCCAACAATCGTCTCAGACCTCCAACTTCTTCTCCCACTCCAACACCTCCGGCATATCGATCTCACCCACTCTCAACCTCGACCAATCCCCTTCATACCCCCCCTCAACATGCGGCCACGGCCCCACAGGCGTAATCGCAGTCGGATTAATAAACGTCATATGCTTCGTATAATTCTCCTTGATATGCCTAAACTCCGTCGTCTCCTTGAACTCCCCATGATTATGATACAAATTCTTCATCCAATTATTCAGCACCGGATAGTCGTGGCGAATGGTGCCGAGGTTGCATTTGAAGTGCTGCACGTACACGTTGTCGAAGCGGATGAGGGTGGCGTAGGCGCGGATGTCGAGTTCGGTCATTTCCTTACCTAGAAGGTAGGGGCCGCCGTTGGAAGCGGCGAGTTTTTCGAGGGCGTTGAGGGCGGCGAAGGGGCCTGGGAGGGCCTTTTCGTAGGGTTCTTGGGAGGTGGCGAAGCCGGTTTTGTAGACGCCTGTGTTGAGGTCGGATTGCATCCATTTTTCGATGCGGTCGATTGCTGGGCGGTGGGGTTCGGGGTAGAGCGTTAGGTTGGCGAGGTTTTCTGGGAGGAGGGTGTTGAAAGCGGTGCTGAGATCGCGGAGGAGTTCGTGGGATTCGGTGTTGACGATGGTTTCGAGCTTCTTGTCCCAGAGGACGGGGACGGTGTATTTGCCTTTGTAGTTTGGGTCGGCTTTGAAGTAGAGCTCACTCAAGAAACGGGCACCATAGAGGGGATCCTCAGTGGCGCCTTCGTAGGCTGGCTCGCCTTTGACATTAAAGCGCCAGCCCTCGTCGCCTTTGGGATACGGCTTGACGGCGCTGACGCCAATGTCGGCATACCTGTTCAGCTGCTTGAGGTGCAGCATCAAGTTGGCTCTGTGTGCGAATGGGCAGAAAAGACCAATGTAGAGATGGTAGCGGCCCCTGTCCAGCGTGAAGGGTCCCTCAGCGGTGATCTTGCCGTGGAAAGAGTCTTCGTGTCCGTTGTGCCATGAGGCAGGAAGTCTTGTTGCAGCGCTCATAGTGCGTATCTGTGATGAGGATGTGATTGTTCGACTGAGGTGTGATAGCCGAGAGAGCATCAATCCTAAGAGGTCAGGAACGATTGAGCTGTCGAGGCACTGTGGGAATATAGCTGTCAGAGATTGCTGATGAATGGTACTTCTTGTTTGTGTAAAGAAAGAAAAAAGACGAGAAGCTTGAATCGTGTAAGCACAAGTTGATTATCGATGATGATTAGTCGGGATGCCGTCAACGCTTTGTCATTGTCCGGCAATGATTACGACGGATCGAGATCTACCAGATGCTGGTCGTTGAAGTTGCATCTTCCAACGAATTATTTTGCTTTCTTCGTCAGACTCAGATATCTCGACAGCTCCTCAATGGCAGAGCTATAACCTCCAAGGTTGAGCGATCGTGTCTCTCGATTTTGCCACTCGCATGGCACGTGAATCGAAGAGAAAATAGAGCACACATCGGGAAGTGAGCAGAATCGATTGTGCTTGTGTTACAGGCGCAGGGCCACGCAAGCATGTTCTCACTCACCAATAAGCGCCGTATACAGACTCGGCTGATAGAAAAAGAGTCACAACCAGGTGGATGCCTGCCAGTGCGGGGTCTCGTGATAAGCTAGAGTGGACTAGAAGGTGACTGGAAAGGATGATTTCCAGGCTATTGTACTAGAAAAAGTATCAAGTTGCCGCTTTGAGACAATCTCGTCACGGTATAGTGGCTGATGCCTGGTTATGGTGGAGGAGTTGGCCCTCAATAAGAGTCAGCCTCGGCATGTGATCATGTGATGACGCCAGAGTGGGGATCTCGTGCAGCAGGCACCTGCCACAGCGAAGCAAGCAAGCTCAGCAGGCATGCGCAGTAGTCAGTCAGAGCCACACCGCCATATGCAAGCACCATGCACCCAACACCTCTGCTAATGCTCGACCCTTCTTCACTTCTCTCCACACTGCCGCCTCCACCACGACCCCGTCATCATCATGTCGCGCGCCGTCTCGCGCCGTCCTGACAGGGACAACCGCTCTTCTTATGATGATCGCTACGACTACGACGACAGATACACTGAACGATATGACGACCGATACGATGAACCACCACGCGACAGGCGCCGCGATGACCGATACGACGACGGATACACCGAACGCTATGACGACAGATACGACGACGGCTATTCAGAGCCCGCAGGCCGCACGAGGCGGAATCGCACCTACTCTCCCTCCGCCTTCTCTGAGGAATCACACTACACACGACGACGCTCATACCCGCCTTCATCCCGCGGCACTCGAACGCGCAAACCCGCCAGCAGAGAAGACAAGGAAAAAGACTCCAAGCTCGACAACTTGGGCAAGGCTTCCTTCCTCGTCGGCATGATCACAGTCGTGGCTGGTGCCTTCCAGCTCTGGACCACCAAGAAAGCAGTTGACAAGGAGAAAGAGATGAGAGCGCAGCGTGCTCGCGAATTCGAGCGTAGAAAGCGGGAGCGCCGAAGGGAGGAGCAGAAGGAGCTTGAAAGGCGGCAACGGCAGCGAGAGTGGGACGATCAGCTGGACGCCGAAACTGTTAGCGACATGCGCACGTTGACCTACCTGCCAGACCGGCAACGAGAGCCTTCAGAAGCGCCCAGTCGAGCGCCGAGATTGGAGGCCGCGCCGCCAGAAGAGGAGGATGACACAGCGTCGAAGGCGAGATCGCGGGTATCCAAGGGCAGAGCGCCGTCAAGAGCTCCGTCCAAAGCACCATCTCGCGCGCCATCCAGAGCGCCTTCCAAAGCGCCTTCTAGGGCACATTCTCGCGCGCCAAGTGATTTGACAAGGCAGCGGAGTGACGACAGTTTTGAGCCTCCTCGCAGCGAATACAGGAGGTCATGAAGGTGAAGGATTTCACGGTACGGAGCTTTCTCTACTCGATGCATATCTGGGTATTCCTTCATGCATGAGTTGGCACATCCTACGTTCCCTGCGTTGCATTGCAAGATGTAAATTATTGAAGTTGTAGCATCCGGGGCATCTCTCAATCTCAATCAATCAAGCGATTCGCGTTGTCAGATTCGTTTGACCATGAGATGCACGTTACCAAAGAAGAAGAATTCAATTTTCGTTACGCCACACACGCCCAAAATAAGCATTTTCTCAGAACCGGCCCTTGTACGACCGCCAAGAAGTCCCATCTCAAGATAACTCACGATAACTACGCACCACCGTTTGCGCAAGGCCAAGGAGAACAGCTTTCCTGAACAACGTCTGGACAACTTCGAATGTCAGCCTTGCCAGCCTGGTCTCCACGTGCAGCGACGTATCTGCGCGATAACCGACTCCACAGCAATTCGTCGCACAATGTAAGCGCCACTCAATGCGAACTTGGAGTCTGGACTGCCGAATGCTGGTTCGTCGATTATCGTAGCTACACGCAGTCTGACAATGATAAAGGTCGAGTTGGAGGGTTTGATTGCTCAGCAGTGCCATACATTTATTCGAATATTCCACGACATCGGATAATTCTTGATGGATCGCATCTCTCTCACTCTCGCTCGACACTACCGGAAACTTTCGCTCGAACACCAATACCTTCAATTCTTACCAGCTTATTCCCATCCCCATCTTACCAGATTGCAGCACATCTTTCTGACGGAACCAGCATCTTTCCTCTCAATCGACCAATCTCAACATCAGCACCAATCATGCCCGCTATACCATCCCACAATCTCCCTTGCACCTGGCTAGCACCAATAGCTTTACTGATGTCTTTCGCGGCCGGCATTGGCTTTGCAGCGATGAGAACCCGCCATTCTCACTCGCCTCTCCTCATTGCTCAGCCGACTATCTCGTTTCTTGTCAAAGTCGCCTTGGTCGCTCTGGAAGATGCCACGCCGGGACTGGTAAATATTCACGATTGAGCGATCCGCAGAAGGCTTTCAATTGCAAGGAATAGCGTTGTTGCAGACACGAGGCTGGGGCTGGTGTTCCAGATTGGACATGTAATTGTGGCAGGCGCCGCTTTCTGTGGTGCCGGCAGGTTCCTTGAGCAATCCAATTTTAACGACAGACTTGCGCTCGGTGCTACGAGGGTGATTAGACCTCTCTTGCATTAAGAAACGTTGAAACAGCTGATGGCACAATGCGACTCAGCGCCTACCAGTAAGCCGGAGCGATTTGCGATCTACCCAACATATTAACTCGCACTTTCATCAACGGATTCGACTCCTGGCCTTTGCTCTTCACTCTGTATCCTAATGACTGGGCCATCGAATACGGCAGGGATTCACCCTTGCTTTCTGTGCACCATTACCTTCAACGTCTCGGGGGTTGCTGGAACTTTGTCATGGGTGCTCCAACAAGGCATGATACTGCCTGCAAAGCAGTGCTAGTGGCTCTAGTGGGCATTGTTGTTCCAACAGATAACCGTAATAGCATTTTTTTTCCTACTTAGCGACGTTGCGGCGTAATGCTGTGTGCATAAACGGCGTCACTAATGCGCGACCGCTGAGGCGCATAAATATTCGCTTAGGACTGCGCCCTCCGCGCATCCTTGATGGCAACTTATCACCCACTCGTCTCCACTCCATGACATTTCTTAAGGTCATTAACCCAAACTGAAGCGACTGTAGGAGTTTCGAATCGATGGACCCAGCAACAATTCTTAATGTCATTGCTACGAGCGCCAAACTCGCAAAGTCCAGCTGGGATCTGGGCGAGGCCTTGCACACTTTTACCAAAGATGCAAAAATCATCGACATCACATTGCAAGGCTTAGTCAATGAAGCGAGAGCTGTTCAAAGCCCGTGCATTCTTCTCGTCGGGCTCTTGGAGGATATTAAAGCCGATGTCGATTCTCACCTGGGGATCGCAGAGACAAAGCAAGACACACAGTTGATCAGCACGCTCTTAGCACTGGCGGATCAGCTTGTGGGCTGTGAAGCTACTCTTGACCGCCTGCGACAAGCCACGAAAGGTATTCGCAGCAGCAACACGAACGCTGCGAAGAAGGCCTGGGCGGCGTTCAAGTTGAACTTGCGCCGGGAAACTATGAGGGAAAACCGCTCTCAACTGTCCATGCATCTAGCCGCGCTGAACACAAGCTTGCATATATTGAACTGGTACGTCACCATCTGCGGCGTGCCATGGGAATGTTTAGAGCTAATTGCATGCAGTAATATGGTGTACTGGAGGCACAAGCCAGATCAACCAGTCGAGGACTTACGAGAAGCGATTCATGATCTGCGCGAACAGACCGCCGAACTGGAACTGCAGCCTTCGGCGTCACTGCGGGGCCAGTCTCACATTCACCTACTGACTCTGGCTCGAGACACGGTGTCAGATGGCGAAACCATATATGCGCAGAGTGTCGCTGGGGGCTCGGTAGTAGCAGCGGACGATCTGGACCTGCACCCTACCTTCACGAACTCGGTAACGTTATGGCTGCAGCAACAAGTACATGAGGCAAGTCAGCGTACCCTCAAGCCCATCACGGAAGAAGTCGATGAAACCTCACCTCTGCCTGGTGTCAACCGTTCCAGTGGGGTGGGCTTACCAGTATCGGAGCCGATTGATCGTCTCGACGAACTTGACTACGAACTCGATTTCGAGCGCAGCATCATTCACAGGCTGTTCAACGGGGCACGGGTGCTGTTCGACACGGAGAGCTACTACGACGCCAAATGCAGGCTGCTGCCGATGCTCGCGACGATGCGCGAATTGAAATCCTATGTGCCTGGCTTGGTCGGCTATTACGACTTGCAATACATGCTTGCTGTGGCTACCTTCTATACCACCGATAGCTTGACCTCTCAGAAATTTCTGCTTGACTTCGTCCGGCAGGAAGTCACCGATGATGATCAGAGGCTGAAAGCTGCTCACGCGTCGCAATTGCTTGCGGAAGCCTATGTGAACGCGGGCGATCTGCGACGTGCAAAGCTGTCTTGCGACAATGTGCTCCGGACACATCATCAGCTATCTAGACATGGCGAGAGAGCTAAAGACGAATGCTTCGCCTTGGCGGCGCGCATTGAGTCTCTGCTTGGAAATGACATCCGGGCAGAGACCTTGTCTTATGCGATCAACAAAGATGAATCAGAGGCATGTATAACTCGATACAAAGAACTAGGCTCACGCAAGAGTTTGACCATGGACGAGCGTACCGCATTGTTCGACAACACAAAGTGTCGTGATGGCAGCAGACTCTTCGAAGGCTTCAAGCTATCGGGGAATGGGAGGCTGGAGCTGCCAACCGGAAAAGAGGAGCTTGTTACTCGCCAGTACACCATGATAACGCCATTGTTTTTCGCTGTCATGTCGCATGATATCAACTATGCCTTGGCGCTAATCGAGGATGGTGCCGACGTGAATGCGGAAGCACGTGCTTTATGGAATGACATTCACATCTCCTGGGACGGTACGATCGTTGGTCCTCATGGACTGACCCCAATGGCATACGCCTTAGCTTTTGGCAATGATGACATGGTACGCCTGCTGTTCTCGAGAGGTGCAAGTTTGTTAAAGTCCGCAGGTTCTCGGTCACCTGTTGTGATCCTTGCGTCAGGGGTTTCCGATACGAGCTTGCGGATGTTGCCACTCCTGAAGCATCTCGGCTGGAATCCAGACTCGCCTGTGGATGCTCTGGATAATTCCTTGCTACATATCGCTACTGGGCAATTGCGTCCAGAGTTGGTGAAGCAACTCATGTCGGGTCGTTCGTCTGCGTTGACCCTTAACTGCGAGGGATATTCACCTCTACATCTTTTACTTCGTATTGATCCTGATGGCTGGGACTGGCATTTGTGGAGTCTGGCTAAGATTCTCCTTCAGCGTGATGTAGAAGAACAGCTCAATTGCAAGGATTGTGAGGGCAAGACCGCGCTCCACCACATCATCCGCTCTGTCACCAGAATCACGGGAAGAGAAAGCCAACCGGACACGGATTTAATTCGCTATTGCATCGACCACGGTTCAGACGTCACCATCAGGGATGACCACGGGAACATACCTTTGAACTTGACACTCACAAGCTCCTGGAGCCGCGACATTGTGGGCGTAGAGATAAGTCTGGCCAACGCCGCGAGACTTCTACGAAACCATACGCAAGCCCAACTGTCAAGCAGGAACTTCGAGCAGCAGACACCGCTACAGGTTGCTTTGACCACGGAATGGCAGTTTGAAGCTCTTGTCATATTGTGTTTGAATGCCGGAGCTGATCTATTTGCTGAAGATGATACTGGTCGAACCCCTCTTGAACGAATCATCAAAGACCACCCTCACTGGCGGAAAGCGAATCGTTTGGTGCGAAAGATGATGCGAGCAGCCGGTCTACAACCCCCGGGCGATCTCGAGAATTCGTCCGATGCTTCAGGTAATCCTGGTGAAGCATCGGTCGATGAGTAAAGGAAGGGCATCATCGAGGGCGTGCTGAGCATCCTTAAGGAGTATCGCAGTCGTGGGCTCGATGACGGCGGCGAGCTGGACGCACTTCTCGAGCAAGCTGCTCCTTATATGGATGAGGTTCATGTTGATGGGGAAAGCGATACTAAACCCTCGATAACAGGCCGGCAAGTCCTCCAATCACATTCCGTCGAGGTTGCAGAGCTTGCAGACACGTCCTCTGATGTTTAGCCCACACAGCAGACCGTATTTTCTGCCATCAGAAATCGCTAAGTCAAGAGACTGCAATACAACGCTGGAGAGCAGTGCGACATCTCAAGATCTCGCGTGGCCCGTCAGAATGAGTCAACGTGCAGGAAATGACACAAAATTCCAAGTCGCCTTCAGACTGAAACTCCTTGAATTGGTATCAACCCTGCATTTGGAGGTATGAATAGGTTGCCTCTCCACGATTCCTGAGTTCTCCCTACACCACTGCTTTACAAACACTGCGAGTAGTACTCGCCCGAAGCCTTGCAAGTCGAGCCCGAAGCGCAGCTGGTACATCCAGTCCAGCCCTTACCACCGCATCTGAGAGACTTTTAGCATAGGGAACTATAACAGGAGGAGGTACTGCACTTACTGTCCGTACTTCTGCGCAACGCAGCCACTAGTAGTGGGCGCCGCGGTGGAGGTGGTAGTAGTGGAAGCCTTCGTGGTACTGGCAGTAGTACCTGCAGAAGTGGAAGTTGCCAGTGTGGTGGAAACCTTCGAAGTCGTGCTAGCCTTCGTGGTCGTGGGACCGGTGGATCCACCACCAGAGCATCCGATACGGCTGGAAGCAATAGCAATATCATCGTACCAGAACGTGTTGGTTGATCCACCGTATGACTCCCAGCCGAAGTACACGCCGGAGATCTTGGGGACAAATTTGCTTCTGGTCCAGCCATTGGCATTAGCGTTAGTGACGCCGGGGCCGACTGTGAGGCCAGCGATGGCGGCGCCGTTGAGCCAGGTCTCGATGCTGCCATCGGTGCCCAGGTGGTACTCGAGGCATTGCCATGTGCCTGCGGGAAGGTTTTGGGAGGTTGCGATGCCCTGTGGTGAGAGATCCGGTAGGGTGGCGTCGTTGTCCTGGCGGTTGTACATCAAGATTTCTGACATGCCGCCGACTCGCAGATGCTGGTTCACGCCCTCAGCTGCGTCAGGCATTACGATGAAAGTGACATGTTCCGATGAGAACGACTTGGAGGCTTGCCTTGTGCGATGTCAGTACATCTATACATATATACGACTAGTCATCCCAACAAGTACTCACAACCAAGTGCGAACATAGACATCACCGCTTGGGACCTTGGTGGTTCCAAAGAAGGCATGGCCGCAGTATCCTCCAGCGCCTGCGACCTTGATCGAGTTGCTGCCACTGTGTGCTTTGGTGGTATCAAGAGACACAACGCCGCCCTGGTTGCAGTCGGGAGCGTACGTCGCCCACGTCGTTTGGTCCCAGCCGCTTTCGAAGTCGTTGGTGATTTGAGCAAGGGACAACGGAAGCAGGGAGACTGCGGCGAAGCGAAGAGAGCGGAACATGGTCGCGAATAGAAGATTAGATGGCCTAGAGAGAGTTTCGGATCTGTGTGCAAGACGCTGCTCGGATACCAAGGAGCCTCACGCATCTTATAGATCATGGTCTGGCCGGTCTACCAGATTGATCACCCCGATGCTGCAGCCACAGCGCCACCTCCGATATAGATCTCCATTGCAAGTTCGCCGCATTGCTGTAGCTTTCATGGTGCCGTACTGCAATTATATCGTGCCCGTGTTCGATTTGTTCGGTGGTGTCGGAGTCGACAAGCCGCATCCAGATCTGGAAGCTTGTGGCTCCCTCCGTTTCAGGTTGATCGACAATCTCCACGTCAAGGACCAGCAAGCTTTTTGGTTTAGCCGCTGCAAATGAGCTTGTCAGGCTGGGCGGTCCGAAACATGGTTGGGTGGGATTGTTGACCGTGTGGACCGGTTCACGTTTCGTGTCAGTACGTGAACGTTCCGTCATGTGCAGTTGCTTTCGCTGTGGGCCGTGGCTCGAAGACTACACTTGCCCTCAAATATGGTTTACATATGCTCCACGACACATATGGTATGACACTCAGCTTTCTGCCTATCAGACATAGGACTTCATGTTGTAGGCTAGTGATCTACAGATTTCCATTGATCATGGAGCCCTTGCAGTGTTCGAGTTGATGTTTTCACGAACATCTTTGTAACCCCAAACCCTAGATACAACCCTAAACATCCACTTTACAGCAAATCTCCCGATGTTCTTGTCGAGCTCGCCAGAGTCTCCTCGCTCTGTCGGGCGTATTGAAACCACTTGTCTAAAACTCGCTCGACACTCGCTCGTCATCATCGTAGAAACGGGCGTCCTTTCGAACCGTGTATTTGCCGTCGCTTTCTTGATCTGCAGCCGATCGGGACACACGGATGATGTTGTGATGACAGTCTGGACAACTTGCTGTCTTCCACGAGATGTGAGCATTGGTGTAGATGGTGTGACGGGCAGCGAAGATGTGGAGTGTGCTGGGGAATCGTGTCAGCCTGGGAAACTTTTCACCGTTGATCCCGACAAGTGAGACGTACAAGTTGAGTAACATGGGAGTGATTCCGTAAGTTGCAAGGAGGGTAAGGCCTTCGCCTGAGATCCACCAAAATCCGTGTCTCTTTGGCATGAACACCTAGCTGCAAGATTTGTTTAGCATCTTACGATAGTTGTTGAATGGGTGGATAGGTCACACGTACGTAGGAAGCAAGATCGCGGCGATTGAAGCTGCGAGCAACAGATCACAGCAAGCTCTCATACCAGGGGACCGAGCTCCACCTCCAAGCACCAGAGTGCTGAAAGCGGCAGAGAAGAACATGGCTGCGATGCCCACGGTTGGCAGAGCTCTGCCAGTAATGATGCCAAATGGGAGAAGGAGGGCGAATGTCGGGCAGAAGGCTAGTACAGTGGTGACTCGCAGCCAACGGTGCCCTTTCCCGTCCTGGGAGGCAGAAGTTGGATTGACCATATTGGCTTTATTGCAATTGATGATGGAGATGATTGGCGAGCAATGCCGAAAAACAATACCGAAAGACACCAGTAACTGCCAGCAATCGAGGCGCAAGGATCTATGGAAAGCTCAGGGAAGGTCGCACAAACAGTACATCAAAGCATCAACATGGAGATGTGCCCTATTATACTGCTCAAGTAGGTACCAGGCAGCCGTATTCCTCCGCCAAAAGGAAGTGGATCTGAGGAGTTCGGCTGCGTCTTTGCTGCAAGCGACCAGCGCCCGACAAGTCTAAGCCACAGGAAGCCCAGGGCATGGAACGACTTCATGTTCGTGTACATGTATGAATGATTGGCAGGGCGATAGCCTCGGCCATCGAGCATGCTACGACCAAGGGTCATTACTCACCATACGGTCAGTAGACATACTGCCTCCATGCAAGGCACAAACCGCGCCGGAAGAGAGGTCCACGGGTGTATATGGTCGACGTCAAGGTCCACTGGAAACGAGTGTTCAGCGCCAGATTGACAGCACGAGTAATCACATGTATGACCGATCAAGATGGGATGTAGCGGCCATCCCACAAGCCCGTTCCACAGCAAAAGAACGCACTTGATAAGGAAAAGACGGGCGCAAGAATTCCTCCTTCGACAAGGCCGGGAACGGTGGGAAACTCAGTAGCAGCGGAACTGCGTTCGTAACCCACAGCAAGTCGCCGAAGCGAAGCCTTGATTAAATGACTATTAGTCACCTACTGTAGATACTTTTGAGAAGAGGAGTCTGAGGGAAGTCGAACTTTTATTCTCGGGATATCCGCCAAGCTTTTGCGGGAGAAGCAACATCTCCTTTCGGCTTCCCGAGCAACGTGAAGGATCCACTCTCTAGTCATCGACTTTCAAGACAAAGACTCCATGTTTTGAGGAGAGCGATAACCATCTTGTGTATACAGCGCATCTCACACCTTTAACGACATCCATCACGAGCAGAGAAGGGGTGAGATACATTCATTTGCTGTATGCGGCGCCCTTCGTGAGGCATCTCAATTGAGCGCGTCAATAACCCCCAGCTTACGCGTACGCGTCCGCATCCAAACCTATTATTGTACGGCCATTCAGATCATAAGGCAACGCTAAGCAAGATATACTTTGATGTCGTCCGTGGATATAGCTTCTCATGGTCGGAACTCGGCTGGTGGTACGAAGCTTCAATGAGTTAAGCTCACTACGAGTACCTGGTAAAACCTGACAGCACGCGCAGAGCTGCAGAGCATAACTACTGACATACTCAACAAGAATCTGTAAGCTAGGAAACTACGTGCCCTTGTCCTTGTCAAGTCGAGCCATTGATGCATGACAACATGCAGTCTGCTGCCTTGTGCATTTGTGCATACAGCACACGAGGGATAGCAACCACCAGCGAGAGGCTTTTGCCTTGTGATTCGATTCCAAAACTAGTGATTGCATTGACTTCCACCCCTGAGAGAAGGATCCCGAGCTGTTAGTCACTAATTTTCATTGGATCTGGACACGCCGCCCGATTCTACGGTTAGGACGGAGCGACTGGATGGCGATACGCCACAGGATGCAAACTGTTGACCCTCTAGAGTTACCCACTCTACGTTCCATGGTGCTCTTTGTCGCCTTTAGATCTTGGTAGTAAACGGCATTATCTCCTGTCTGGCTTAGTGCCACAAGACACGCCACGGTCATCCATAAGCCGTTTTAAGACAAACAAGCGATTTGCACGACAGGTCTTTTCACAACTCGTAAGGCTGCGGATCGACCTGGCCACGAGACTGACCCTGGGCCACGTAACCAAAACAAACTCCATTAGCTCTCATTCTACAACGTCGGGTGGCCGACTGAGAACGGCATAGCCCTGTGTTCGAGCATGACAATTTGTAGCGCAGGGGGCCAGATCCGTTTTGAGTTATGGAACCAGTGTGCTGCCATCCTATATAAGGCCAGCTCAGCGACTTACATCTATGCCTGCATCAATTCAACAACAACCCTCCCGACCAACACAATCAAAGTCCACCAGACATCGCACATCATGCAGTTCAAAGCACTCCTTCTGGTCAGCCTTGCAGCAGGCGTGCTCGCACAAACCACCACCGATATGGATAGAAGCATGACAATGGACAGCAGCATGTCAATGCAAACTCGAATGAGCACCGACAGCATGATGTCACACAGCTCAGACGATCGCAGCAGCATGGACCGCAGCAGCACAGAAGACCACAGCAGCATGGATCACATCAGCGATGACCACAGCAGCAGTAAGGATCACAGCGACCACAGCAAGACAGCCGCTATGGCATCTGCGACTTCCGACAGCCACAGCAGCAGCCACACCTCCGACCGCAGTTCTTCGACTGCCAGCGGTAGCAGCGGGAGCGCTTCTACATCCAGCGGCCTGGCCATGGCTACCGCCATCCCGATGTTTGGCGCCGCGGCCATGGCCGGCATTGCTTTTGCCCTCTAAGACTGGCATGATCGTGGGTGGGAGAGAGAAAGCTCTGTCGACTTTATACTCAGATGGAGCTGAGATTGAGATACATTGGAACGTAGCGATGGCCATGCTGAGCATGTTTACGTCTAGCCAAGTGGTTTCCCTGATATGTACAAGTGGTTCAATCTTTTGGAAGCGTGGGTGTACTTGTATCATTCTGTAGCTTACAAATTGACACCCGACTGTTTATCGTTCATTGTACCTTTGACCTTCGATGTTCGCGTGTCTTTGGCTCGTGCTTTTGTATTCTCGAACGCTTTGAACTGCCTGCAGGAAACAATCCCAAGTCGGCATGTCATTTCTCCGGCCGCATTTCCCCTCAGCCGAGGAAGCCGAGCTCTAGCTGACAGGTGTAGGTGTAGGTAGGTACTCCAACTCATCAAAACATATCTACAGATCACCGAGGTAAATCTGAAACCAAAGCCATAGTATTACACCACATGTAGCAGCGCAATTTGTGAACCCTTGCCCATCTTCTCACTTGACCCCCACTCAATAATGCCCAGCAACACACCTCCCAACGGAGCCGGTCTCCCACCTTTACCACTTCCAGCAGATATCACCGAAGACTACATCGACTGTACATCGTCGTGCGGCCTGAACTTCCACGTGCTGAAAACCGGCAAACCCACAGATCCCCTGATCCTCTTCTGCCATGGATATCCAGAGCTCGCCTTCTCATGGCGGAAGATCATGCCCTCCATCGCCGCACAAGGCTATTACTGCGTAGCAATGGACCAGCGTGGCTATGGACGAACCACGGGATGGGACCAGAAACCTTTCCACGAAGTCGATCTCAACGAGTACACCATCACCAATCTAGTCCGCGACATCGTCTGTCTCGTCTACGGCCTGGGCTACACATCAGTGCACACCATCATCGGCCACGACTTCGGCGGCGTATCATCAGCAGCAACCGCTCTCATGAGACCTGATATCTTCAAATCCACCATTCAGATGTCCCACCCTCACCATTCGCCTCCAACGCCACCCTCTCCGGACAAGTCGACGAAAGCAAAACTCGACATCCAAGCCGAGCTGAGCAAGCTTGACCCTCCGCGGAAACATTACAAATGGTACAACTCCACGCCCGACGCTACAGGACATTGGGACAATCCCCAGCAAGGCTTGGAAACCTACTTGCGCGGCTACTTCCACCTCAAATCCGCCACCTGGGCGCAGAACAAACCCCATCCTCTGACAGAATGGTCTGCAAAAGCCCTTGAGGAAATGCCCGAGTACTACATCATGCGAGAATGTGACTCTTTCCCCGAGAGTATCGCGCGAAACATGGAGGGTGAAGACCTCCATGCCTCAGAGTCATGGCTTTCTCGAGAAGCCCTCGGCGTGTACGTGAGCGAATGGCAGCGTACAGGCTTTCAAGGCGCTCTGAACTGGTATCGTGCTCAGACTGCTTCCACACCACAGAGTGCCAAGGATTTGTTCTTGTTCGCTGGACGGAAGATTGAGGTGCCTGTGGCGTTCATCAGTGGTAAGCAGGACTGGGGCAATTTTCAGCAGCCTGGTGCGCTTGAGAGTTATGAGGATGATACTTGTGTGAAGAGTGGGTGTTTCCGTGGCTCAACGCTGATCGATCAGGCTGGGCATTGGGTGCAGCAGGAACAGCCGGAGGAGGTGATCGATGCAATCAAAGGGTTTCTCAAGAGCTTGTGAGTGATGGTGAGATTGGAAGTAATTATTGAGTGGTATGTCGTCTATCTGGCAGTTGGCTTCGCTGATAAGTCATTATGTTCAAGTCGTACAAGTGGCTTTTGGAACTGCTCTCATTTCATCATCGCCCGTTATGTCTCATCACTGCTTCTCTGCATCTTTCATGGCACCTTTTGGTGACGCGCCCTTCTTATCTTTCTTGACACTTTTCCATTCCAGACCCAGAGCGCCCAGGATCGCCATTGCAGAAAGGCCCGCGGAGATCAGAAACACTTGCCGTAGCGCATGGTTGTAGACCTCAAGCACGGCTGGCAACTGATCAGCCGGCACCAGATGCCTCAACTCAGTGGCACCAGTGTTGACGATCATCGCAGGGTCAATACCTTCCACAATTTGCGTGATGCCGCTAACCAGATTCGACGTGAGAATGTTCTGTCCAACCGAGATGAAGATGGCGCCACCCATGGTCTGCAAGAACACCATAAGTGCCAGTCCGGTCGGAACGTCGACACGTTTGAGTACTGTCTGCGCGGCGAGCTGGGCTTGCTGGAAGCCGAGCCCAAGGCCATAGCCATACAGCACTTGATAGCCGATCCACTGACTGTGGCCTGAATCGACTTTCAACGTCGAGATCAGGCCGGCTCCAATCGGTGTGAGAACTGCAGAGATATACGCAAACTGAGTGTAGTAGCCGATCTTACTAGTGGCTGCTCCGGCAGTGATGGTGCCGAGAACAAGAGAAAGTACAAGGGGCAGCGTCCTGATGCCGGAAGATTCAGCTGTCACTCCCTTGACTGCCTGGAACCAGATCGGGATGAAGTACACCATGTTCATCATGCTGCCAGCCACACAGAAGACGAAGAACCCGCCGGCGAGCATGCTGCGGTTCTTGATTATGCGAGCTGGGATTTGAGCGGTCTTTTGTGTGGTGATCTGTACGACGATGAAGGCTGCGAAGAGGACGCCGAAGACGACCAGTAGAGCGATGATCTTGCCGTCTGACCAGGCCAGGCTGCTGCCTCCCCATTGGAGTGCAAGGAGAAGGCAGACCAGACAAGGCAGGAGGAAGAAGGAGCCGAGAGGATCGAGTTGAAGAAGCTTCTCCTTCGCGGTGAGGCCTTTTCTGAAGGGCTCTGTCGGCTTGAGGATTAGCATGACTGCGACGATGACGACAGCGCCGATGGGCAGGTTGACTGAACGGCTGTTAGCATCTCGAAAATACTCTGATCGCTCGCTGACAAGACTTACTATAGAAGCACCACCTCCAGCTCACATTCGTCGTGAACGCCCCACCAAGCAATGGTCCAATAACGCTCGCAACACCCATAGTCGCACCAACAGCGCCCATCCACGCCGGCCTCTTCTCCAACGGAATCGCATTGATCATGAGAACCATTCCTCCATTCATCAGTCCCGCGGCGCCCACGCCTGATATCGCTCGCCCGATGATAAACGCCATCGAGTTCGGTGCGGAGCCGCACACCGCGGAACCGATCTCGAATACAACGATGAGCGACAGGTAGACGTACTTCGGGGAATAGAAGGTGTAGATGCGGCCGAGGAATAGCGTGGAGCAGCACGAGGTGAGCAGGAAGGCGCTTCCGTACCAGCCGATTTCATTGAGGGAGTCGAATTCGTCTGTGAGGGCTGGTAGTGCTGTGGCGATGATTGTACGGTCCTGAGGTTGTTAGTTCATCGATCGTTTCAAGCGGTCGGGCGTATGGCAGCGATCATTGACTTACAAGTGCTGATAGGAACAACGCTAGCAGGAGAGCAAGCATGGCTAACGCTGCTTGTGCGGGAGGAGGGTATTCTACCGTCTCTTCGGTGATGGCTTTCTCTAATGTTGCTCCCGCCGCTTGGGATTCTTCATTATTGTCGTTGGGAGTATCTTCGCTTCCAGCCTTGTCGAATGTCGGGCTATGGGAATGGGCCGCGGCAAAGACCATATGTGAGTCGTCATCTTTGGTTTTTGCCTTCGAGGTGAGAGATTGTAGTATCTGATCGATGAGAACCTGCGTCCGAGCATCTTCGGATGGCTGATCGAGTCGTTGGCTAGCCATGCTGATGGTCGTCTGTGAATTATGATGTTGACCTCGACGCAAGGATGAGAGGTGACCATGAGTATATGAGCAACAGTACACTGCAGATGGGTACTACAAGGCTATGTAATAATTGACGATAATCGAATATATGTACCTTTGTGCCAACGGCCGAGCGCGTGTGGACGCTGATTGGCCGGAGCGTCGGGTCTCAGATGGCGTCGGCGGCCGAGCATCACACAACAGCCTGCATGCAGACGGCGCTCGGCGCACAACTTCAAGCAATTCGCCGTTCAATCATCAATAATGGCCGGACATGGTCTGACATGAACGGACCATTGAACGAATCGTTTGTGATGGCGCCGCAGCTTCGGGCAGTGGGGTCGGTTTGCAGGTCACTTGCATCGATTTCGCGAAAGCACATAAGATCCCAGGCTTTGAAGCCGGAAGCATATCTATCGGAGAATTGCTGCTTGTTTTCTGTGCGTTGTCGTGGGCAAGGCTGAACGTTGAGTTCACCGAAGCCATGATCTTGGTTCGGCAACTCGTTATGTGCCACAGCCCACCCCGTCTGATGTGTGCAACGAAGGACATCGTCGCCTGTTTTCGTCTCAGGCACCACTGTCAGTTCGTTATTACGAGTGGTTCGAATCCTAGAAGTGGCGCTTTCGCTGCATAGATACACTTCATTGGGTCGAAGTAAGATTTCCGGATGTGCAACAGCCTCCTGCCCTGAGTAGTGACTGCCGCAGAATGACTATTATAAATCAGGCTCCACGCGGTCATCCTCGACCAGATAAGCGACGCTACCAGGTGTCAAGTCGTGTCACTGTCGCATGAGGCCACGTGTGAAGCTGTGCAGTCGCCCAAGTACTTCTGGCAAGGGAATTAAGGTACCAATGCCCGTGTCAGTGGTGCGACAACCTATCGCATCCCGCCAACCTTGGAGCGATGTCGAACCCCATTAAAGCTGAATCGGAATCGAGAATTTTTGCAGAGAGCCTGGTGAGTTTCTGGAAGGCAAATTCTGGTCTGGAGATGACATGTATTGAGGGCAATTTCTATGGTCCAGGCTGCTCATCATCGTTCGCTGTAACGCACACTCATAGTCGTAGTAGTGATGATGCTGTGTCCTGTGTCGTGCGGCAGTGGCGGCGCTTCATGCGCACTGATACCGCCTCTCTCCGGGCATGCCTGGCCGATCTCTGTTGTGGTGCCACTCTTGCTGTGAACAAAAGCATGCGATTGCCCATCCTCAAGCTCAAA
Source organism: Cladosporium sp. SL-16 (assembly GCA_002921095.1). Taxonomy (NCBI): domain Eukaryota; kingdom Fungi; phylum Ascomycota; class Dothideomycetes; order Cladosporiales; family Cladosporiaceae; genus Cladosporium; species Cladosporium sp. SL-16. The sequence goes on from PEGC01000019.1 coordinate 798,819, forward strand.
CACAGTTGTGCTTTCCGTTTCGTCGAGAACGTCTTTCTTCGCGCTTTTGTGCTGCGAATCAGGAAGTGCGTGCCAGCTTTTTCGTCCCCGGTGCTGAGCATTGCTTGATCCCCGAGTGCCGCGTCCATAGGTACTGCCCAGTACTGTCTTGAAGAGAGGCTTGAGGCATGGTAGACTAGCCGCCGTGATTGCAATATTCAGCTCGGTAGCGAACCATATGGTGATATTGCGCGAGTCCCATAGGAAGTCTCCTTTTTTGCCGTAGTTTCGCGTGTACGAGACTTTGACGGCTGCCGCAATGCATGCGAAGACACCAAGGCCGAGAATGCACATCAAGGTCACCCGTGTGCGAAGATTGACGTGCAGGCGCCAGAGCATCGGGAGTGGAATCACAATAGCGAAGAGCAGGTCGGTAACAATTCCAAGCGCTGCATTTGTGTATGACAGCGCCCTGATTGTTGTGGGTTCCCAGCATGTTGCTTTGGTCGTCATATCCCACAGTATTCTGATGTCGCTACATTGGAAAATGATCGTCTATACATGGTCAGCGGATGTCAATCATAGAGAAGAAGACTGATGATATACTTACAAAGAAGCATGCGATTGTGTAGAAGAGCGTGAACGCCATAATACCTCCAATCACGTACTTGTAAGTCTTTTCTGTGGCGATGCGCATCAAAGCAGCCCCAACTGCAAGCTTCGCGAAGCAGATCGCAAACAGATACATCGGCTGGTTAATGAAATTGATGAATAACCCATACTGATATACATCAGGTGGCACATCCCCACGGTGCTTGCCAGCTCCATAGTTGGCTTGCACCACTGTCAATGCAAAGCCTACAATCGAGCAAGCCATTGTCAAGGTAATCAGAACGTCCTTGTCGCAGCGTCAGTTTTGGACGTTGTCTGGCAATTGAACGGTAACTCACATCCCATCCGAAGCTACGGATCATAGACAAACGGACGTACAACCTAGCCACAACTGTGACAGTTGCGACAGAAGTCACCGTAGCAACGGCTGCCACGAGTTTGGTGCTCTCATTATCGTTCGGATTTGATATAGCTTCCATGATGAATCACAGCCACGGAGGCAGAACGGGTGGCTAAAGCAAGGCACTGGATAAGTAGAAAATTGATTAATGGCGGTGAGAGGTACATGTCCAGTTGTAGAGCTTCGGAGGGGGTAGGTATGTATCTTCTGTACCTTCCAACCTACCTCGCCTGCCTACTGTACTGCAACCGGTGCGACGGAAAGGTTCAGCTAGAGCGTACCGAAACCGACGGCTGCCCTCGTCGACCTTCAGTCTCCTGATCCAAATGCCTGGCGCCGCGTGAAGACGGGCACAAACTCCGCGACCTGTCCATTGAGCAGCATATGAGCCCAATCTCGCATATAGACTCTCGGCCTTACCAGAGAAGGAAGAGAGTAGCAAAGAGTGGTATGGCGAACCCTGCTCGGCGTGTGGTCTGCATGGGGAAGCATTGGCCTATTGGCGGGCGGGTGAAACTGACTGTCGCAATCCTTCGGCTTTGGCCAACCGTCCTTGGCCCATATCGAAAGTCTATGCAAGTTCTGTGCTCTCGGTTAAATAAGATTCCAATCTAAGCACAAGAAAGCCTAGATCCAGGGCTCTGTGAGCCGTCCCCCACACGCGGAGTTGTCGCATTGTGGGAAGGATCATCTGATGATCACCCTTGCCCTGTTGTTGCGACATTCCCATTCGCGCGCGCAATCGGAGCGACAGATTCCTGTCTCTCACACACTTTCGTTAACGTGGATGCCATGAGTCGCATCTTAAATATGGCGACATGCAAGTGCGGCTGATGCACAATCTCGTGTTCAGCTGAACGACAGGGCTTGCCGAACGGCCGTGCTGCCCTAGAAGGGGATATTGTTCGTCGATCAGTACCCTTGCGCCCAAGCGATCTATGGTAAAGTCGGATATATCACCCAAATATCCTCCCGGACGTATCCTAATGCGACCTTCAAGACTCGCTAACGCAACAGCCGAGATAAGTAGCCCACGGAACAGAGACCCTAAGCGCGCTGCACCTCGAAAGTAGTCTGTGATATCTTGCTGATCATACCTTCACGTTTCTTCCTCCTTTGTTCCGTCAATCTTCAGAGTTTCTGTCACACCCAGATACCTTGTGACATCTGCACATCATGCGTTTCAGCCACGTTACCGTCACGGCACTTCTCAGTTTGACCATTTCGGGCGCCCCAACGACTTCTGACGAGACAGCCATTGCCGACTTGGCAAAGCAAGCATACGACAAGACTCAGGAACAGGTATCTCAAGCGCAGACGCAGCGGTCTTCAAAGGGCGGCAGCTGTTCGCTCAAGAATATCCGAGTACGTCGCGAATGGGGCACTCTTTCCAAGAGCCAACGCAAGGATTACATCAAAGCGGTGCAATGTCTTCAAGGGAAACCAGCACGCACCCCAGCTACTGTTGCATCCGGTGCGAAGACAAGATTCGACGACTTCGTCGCCACGCACATCAACCAGACCACCACTATCCACTACACCGCGAATTTCCTCTCATGGCATAGGTACTACACCTGGCTGTACGAGGAGGCTCTCCGAAAAGAATGCGGCTACAGAGGAGACCAACCGTACTGGGATTGGGCCAAGACTGCTCACAATGGCCTTTCGTCCAGCCCCATTTTCGATGGAAGCGATACCTCCATGAGCGGCAACGGCGCTCACGCTTATGGCCCGAACGAGACGCAAATCATCCTCGGTGCTGCTCAAGGTCTGCCGCCAGTATACCTCCCTACTGGCAACGGTGGCGGGTGTGTGCAGTCTGGCCCTTTCGCTAAGATGTCTGTCAATTTGGGCCCGTTCGCTTTGGACATCCCTGGAGGTATCTCTGTCGGGCCGCCAAGCGGCAACGCGTTGGACTACAACCCTCGATGCCTCAAGCGGGACTTGGTCGATGAGATCAACCAGCGCTATGCCAACGCTTCGTCGGTGCTGTCTTTGATCACGAAGTCAAAGAATGTCTACGACTTCCAGATGACTATGCAAGGTGTACCTGGTAGCGGCGATGTAAGTACGGTCTTGAGGCGAACAACATTCAGAAACAGACAATGCTAACCTTCATTATCAGATCGGCGTCCACGGCGGCGGCCACTACACCCTTGGAGGCGACCCCGGCAACGATGTCTTCACCAGCCCTGGCGACCCTGCCTTCTACCTTCACCATGCCCAGATTGATCGCGTCTGGTGGATCTGGCAGATGCTGTCACCGAACGAGCGCCAGTTTACGAGCAAAGCCATTGCCGGAACGCAGACTTTCCTCGACATGCCTCCCAGCGCAAACGGCACACTTGATGATCAGATCGAGTTTGGATATGCTGCGGGACCCGCCAGACCGATTCGTGATCTGCTGTCGACTGTCGCCGGTCCTTTCTGTTATGTTTACTTGTAAAGGATATTGTGTATAGACTACTAATATAATTGGCTGCTAGCAAGATCAATCCGTATTTCAGTGAACATGGTCGCGAGTTTCGTTCTTTGCAAATATCAATTTCACTCGATGGGAGTATTTGACGTTGCCGAATCAAGTAACAGTCAAGTTTGATGGCCGTTATTGTTTGGCATGGAAAGAGCCATGCACTCGGAGGCAGCGTTTGCTTCCAAACTTTGGTCGGTCGACAACACCAAACAATGACACCAACAACAACAATACAACGTTGACAACACTAAAAGACACAGACTACATATCGCTGTGCTCATGGTAACTTCTTCATCAGCTTGAACTCGCAATTCTCTCACAATCACCAACGTGGTCGACAACTTCTCCACCCGGGTTCCGTTTGCTTCCCTGGAAGAAAATATGGATCAAAACTGCCAGCAGCAAGGCATGGCTAGTCACGCATCCGCATCTGGAGTCTCGCAGGAGGTAAAGTCATCAATTATGTGACGCCATACATTGACTGACCCATACGCAGTTCCTGAACATGCTGCAGCCCAGCTTCGCCCTCGTCAAGCGCCACGAACAAGACCAAGATCGGGTGGATGACGAGAAAGAGCGTAGGCTGCAACATCAGTTTGAACAAATTTGGCTACAGATCGGGAGACTCGAAACGCGTGTGCGGGAATCAGAAGCGGACAAAGCCACTCTCGAACGGCACCTGCGAGAGGTTTTGCAGGAGAAGATGACTCTCGAGGGCCGTGTGAAGAGGTTTGAAGACAATGCGGCATACGTCCAACGTCGTTTAGACAAGACCGAGAGCGACAAAGCTGTCCTTGAGTACCGCCTGGAAGCACTCGAGAAGCGCCAGGACCACCGGCACACTGCGCACAGTAGCGCATCGCCCGAGACGGCGATCACATCCGCGAGAAGTACCCCAAACATCACCACCACAAACCAGGGAGCTCAGTCTGTGTACGCTTTCGATGCCGTGGGTCTCGACCCCGTCAAACTCCACCCAGCACTGCCGAGCGTCTTGTTTGTCATTGACCCTGAGACGAGCAAGCTCTCCGACGACTCGGACTTCTCCCTCAGCCTGCTATCATCGCTTCGCGCTACCCTTGTGGACAGCATGGCCGAACAGAAAATCGCCGCAAAGCGCCTCGATACCCTACTCACCAGCAACCCATTCACTGCGAAAGAAAAATGTCTTTTCCGCTACCTCGAAAAGTCCGCCGAGTCTGGCAGGAAGACTGTGTGGACCAGGGAGCACGAGCACCTCTATGCGTGCAAGGCTTGTGTGAACAAGCAGAGACTGTGCATAACTGTGTCGGAGGGCCAACTGCTTACGTTGCCACTCCATCCACTGTTCAGAGTGACTAGCAATGAGCCCTCCCCGTTGAACTGGAAGTGGTCAGAAAGAAGCATTTCCAATGGAAAGGTCCGTCCAGGCGAACTGCAGTATTGGATCGCGGCTAAGGGGTCGGTGACCAGGCATTTACCACATGGTCACGACGTCTGGTCTGTCCCGGTTGATTACTTGTGAGAGCTGCGGTGAGCGCTTGAGATTGAGCTACTGTCGCTGCGCATAGATTTACGAACAGAGGTAATGAATGGCTAGGGCATTGTTAACGGGTATGGCCTCTTCCTTAGCTAGGACGGCCATTGAGATAGTGCTGGAAGCGAGTCTCCCTCTCAGCAAACATTGAGGCAGCATAAGCAGATCCAGGCAAAGAATGACCGCATCTACCATTGAGACACGGCTGAAGAAGCGAAGCGAACGTAACGCACTGGCAGCGGGGCGTGGCACAGCTGAGATAATGTTCTATGGGCGTATCAAAAGTTTAGCGCTTTGATTTGCAAGGTAGATAATGGACGAAGCGCAAGCAGACTAGATGAATGCAGAAAATCAGCCACCTATGGCAGTGCCAAAGCTGCCCGAGCAATACACTCTTCCACTTCCCGCCCAAGCATCCACCCGAAATTCTTCACCAAATCCAGCTGTGCCTTCTCGGCCGCTTTGCCAGGTACAAATGTCGCATGGGCATGCGGACATCCGGCATACAGATCGCACCGCGTCTCCACACCAGCCTCCCTAAGCATCTCATCATACAACAAGCTGTCGTCCCTGAGACAGTCCATGCCATCGACTTGGATGTATGTCTTCGGTAGACTAGCCAGCGAATGCGTCGAGCTCAGCGGAGACCGCCATGGCGAATTCATATCCCAGCCGGTATGCTTCTGCAGAACATCAAGAGCCGAGCTAGGCAAGATCGGCGCATGCTCATTCTGCTGTTTGGACGCATACAGGTACTTCCACTTCTCCGGGATCTGATGCTCGCTCAGTATCGATGGGACATTAAGCCATTGTCCAGTAAGTGGGTAAGCCAGCGGCTCAAGCTGAGCCTTACGAGCGCAAACTGCCGTCAAGCCAGCGCCAGCGCTGGTGCCTCCCATGACAAAACCCTTGCTGGGATTAGCGCACAACTCAGAAGCGTTCGCAGCGAGCCAGACGAGATTGTCCCAGGAATCCTCCCAGCTTTGCGGGAATTTGTGCTCCGGAGCTAAGCGGTAAGAGATGTTGACCACGACGGCGGAAAAGGCGCGCACCAATGCTCGAGCTTCGACGACCATTTGGTTGTTGTCGCCGGCGATCCAGCCGCCGCCGAAAGCGAGGATAATCAAAGGGCATCTGTCGGTCGACGCAGACTTTGGCTTGCGCACTCTGGCGATAGCTTGGTAGCCGTCGCGCATTGGGACAGCGATCTCTGTTTCAAGGATATCGTCTGCAGGCGGCAGTGAGGCATTGACAGCTTCCACAGCCGATGCCATCCCAGCCCTGAATGCTTCGACATCGTTCCAATCGACTGGAGGTGCTGGGTTGACGGCGGCAAACTTGGTTTGGTCAGCTTGAGACAGATTTGCTTATGTTACGAGAATCGATTACCTCAAGGACTTCCGGCAATGGAATGGAAGATTGTTCGAGCTCTTCGATGGAGAGTAGCATGATGGCGAGTCCTTTTGTATCTTGGACAGATGGGTCGGTGTTCCAACGGTCGACGGTCTGAATGCTTTGTGACGAGAGAAGGCTTGTTGATTGACTTGCTGTAAGTTATTGATAGCTGAGGCATGGATGTATATATATACCTGTTGTCAACCTAATCGTCTCGACACCATCTCAACAATGGACTGCGGTAATGCCAGCTGGGACATCGCTTATAGAACATACAAGTTCGGCATTTCGAGCGAGCCAACGACCGTTGTCGATGGACGACCATAAGAACCATCAAAGAGCATACGGCCGAGAAACAGATCAGTGCACGAAGGGTTAGGGTCAACAGTACGGCCGCAGACTAAAGCCGCAAACACTTGGGGGAACGCCATTGGATCTTTATCGAAAGCGATCCTGTCATATGCGCAAAGGACGATCCGTAACCGGTATTGCTGGGCATCCTCGATTGACCATCGCGCGCCAATCAGGAGTGGAGAAAGTGGAAGAAAGACGGAGGAGAGCGCGGACTTTTGAGGTGAAGCCTGCAGACGTGGAGTTGCTTGGCATTTCGCTTCCTTCTTCCTTCCATTCCACAGAACATGCAACTCCCGATACCGACATCGATGCACCAAAGATAAAATCATTTTGGCATAACGCCATGCGAAGGATCACACTCACTTATTCCCTTGAATCTCATCCCCTGCATCGCCCAAGCCAATTGATCTCTCAACAGCAATCACTTTCGCAATACGCTCATCTGTCTCCAATCCTCCAGCATACGTAGACGTCAGACGATGCATCCAGTGCTGAAGTTTTTCCTGATCTCCCGGCCTGCACATATAGTCATCGCTCTCTATTTGCGCTATGAGCTCGGACAATGACCTCAATCGCTCGGCATCAGACCTCAAACTTTTCATGGTAGGGTTTCTGCTGAGAACTAACCCATTCGCGGCCTGCGCTTTGTTGATGAGGTATTTGAAGAGGTCTATTTGCGCTTTGATGAGGAGCATGCCTGGCTCTTCTTGTATGGCTGGTTTTGGTCAGTATCGCTGGATACTTTGATAGAGGATTTTGGGATGTTTACTCATGCCAGCCATGTGGGAAGCTGCCTCGTCGGCTTCATCGTCTGGCGCGATCATGGGCTCTTGTCCATGCCCCACGTGTTTCACGTCTTCTGCATTCATCGTATGCCGGGCACTAGCATTAGCTGACAAGGTAAGCAGCTCTGTAGCAGCGCGACCATATTCACGTGTGATACGGCCACTTTTAACATCTAGCCGGTACCAGGTATGTTTTGATCTGCAACAAACAGATGGATGATCAAGATTTTTGTCTGGCAAACACCCAGTGATTAATGGCAGTGCACCTGCCTGATTATCCGACGCCCATTCGAAAGACGATCGTATGCCGACCAAACGATTTGCAAAAGCCCCATCAAATTATTATCTGCGTTGTGGATCTCGTCGGGATTCAAGACCAAAGCTCGCGAAACCAACGTTGAATGTACTGGTTACACGGCGTGTACAAACCCCTGTACACAGGCTGCGACCCCCACACAACAACATGCAGACGCTGGGACGCGCGACCAAGCGGGATGGGTGCAGAACGAATCCAGCCTGTAGAACCCCACGCACCCATGCCCTGCAAGCGCCGCCAAGCGGATTACCGAACTCGCCAGAGGAAGCTTCTCACTCCGACTCTGCCTTGTCAAGCTGTCAGGCTAAAAGGCCATCATCATTGACAGTTCCGCTCCTACCGCACACCCTTGTCAACACCTTCATGTCCACTGTGCCGATGCGCGTCACATAGCAGGACGTGCAAGCCCATCGTCGCGACGGGCTGCGGACCTCTTTTCGACCGCTGTTCACCCTAGCGAAATGTTGGGCGGACCAGGGGCGTCTGGCCAGCGCTGGAGAAAAATCGTCGCGAGAGATGGCGCACGACAGCATAATGGCAACGTGTACAGTACGTCCGATCTGCGGATCGCCATCCTGAATCGTCATATCTTAGGCCCTGACTTTGCCGATGGCGTGAACAGACGTGGTCCACAACTATAGAAAACATAGCGATGACAGAGAGGAGTCGGCCTGGAGAGCAAATCTGCTCGGCTGGCTCACGTTTGCGGAAATTGACGACCGGCGGGAGCAGGTAAAGGAAGCCCATCAGGCAACTTTCCGATGGATCTTCAGAAACGACAATGAAACAGGTTTCGCCAGCTGGGTAGAATCCGGCAGCGGTATCTATTGGATCAAAGGAAAGCCAGCATCGGGAAAGTCCACGTTGGTCAAGTTCATCACGAGCGAGCCGCAGCTGGACACACTTCTTCAGAGCTGGACGGGGAAAGAGCCCTTGGTGATCGGATCTTTTTGGTTCTGGGCAGCTGGGACCGAGCTCCAACGATCTTTAGTTGGACTATATCGCACACTGCTTTTCCAAATCCTGAAGAGCGACGATCGTTTGTGCCGTATCGCATTTCAGGACTGGCAGTGCAAGTTCAGCGAAGAGCAGCCCACTCTAGAAATGCTGAAAGCCGCCATGAATCGATTGCTAAAGGCTGATGCACTATCCAAGAACTTCTTCTTCATGATCGATGGCCTAGACGAGTACGACCGAGATAGCGTTGGTAAAACGGAACTTGCGGAGCTCATGTTGGACATGACACGATCCAAGAGAATCAAACTCCTACTCTCCAGTCGCCCCGAGACACCGTTCGAGACGGTGTTCCGCGACTGTCCAGTGCTTCGTTTGGAACTGCTGACCATGCCCGACATCTCAGCATACGTCGAGAAACGCTTGTGGTTGAACCCTTCGTTGAGGAACATCACGGCTCTTGAGGAGGACAGTTTGTATGACATCGCGAGTTTTATCATCGAGAATGCAGCAGGAGTGTTCTTGTGGGTCGTGCTTGTCTTGAACATTGCCCTCGATGGCATCAATAACTTCGAGCACCCCTTAGCCATACGTGATCGCATCATGCTTTTACCGCCCGAGCTCGACGACATTTTCACTCACATCATGACGAAGCGCGTACTGCAGCACCATAGGCAAGAGGCCTTTCGGCTTCTTTTGATTGCTGTGCAATGGGAGATTAGTGAGCACGGTGCCATCCCTATCGACACGCTGATGGCAGTAGCGCAAGATGCTTCCAACTACCCCAAAGCTTGCGAGCTTGCGACTTTTAGCAGACTCCAAGTCGAAGCCGTCAACGCCAACTTCTCAGGCCGTCTGCACAGCCGGTGCCAAGGATTGCTTGAGTATAGTGGTGAATCTAGTATGCGGGTGACCTTTCTGCACAGAACGCTGTTTGATTATCTCCGTGACGAGACGAAAGGGAGACTTCTGTTGCGATCAGGGGTCGGCGACGAATTTGATGCCAGCACCGCGATCATGGCAGCCCTTGCTTGTGGAGCGTGGCTAGGCGTGTCCGAATCTACCATCGTCGAGAGCTTTTTTCGATTCAATAAGCGAGCTGAATGCTCAACAAAGCGACACAAAAGCGAACTGGTCGCCATTTTTGACCAGGGAAGAGCGCATGGACGTAGCGCAGCTGCCAAACATTGGTCTAACGATTATGTCCCACACTTCATGCAACCAAAGAGCAACTTGATTGCGTTCGCTTTGTATTCTGGCGGCATGCTCTACTTCGAGAACGCCGTCAGAGCGCACCAAGTATCAGACACGACCGAGCTCTCACTTCTTCTACACTGGGCAATGCCTTGGGTTAAGAATGACGACCCTGAGATCGATGCGTCCAGAATCAGTGTCCAAACACCGGTGTTGTTGTTGTTGTTACAGCACGGCGCGGACCCAGCATATACCGGGGCAACGCTCCGTTCTCCTTGGGCTCGTGTGGTCGAGATGATTGCGAAGACTTTTGAGAACCTGTCTGTTGTGCAGAGGGACAAGCACTCCCAGTGGCAGAATATCGATGCCAACGGTATGCTTGCAGCTCTTCGGCTCCTGGTGCTGTTTGCCAAGCACGCGCCAGATTTACCAAAGTGTAGTGTCATCCAAGTCGATGGAGTCCAATGCCGGTACACCGCGCTTGAACTGCTCAAGAGGCTGGCTCAAAGCGGTATGGGAGGGTGCTGCCGGTATTCCTACGACGTGGGCATGCAACGATGTCAATGCGGTAACGCGGAGAGTTGGGGACCACCGACCATGGAAACGCTCTCGTTGCTCGAAGGTATCAAGAAAGGAGATGCGGTTAAGCCGCCGGATGTTCGAGTGTCGAAAATGAGGAAGATGTTCTCTCGGCGTCGGAAGGCTGGACAGGGATAGAGCTTATGATGACTTCAATGAACGCATGAGATCGAAGACAGATGATTCTGATCACGACCGACCCCAGTGCATACATAGATCCATGGGTTGAACTAGCACGCAAACAAATCTTCCCTTGTGCTTTCGGAGTCCGCCGGTTGGAGTGCGTGACGAGAACACTGCGAAGACCTAAATATTCTCCAGAACGATACAATCAAACCCGACAAACCCAAACAACTTGGTATGTGAGGGTACTTGAATCAGGCATTTATGGCAGCCATGGGCAGCCAGTCGGCGTTGAGAGATGGATGTGGGAGCACAGCAGCAAAACGCCACCCCGCCCTTGCAGCGAAGTCAGCTCGGCCAATCGCGGGGCTTGGACTCGCTTAACCTTGCGCACGAGATCGCCGTCTCAGGCACCCTCACATTGTTAGACTGTCTCCCTCTCTTACCAGACACTCTCCCTCAGCCTGACTCTCATACCACGACTGTGTCTTCCAAAGACTCCCATGTTGTCGCAAACACCCACCAACCGATTATGATCCGTCCAGCGAAAGACATGCGCTTCCCGCCAGGAAGCCATAAACAACATCAACACCACCATCACGTGTAGCGCATAGCCTCCTCGTCTTGCGCCCGCGCGCATACACATATCAACTCGCACACATGGTCTCTCGACATCCCGCTCCCGTCTATGCGGACGCGCCACAGCCTCCGCCTCCGCCATCGACACAGCGAGCATCTTCAGTCGCCTCTGGACGATCCGCGACGAGACGGCACCGGCATGCGCGCACCCACCATGGAAGCCAGAACGGATATGCGCCGCAGAATGAGTTTCCTGTCTTTTCACTCACTGGCGATGTCGAGATTGTGCTCAGTAACGCGAGTGGACGGCGAGAACATCGATACCTTCTGCACCGACTCATCTTGAGCCAGTGTTCTGGATTCTTCGAGGCTGGCACAAGAGCTGAGTGGAGTAGAGGAGGCGGCTTGGACGACATGAGAGGCGCGAATGGACTGCCGCCGATTGGTGAACAGAGCGTCGCTGGCAGTAGCAGCACGCGCACAAGCAGCACCGAGCGCAGACCCTCTTTCGAGCCGCCTAGGAAACGCTGGAAATATACACTGGACTGGCAGGCTGCTGGCGATGACGACGTGCCTATGCTCGTGCAAGATACATCTGCGCCTTCCATATTCGGCGGACCGGACGGACCCCCAGCTGTGCGCAACAAGCCTCCGACTTCGAACGAGGGCTTCTTCCGCAGCATGACCAATTTCTCGGCTTTGAATATAAACGACCGAGCACAGCAGAGCGTTCCTGCCGAGCCGGGCGATGAAGTGCTCAAGGATTATGACAACCTCTTTCGCACCATATATCAGTATCCGCCAGTTTTGGACAGCGTGAATATCGCGACAGCCTACACAGAGTGCAAAGCCCTCTTGCATCTTGCCGACATGTACGACGCTTTGGAAATTGTTGGAACTCGTGTCGACCACCACCTTCTTCGCTTCGGCGCGCGCCTCTTCAAGCAAATTGCAAAATACCCGCCATCGTACCTAAAACTTGGCTATCTTGCACGCTCTCAGACCATATTCGCCGAAGCGCTCATTCACGTTGTTGGTCAGTGGCCTCTGGCTCGACCACAGCTCAATAATCAGATCGACGCCGCAGTGATGGACCTAATAGAAGACAAACACGACGAATTAGAGGATATCAAGACTCGGATAGAAATGAAACTCTGGCGCATCACTCTCACCACCAGCCGTGGCGAACGCGTCACGCCCGCTAATGACTACCTCTCCTGGCTCGCCATGAGCCTCTTCCGCCAGTGGATTGCAGAAAACACTACTCCAGGCCCCAGTGGAATTCTGAAAGAACCCGCCCGCCCGAGCTCGAACAGCCGCAGCACTGCAAGCCGCAGCACAAGCCACGTCGCGTCTCAGCGCCTCCCGCCACCACCTCCTAATCCTCCACCAAGCGGACCCTTCAACACAGGCAAAATATATCGCCTTGTCGGCTCTAACTCCTCGGCATTGTACCTGCCTCACGACGAACTGAAGCGCTTCCTCAAGACTTCCAGCGAGGCCAGCAACGGTACACTCTACTCGCGAGACAACCTGCGGAGATTTGAGAGACGAGTTGAAGAGGTGAAGAACTTGGCCAGAGATGCTGTCAGGCCGCTTATGAGGAATTTCCTGGAGCTCGACCTGACCGCCTTCGGGCCTGCTGGGCTTGGATATCTAACTTGTACGAGGGTCGAAGATGCGGATTTCCCCTGGGACGATTGATGAAGAAGGAAAAAAGACGAAGACATGATCTGTTAGCTGCGCAGGAAAGAGGCGTTCTTGGTATATTGGGCTGTGTTCTTTTCTTATCTCTGCATCGCATCTGGTTTTTTGTTTGGTTTGGAGTTTTTGTTTTGCATATACCCCCGTTCCTCTTCCCCATTAGAGTTCTAAACTCACTTTTAACATTATGAATATACAACGAATCATGAATTCCCGATTAACCGAGCTGCCGCATTGATAAAACCCCCATCTTGGTCGAAACTGCCCGTCTCCCCCTCTGTATCAGACCACTTCTCGAACCCAGCCGTATCCTCAAACAGCCCCCCTGACCCTCTCCTCCCAATCCCCCTCCGCCTCAACATCCCCATCCTTCTCAGCATAAGAAGGCGGCGCAACAGAAACACCATCCTCCTCACCATCCTTGGTAGCGGTGGTAGTAGCCATATCGTACCCCTCACCCCTGATCCTCCTCGCCCTCACAAACATAACCATTCCCAACACAGCAAGCACAGCAAACCCAACAGCCCCCAACACCGCGCTCCAAAACACCGTCTGTCGCTGCTGACAGCGCGTCACGTACGGATTGTGAAACATGGGCGTTGTTCCTGCTGTGCAGGGCAGCAGGGCGGAGGAATTGGCGAGGTAGATTATTCCGATGAAGAGGGCGAGGAAGGATGCTGAGAAGGTGGTTGTTGTTAGGTGGAATGTGGCCGTTTTGCGGATAGGGAGGAGGGTGAGGATGAGGAGAGACAGGGTGTAGACTGTGGCGAGGGCGGAGGCGACGAGGGGATAGGTTTCGGAGGGGGAGTGGGGGGTCGGGCGGGAAGTCTGGGGGGGTTGTTAGTTTGGGGGTGGTCGGTTGAGAAAGGGTGGGGTTTTGCGTACGAGGCTTGTTGTTATGAGGGTAGTTAGGGTGAGGATGAAGGTTAGGAGGGAGATGGTGGCGGTGGTTTTGCGGAGGGGTTGAGAGTGGTTGGGTTTGGAGGGAGTCATTTTGTGGTTGGTTGATTGGTGGCGAGTTGGATTGGATGGTGCGAGATTGGTGGTGTTGCTGAATTCAATGTGGCTCTGACGAGTTGGGAGATGTATCTGGAGAGATGAGATGCAAATACTTATAGACCTTTTAGACGTTGCTTCGAATGACGAACATGGATCGTTTGGTCTGTAGTTACATTTTTTCCTTGTCGTCATGCAGGTCACTCGCAGACAGATCTTAGGCTCAAGGTAGGCGCAGTATAGCTTGGCGAAGGATACTAGTGTGAGGTTTGATGCCTGTATAGTCGATCAATCGGCTGGTACTCGCCGGACAGCTTTGTTCACAGATGTCGATGCAGATGAAGCGTGCGCATGTATGCCACGCACTCCCAAGGTCATCAATTACAGTCCGTCGCAAAGGAGGCGCCCTCAAAGCTCACCCGTGTCCGAGAATGTCCTGTGCTCGTTGCATCAGAGCAAGTATTCGACCTCATGCTTGACGTCTTGGCTCATAGTGCCTGCTGGTTCGTTGGAACGGTTATAGGGCCAGGCATGGTGCCAAGTGCATTCTTCGGGAGCGATGCTCGATCCAAATCAGCATTTCCAAGGCGTATGGAGAAACGCAAATCAGGCAGCGGGGTTGATGGAGGAGATCGCCCACAGCAGTCGAAGGAGTAGCTCCAGCCAAGAGACGGCAAACATTGACCGTAGTTTGCTTGCCCCGTCGTACGGCCAGCGTTCGCCGTGTCACGTGTTGGAAGGGTGAGGTTGTCAGTACGGTGGGCCGCATGCTTTCGGTCTGCCATCTAGATAAGATGAGATCAGGCACCCAACCCTACTGTTATCTTATCGTTGTCTTCTTCCCCAGACTTCAGCAAAGCCACTTCAATGGCGCGGCGCACGGAAGACAGATTGAAGCCCCTGGGAGTTTTGCTCCACGTGTTGTCCCACCGACATTTCCCACGACTTCGCGCCGCCGTTATAAGCAGCCATTGGAGCTTCACCTTTGTTCACCGTTGCAGAATTCCTTCCTGAGCGAACGGCTTAGGGCATTCTCGCATCAGCAAAGATGGCTACCACCAAGGGCCACCTGGCAAAGGACATCGACTTCATCAAGACCCCCGCCGCGCAGCCCTCCTCCTTCGACAAGCAGGACTGCGGTGTTCCCACCACCGAGGTATGTCTCATCAAGTGACGTCTTTCATGTTGACGTTGCTTCCTGCATACCACTGCACAAGTCAAACTAACACCTCCGTCAGTTCCCTACCATCAACAATGCTCCTCTTCCCGCTGAGGGCCCTGGCTACGAGAGCTTCAACAACTATGTCTTGCTCAGCTTGTTCGCCATCCCCATTTTCCTTGGATGGAAAGTCGGTGGCGGCTGGAAGACCATGACTTTCTTCGGCATCTTGCTCCTCTTTCCCATCTTGATCGTCATCTGGACCTGGACTTCCGGCTTCAGCCCTCGTGTTGACGACAAGGCCAAGCTCCCCAACCGCCCCATTGAATCCTACCTGACCTTCAAGACCGACGAGCTTAAGCGCAAGTACCACGGCCGCACCAAGGTCCCTCTCCAGGACTTCTCCGAGATGTACATTAACGGTGAAGTCGACGTCAACGGCGACATCTTGGACGTACTCGAGTACCGCCACGACTGGGCTCACTTCCAGCTTACCTGGTCTTTCATGAAGTTCTTGCTCGGCACTTTCGCTCGTGATGTCCTCCTCCACACCCGTGAGCAGGACATGGAGCAGATCCGTCCTAACTACGACAGCGGTAACGACCACTACGCCTGGTTCCTCGGCCCTCGCATGATCTACACCAGCGGTGTTATCTCTGACCCTACCAAGGAGGAAACCCTCGAGGAGCTCCAAGACAACAAGATGGCTGTCGTTTGCGAGAAGCTAGACCTCAAGGAGGGCGAGACCATGCTCGACATCGGCTGTGGCTGGGGTACTCTCGCCAAATTCGCCTCTGTCAACTACGGCGCCAAGGTAACCGGTGTTACCATCGCCGAGCAGGGTGCTGCTTACGCTACTGATGCTCTCCGTTCTGCTGGTGTTACCGCCGAGCAGAGCAACATCCTGTGCATGGACTACCGCGACATTCCCAAGCAAAAATTCAACAAGATCTCCCAGCTCGAGATGGGTGAGCACGTCGGTGTCAAGAAGCTTACTACTTTCTTCCGCCAGTGCTACGACATGCTCGAGGACGACGGTGCTATGTACGTCCAGCTCTCTGGTCTCCGTCAGGCTTGGCAATACGAGGACTTCATCTGGGGCATCTACTTGAACAAGTACATTTTCCGTGGTGCCGACGCTTCCACTCCTCTTTGGAACTACGTTCGCTCCCTTGAGATGGCTGGCTTTGAGGTGAAGAGGTATGTTTTGACTAAATTCACAGGATCTCATAACACACAACAATTGCTAACACTTATTCCACAGCGTTGACACCGTCGGTGTGCACTACTCCGCTACTCTCTGGAGATGGTACCGCAACTGGCTCGGCAACGTCGACGCCATCAAGGCTAAGTACGGGCAGCGCTGGTTCAGGGTAAGTCCTACATCTAACGATTAAACCAAATGCTTCTTACTGACATCTTCTTTTAGATCTGGGAGCTCTTCCTCGCTTGGTCCGTCATCGCTTCCCGCCAGGGTAGCGCCACCTGCTTCCAGATCATGGTTGTCAAGAACCTGAACGCCACCCACCGCATCAACGGTCACCGCACGCAGTTCGGTCTCACAGGTGCTCTTGCCGCCGCCTTCAAGGCTGGCAAGGCTAGGTTGCTGAAGTAGATGCTGGTGCTACCTGTAGCAGTGATTGGGCGACACGACAACTTGAGCAATCATCGAGGAATTGAATCTCCGCTGCTCAGTCCGACGCCTTGCGCACGTCTGAGATCGCTTCGCGTCGATCGAACGCACAGCGGCGACTCAGGCGACGCCTTAGAAGAGCGAGACTTTAAAGCCTCACCCGGAGATTTGATCCTCGCATCAAATGCCGTTCTCGATCACTCCATTCCGACAAAATCGCTTTCTGTGCGATACGAGAAATGCTCCGCGATGCAAAAGATCTGATAGAATACATACAGAAAAGTTTATATCCTGTAAGCCTCAATCTTATGTAGTGTATACCTTAGAAAAACCGAACATCAACATGGAATAACATGCCTCGCACTTCATCTCCACAACCCCCTAAGACCAATCTCCCTCATCCTTAACAGGCTTCGCAGCATCCGACGCCGCCAAAAGCTGCTGCACCGTCCACGGCTCATAAGTATACCCGGGCACGGCATTCGAATTCTTGAACACTTTCCCCGCTTGCAGTTGTTCGGCGCACGCGGCGTAGTTGTCGCGCGCGTACTGCTCCGGGTCGTGGTTGAGCAGCCAGTCCCCAACGATCTTGCCCATGCTCGAGGGGTCTCGGGCGACGAGGTCCCAGTCGGTGTGGTGGTAGGTTTCGCGGTTGTTGAACCCCATTCTTTGAGCGCAGGAGACGCGTTTCGACACTGGGTGGGGAAGGGTGGGTTAGCGGTTTGTTGTAATGAGAAGACGAAGAGTCGCCACTTACCGAAGGTGGTTGTGGACTTTGGTCGCACGAGTCACGCCCTCGCGCCCGGCGATCCGCAGGCACTCCGCGAGAGAGTATGCGTCTTCCATGGCCATGGTGGCGCCGCTCGCTGAAGTTGGTAGGAACGGATGCGCGGCATCGCCAATCTGGACGACTCGCTCACCAGTCGATGCCCATTTTGGCTGAGGGTTGCGCCACTTTAGCTTCCAGTCCAGAACTGTGTTTCCTGGCGTGGTCTTGATGAGCTCGGTGACGAAAGGCTCCCAGGCTGCTGTTGCCTTGAGGGCTTTGCTGGTAGACGTTTCTTTTGCCCAGTCTTCTTCGGCGTCGTCGCTCTCTTCCTGGGGCTCTTGTCAGCAGGGTTTGGTAAGATTTGATCGTCGATGTTGTTCTTTTCGGTTCTGCACGTACTCGACAAGTCAACAGCCAGCAAACATCCTTCTCGGTCTTGTAGTTTATCATATGAGCACCCGGTCCGGCGTGCAGAAATCCACGAGCCTTGTGTCCTTCGAACTCTTTGGCAATGATCGGATTCTTGAGCGCTTCAGCGACGGGAAACGTCACCCTATACAGCACGAACCCAGAGCTCATTGGCTTTGTCTCATCGCCGAGCACCAGACCCCACGACTTGGACCCAACACCGTCAGCGGGGACTACCACGTCCGCCTCGAGCCGGCGACCGTCACTAAACACGACGCCTCCGCGGTCCTGCGTCTCGAAGTACTCCGTTACCGCTTGGCCGAATTCGATCTTG
Organism: Cladosporium sp. SL-16; assembly: GCA_002921095.1. Taxonomy (NCBI): domain Eukaryota; kingdom Fungi; phylum Ascomycota; class Dothideomycetes; order Cladosporiales; family Cladosporiaceae; genus Cladosporium; species Cladosporium sp. SL-16. Next base: position 817,081 of record PEGC01000019.1, read on the forward strand.
ATGCCGAGATCAATAGCATAATCGTGCAGCAACTCGTGCAGCTTTGATCGGTAGATCACCAGCGACGGGTACTGCGGGTCGCCGACGGGGAAGGTGCCGATTATAGACCCGTCTCACTTCTTCATGGTGATGTTGGGAGGCCCAGCTTCTCGTCGTGCGGCTTCCATGAAACCAGACCAGGAGTGCTCGGGGATGCGCAAAGCGGGTGCAGAGATGGCGGTTATCTCGCCTGGAATTGGAGGTCAATGGTTAGAGATTGGTGATCAAAATTTGCTCAACCCGTGGAATCGTTATGGGGCAGGCAAGGTGGAGAAGACTTGGAATGTGTTTCGGGATTTCTTACCATGGTATTCTCCCTCACCGCGGCGTTCGATGACTTGCACATCATGTCCTTTCCGATAGCATTCGATCGCGAGGCTCAATCCTGCTATGCCGCCGCCGACGACGAGGACGGATATCCCTGTTGCTTCCACTCGTTGCATGTTAGGCGATTTGGAACCCATGATTGATGTAATGCGATGCGAGGGTCGTCTCGACCGCAGCTATTCTCACTTATATAGTTGATGCCATGGCTCTCAAGGCCGCGACAGTTGGTTCTTCACGACGTCAATGCAGGATGGAGGCCACGGGAGCCGGGACGTCGCTCTGCCGAGATCGTAGATGTATGAAATAATGGAACCAGATCTCCATGATCGGCAACATGCTCCGGCACATCCTTCGGCACATTCTTCGAGAAGGTCTTCGAGCACGCTAGAACGTCCATCCGAATCACTCAGAGCGTCGTCAAAACCACTACTTCTATACTTAGGCCAATGAGAGTGCTGGATCAGTCAAGGAGATGAAGGCGTTGCCACGGCCAACCCCATGGGTGCCATGCACACCCCCCACAACTCTAAGTAAGTAGGCTCGGAACGGAAACACGTGAAGCTCCTTTGTACCTGTGTCCGTCTATGTACTTTTGCGTTATTCTGCAAGCTTTGTGGATTCTTCAAGTTTTGGAGTGGGCTTTGGTGGTAGATGCGGTGGTCATTCAGGGTCTCGACTGTACCATGAAAGCCCGTTCGTTGTCCACTTCGCTGCGATCCAAGGACGTGGTTATTGCGGCTCTGGAGGCGAGAAAAGCCGGAGGTTCGGGGCACTTTGCTCCAGGTATCTACACTACTAACGATTACCATCCCAATCATAGAATTCTTGCATTTGCCGCCCCAGAGCATGTCAGGACTGGACTTTTCTAAGCGTCCACATAGAGGCTTGCCAACACTAGCAGAGGAGATCTTAAGAGAAGCAAATTTGCAGCTGTATCGATTCCCCATTTCTTTCTGCAGTGGCCTGTCATCTCATAACTCTCTACCGTCTCGCGCAGGCCCGACTCGACCCTAGATCACAGAGGTTTCTCGTCGGTCTCGGCTCTTTCACCTCTTCAGTCTACCCTCCCATCAAGAACTTCCTACACACTCCATCCCAAAGCAAATCAGCTCCATCCTTTCCGCCTTCCGCCTCGGCCAATGCCAACAACTTTCCCCTCCTCGTCTCTGCACCCATATAGTCCTCCTTCCCAACGACCCGCAATCCATCTTTCCCGACAACCATCGCCATCCCTTCTTCCTCCGACCACGCAGGCCAGGGCTCCTCGCCCGTCACAACGTATTGGATAATCTTCTCGCGGAACTCACGGATAACGTCCTTGTATTCTTTGTCAAGGCGGTCTTCGCATGATCCGAGCAGGGCGACGATATCCCACGTGTGCGTAGCACATTCACGCGCAGGCAAGAACCCTTCAAACGGATTCCCCAGATCAAAGAGTAGAAGATAGCTTTTCCCCGGGAAGCCGCGGGCTTGCGCGAGCGAGCCGGCAAAGAACCCGATGTCGGATTCGAATTGGCAGATCTTGCGGAGCGCGGCGGCGTTGGGGTCGTATGAGTGGATGTCGTAAAGATCGAGAAGCTCTTGGGGACGAGAAAGGTTTGCGCAGTTCACGATGCTGATGAACTTCTGAGCGTGGTCTTTGAGGTCTGGGTTGGAGATCATCAGGTTGTTGGAGATGCCGCCGTCGTAGGTTGTTGAGGAGACGATTTGGGATTGAAGATTGCTAGACTGTGGTGGGCGACCGACCATTGTGGTCATGCTGGCGGACTCGTACGGCAGAAGCTCGCTGTCACTGCACGCCTGGCCAACGTAGCATAAATCGCGGATCTTCTCGACAGGCAGATTGATTATTTCTTGGGCGAGCTGCTCGTCGTTCCTCAGTTTGGGTTTGAAGCCTAGCTTCTTCGCTTGCGCAAGGAAATTCTCCTCGTGCTCTTCTGGTGTCTTGACAGGCATCGTCACCAGCGAGCCACTGAACTGAATACTGCGTCTCCAGATATTCTCTTCGCCAGAGAGATTGTGGATCGTCAGGCTCATACCGCCGGCAGACTGGCCCATGGCCGTGATGTTATCCATATCGCCGCCGAAACCGCCGATGAATTGATGGATCCACTCGAAAGCGAGTCTCTGATCGTGCAGGCCGTTGTTCGCGGGCATTAGGTCAGGGGCGTCGGGGGAGTGGAAGAAGCCTAGGGCGCCCAGGCGATAGTTGATCGAGACGAAGATGTGTGGCGTCTTGTTTTCGATGGCTGCTTGGCAGAGGGTGTAAGGGTCGTAGTATGGTCTCGTGCTGGAGCCGATGAAGAAAGCGCCGCCGTGGATGAAGACGAGGACTGGTAGGCGAGAGGTCGGTGTTGCGGTCTCTGGCTTGATAATGTTAAGCCTAAGGCAGTCTTCGGACTGTTCTTCTTTGTAATTTTTCATCAGGTCTCCGGGGAATTGGTTGCCTTTGCAGTCCATCTTGCCCGAATCCAGTGGCTGGATGCTGGCTGGCGGGAAGTCTGAGCCATCGTGGGCTCTCTCGTGAAATGTTTGGGGAAGTTCCTGGACGAGTCTGGCTCTGGCAAAACGCTGTGGTATTTTGCCGTATGGGATGTCGTGGAAGTCGATGAGGTTGAGGCGTGGCCCTCGTGTGAGACCGAATAGTTTACCCAGTGTTGGGTGCTGGAAACTTGTGCCGGTTCTCGCCATGGTGATGGTCTGTGAGCACGTTGTTGATCAAGAACAGGTAGTATGACATCTTTTGGCGAAGATATACTGAACGCTTTCATAAGACAACAAAGATGCTCTTTGATGGAATGTTTGCTGGATCTAATGCTTCCGTTTGTCTCAGCAACATGAAGTCATGACGATGATGACATCACGATGGCTATTGATTGCCATACGACATGAAGACCTACATGTACGAAACAACAGAACAGAGGAGTGGATCCAACGGATAAAGATTTGTCAGGCCTCTAAAATCAAAGTCGATTCCGTCTTCATTGTGTTACAAATACACGCGTTGCCACTCTCCAGTGCGCAGAAAATAACCTTAAAAGTCAAAAGGGCCACAGTCTAACGCGGACTTTGATTGTAATACTTTGTATCATAACAATCAATGTCCCTGATCTTCCTTAATCATCATAGCAGCCTTCTCCGCAATGCCGTACAGCGAAGAGCTCAAGTGCGCCGAAAGCTGGATCGGCAGCACACTAGCATCCACCGCTCGTACATTCTCAATGCCATATACCTTCAGCCTGCTGTCCACAACACCACCCAATTCCTCTTTCATCATGCCCAATGTAGCTATGTAGTGCCAAACAGATGTGAACGTCTCCTTAACCCACTGCTCCCACACATCGTCTGTGGCATTTTGCGGCACTTCATCGAAACCAGGAAATGTCTCGGCGCTGATGAGCGAGGCGAGAGGTTCTGTTTGGGAGACTTCGCGTGATTGCTTGGTGGCTGCGAGCTGAATCTCAAGGTCGAAAGGGTGGCCGAAGTAGGAGGGCTCGATTTGGGGGTGGTCCCAGGAGGAGTTCGAAGTGATGTGCACGTAGCCTCGGGACAGGACGATGAGGTTCCAGAGATCAATGCCAACTTGGCCTGTGGTGGGTGAAGTCACGAAGAAGATCTCTGCTGCTCCGGCGTTATCTTTCCAGAGGTTGTTGACTTGTGCTTCAAGGATGAGGCGTGTTGCTGTGGCGTTTGTGACGATGCCGGCGGCGGTCAGGTTTTGTGAGTATCCTTCGAGGCTGGAAATGATAGATTTGTAAATGCTTGCACTGTCATTTTTGAACAGTTGGTGGACGTCCGGGAAAGCAACTGCGTTTGGAGGTCCGGAACCATCGAAATCGGTGCTGATGGGGTCGAACCAGAGAGTGTTTTTGGTCTGTTCCTGCATGTTCTTACCAACATTGGGAGAACACAGCTTCAGAGGAACATATGCGGCGGCCAAGACCTCAGGATCACCCACGCCAGAGAGCTCGAGAAGCTGTGGGCTCTGCAACGAGCCCGCGGCGAGCAGTACTTCTCGCTTTGTCGTGGCTGTGTGTACCTCGCATTCGCGGCATGCTTGAAATGTGACACCATCAGCTACCATGCCAGTGCCGTTGCGCCAGTTGATGGATGTCACACGGTGTCCTGTCAAGATCAAGAAGTTGCTGCGTTCCTGAGTCTGGTGCTTGGCATAGACCGTGAATGGGGAAGACCGATTTTGGGAGTCGTTTGGCTCAACCATGTTTGGGATGATGGTCGCACCACTTGTCACTCCGGCTGCAAAGTCCGCGACAAGTTTCAGGCCCTTCCAGACGAGAGTGGAAGCTTCCAAAGCCGAAAGTTGAATGCCGCCGAACATGCCAGCTGGGAAGGAGACTTGGACAACTCCGTCACGGCCATGGTATTCGTCTGCATACTGTGCACCTTTGGCAATCTGTTCTTCAGTCGGTTCGTGGAACTCTTCAATGCCTAGCATGATCTCGTTCAAAGCATCGAAGGACCACGAGTCATCGCCGCTCAAGACCGGGAGCAAATCATACTGCGTCCTGTCGCCTTTAGTCCAGCTGGCACCATTGAGACTGCCACTTCCACCAAGTGTCCTGCCAGCCACAAGAAGTAGACCTGTGTCGTTCTGCCATGGTACTGGGGTTGATGTGAGGTTGTAGTCGAGGTCGGATTTGAAGGCTTCTCCGTAGGTTCTCACGTCGTTCACGCGAGGGTCTTCGTGGTCGTCCTCTCCGTTCTCAATGACGAGAACAGATATATTTGGGTCTTCTGACAACCGACTTGCGACGACCAGGCCTGTCAAGCCTCCGCCGCAGACTATGTAGTCGAAAGTTTTGTTTGAGACCTGGTCGACGTTTGTAGTGATGGCATGGGCTTTGTCAGCTCGCGTTTGATTGGGAAGAGCTTCAGAGACTGCAGCCAGGAAAGCAGCTAGGAAATGAATCGAATGCATTTTGAACGTGTGTAGAGTGGCGTTGGGAAGGAGTAGGTTGGTGATGCTGGCTGGCACTGTTTGGACTCCAGGCTGGTACGTATCTTATATGCCTTCAATGCGGACCTTGTCACGTCGCCGTCCGCAGTCACATACATCCACTCTCCAAAAATGTCGTAGCCCAGATGGCTTGGCTTGCTCTCAACAGATTGATGTGGATGTGAACGACACGCATTATCCGCTCAGTAGCATGTGCTTGGCAAGAAACCGTTACTGGGTGCGAGATAACAGACAGAGGTCTGTGTTGGAGGGCTTAGAGACACGTTCTATCAGCATTGGTGCAGAAGGGAAGGGGTACTGTGGCAGTGCGATTTAGCATCAACGATTCATCATTGCTTACCATCGGTCAAGTCGGCGTCTCTCGTCGAAGGTTCAGTAGCAGCTTGGCGGGGAGAAAAGCAAGATAACAATCTGCACATGACGGAGTAAATTAGTTTTGCATCTCGTGTAATTAATGCTTTGTACTAAGAACCAATGGCCCCTTATGCGGGACCACGAGCACATCGTTGGAGGCCCCAGATGGTTTCTGCGCTGTGGCGTTTTGGCATAGATGAAATGCTCGAGACGGGAACGGCAGGATTTGGGCGGGCAGATCATCATGCGAAGCCTTGCCAAGCCGTAGGAGCCTCTTGTCGAGGTGAAGGACCGATGTGAGCGGCAGAAATGCCATCATCGTTGTCTCTGCCCGGGAGTCACTCGGTCTCACCGTTCTGATTTGACATCTTGCAGGCGTGAGATCTGATGTCACGGTCTCTAGTTCTCAGCCGGGGCGACATGGACTTCGGACTGCTCGCTCGAGATCCTCTCGGACGCAATTCGCGGTAAGCGGCATTCTCAGCATTGCCCTAGAAGTCGGCTATTAAAGGATACATGCACGTGTATTCATGTTTGATAAGTGGCAGTTGACAAGGAGGAGTGGAAACATTTAGGTTGAAGTCGATAGACGGAACAAACACGTCATCAAACCCCAAGCATCAGAACTCTAAATACGTATGTGGAGCTTGGCATTCTCGTCCCTTCGTCGTTGGAGTGCGTATCAACCACGCACTTTGAACTCAACAACAACAATACTGCTCACATCCGGAAGACGACTCTAGGGACGACAGTGTTAATCGCAGAAAAGTCTTCTAGTGCAAAGATAGCAACGGGCCACCGCCACTGTTGCATGACGCGTTACAAGCTGTTACTGGTGATCTCACAATCACGACGCTGCAATACTGTAGCATCCCATGATCCTGCTAGCGCCTTGAGAGGGCTCATCAAGATAGTGCCTTCTGTCATCGTATTCTTCCGCTCGCTACATAATCTTGACCTCGGATGCCCCTCATATCGCTGCAGGCACTACTCACAAGCCTATAGTCTCCACGTCGATCTTCGCCATGTGTTTACACTTTCTGGAAGTCTAGAAGGCAAGCTCTCTTACGATTGGCGGAAAGATCACGTACAAGCTCCCGCACTTACATCGAGTATTGCGTTTCTCGGTGTGATATAGCCCGCTTTTGAAGGAGACACTGTGTTATGAGAATCATGGACTTCATATAAATACAGGTGCTGCGATAGTTAAATGGTAGAATGTCGACACCTTCGTACTCAAGAGCTAACATCCAAAATGAGACTCAGCTCATTCGCCCTATCTATTGCTGCAGTAGCAGAGACCGTATCTGCAGCCCAGTTGTTGATCTGCTCAGACAGCACAACTGCAAACTATGCGCTGAATGACACACTGCAAGGGTATGCCTCCCCTTTCGCCCTATCAGGAATTACAAGCAGCAAGCTGAACAGCCACATAGATGGGGCTACTACCTCAACAACTATACCACCCTCTCAGTAACAAACCTTGCCAAGAACGGCCGCTCCACCCGCTCCTTCATCAACGAAGGCCTCTGGTCCACTCTCCTCTCCGCCACCAGAGCCGGAGACTACGTCCTCATCGAAATGGGCCACAACGACGACGTCGATCCCACAACTGACGTCAAAGACAGAGGAACCCTGCCTGGTATTGGCGACGAGACCGTCACTGTCCTCACGCAGAAAGGCGTCAACGAAACCGTACACACCTTCGGCTGGTACCTCAACAAAATGATCTCCGACGTCAAAGCCAAGAAAGCCACGCCCATTCTCTCAGGCATGGTCCCTCGCAATTACTGGACTGGCAACACGCTGCAGAGCGACTGGGCATTTGCAGACTATGCTAGAGAAGTTGCTGAGGCGAGGAAAGTCGAGTATATCGATCATACTGCGTACTCGGTCGCGCTGTTCCAGAGTTTTGGGCCAACGAAGGCGAAGACTTACTTCCCGAATGACAACACGCACACAAATCCGGAGGGTGCGAAGCTGAACACGCAAACTTTTGTGCAGGCTGTGAAGTGCCGTTGCGGTGGAAAGAGTAAGCTTGCGAAGTATTTGAACAAAGCGGCTAAGGGGATTAAGGCTCCGGAGTGCCAGCCTTGTTGAGTGTGTCCCAAGGTTGGATATTCCAATATCGGGTGTGGCCGTTGATGGGGTTCCTACATGTCGCAATAGCGACACGATTGGCTCTGACAAGATTTGGCTACAAAGATAGCGTATATCTCAGTATTGTTGTTGACGACAACGAGTCCAGAGGTTCTCATATTAGACTATCGATCCGTCCCAAAAGCCTTCTTGACTCTCCCGGCAGCCTGTACAACATCGTTTGGCACATAAATATGCCCAATGAACCCTTTACCCTTCGGCCCATAGCCATTCTCATCGTCTTTCAGCCTCGTGACTTCTCCCACCAACAACTCACAGAATCTCTGCTTCTCCCACAGATCTTCTTGTCTAAGCCGTAGCTCATCTCTCAACCCATCATTCTCATCTATCACGAACTCAATCTGCCCATCCCTCATCCGCATCTCAGGCACAAACACCGGACAAGCTTTGAAAGTCGGCCTCTCAGCCGCAGGAAGGTCTTCATATGCTTTTTCGAAACTGATCGCCGTGCGCAGTGACATCGTCGGGTCTTGAACCACGATACACGACAGCGGACCAGTAATGCCATGTTCATCAAGGACCTTGCGCGTCAAGACCGCGTTGGCGCCGCAGTTTGTCGAGCGGTCTTCTATGAGGACTTTCGGACCACCATGGTCGGGCTTGGGAACATCGAAGGAGTGATTGAGAATTCTTTGCAGTATGTGCGACTCTGGCAGGCCGACGATATCACTTTCGTCTAAAATCTTGCGGTATTCTGGGTGTCGGGCCACTGCGTCGTAGATACGGTTGGTGGAGTGACCTATTCCGCCTACTAGGACGAGCGTTTTGGCGAGTGATGGCCGGTCTTGTAGGGCTTGGAAGACATAGGATGCTTGGTATAGGACGGAGGATGCACAGATGACGATGCAGTCTACTGGGTCGCAGGTTGAGAGGGATGGGATTTGGTTGTGGGCGAGGAAGGTGGCGGTGGCGTTTATGTCGTGCGATAGGCCTTGAGTGGGATTAGATGAAGACATCCTAGATTGTGGGCGTGAAGATGAAGCTAGATTGTACTTTTGTACATGTATGTTGAGTTTTGTTGCATGGTGGTAATGGGAAGGGTTTAGGGTTGCCACGTTGCTCGGGCTAGCACTCCGTGAAGAGTGGCAAATTCAACCTCCAAGCATGAGAGGAAACAAGACATCTATCAAGATATTTAGCATACATAATTATATCCATCAAAACCCTGGCGTCTCGTTAGGCTACTAAAAGCAACCATGCCAGAATGAATCCAAGGATCATCATCGCATCAATGCAAGAACCGCTCAAAACGCCCATGACCCGGCGGCGTCACATCCAAACTTCCTCCCTGCCTGCTCTGTCTCCACACCGCTCTGTCCCTCTCGAGCCCAGCCAACTGCCCTTCAGTCTCGTTTTCCGTATCGATGCTAGCCGAGACATTCCGCTCACTTCTTCCAGAAACGCCAGCCAGAGGAGCCACATTGCTTCCTGGGGCATTGGTCGGGTAAGTATTGCGGTACGCTCGCCGCTCAGGAACCGCCGGGCGAGGTGCGACGAGGACTTGCCCAACGCAAAATGCTTCGCGATGTGCGCTGGAGTCTGAGCGATTACGTGTGCGTCGAGACGAGCGGGCGACATCTGCTGGCGTTTGAGGCTGGAAGCGAGCAGGTGTTGCGTCGTTGTAGACGGGCATTCTTGGCGTGGCAGTCGTTGTGGTCGGCGGAGCGGGAGGTGATGTGCTGTCGGCAGTATTGACGAGACGTATTGTGGAGCGAGAAGGCGCCGATCCTGCAAGTACTGGAGATGCCGTTATATGTGGCAGGGGTGTGCTTGGTTGCTCAGGCGGGCTGGGCAAGGTAATGTGAGATGGCGAAGCCAGCAAGCGCGGCGACACTGCATCTCTGCTTGTAGTGCGAGGATTCGATGGCAGCTCCGGCGGTGGAAGCTCTTCATGGATCGTTGCGTTATGACAGTCGAAAGGATTGCCGTTGAGCAGGCTGACGCGCTTCTCTGCAGGCTTGGTTGCTGGACCCAATGCGGTGGACAATCTGCTGAGCTCTGCTGTGAGGCCGTCTAGTGGCGATGATCGAAACCTCAAGAACTCAGCCGCTGCATCGTCCGAGATACTCAAGGATGATATGCCGCTTACAGCGCTGACGATACTGGGAATGCGGCTGGAAGGCGCTTCTGGAGTGCTAGATGTCTCAGTAGCTTGGTCGACTGGCGGTGTTGTGACAGGAGTCGTCTGTGGCACGAGAACTGCGGACGTCGAAGGCTCGCGCCTCTCACGCTCAGAAGCATTGCGATTGTTCGGCAAAAGAAGCGGATACCGATCAAGATTCGGCAGAGGTAAAGCACTGTCCTCACTGGAACGACGAGCCCGTGAGGCAATCGCATTCGAACGCGGACGGCGATGTCTAGTCTGAGAGACGGGAGTATCTGCTTGTGGGCGCCGCTCATTGTCTGGACTAGCGTTCTGCTCGGACGGCGTGCGAAGGCGCAAGGTCGAAGGTTCTGTGATTTCGCTCGAGGCTGTTGCAGTATCTGGAGCAAAGGTCGTGGAACCGAATCGTACACGTGGCGTGAAGACTGCTGCGCCCGGGTCGAGATCTCTTGTGGTCTGAACTGCCGGCAAGCCATGGCCATGGCGTCGGCGAGAAGTGCCTGGCGAAGGATTGCGAGCGGATGTGGGTCCCGCTGTATCCTCAGGCAGTCGGGCCCCATCTTCTCGGCTCCTTGTCTTCGAGCGGCGAGCATGTCCACCTGGCGGCCGATGGGAAATGGTGTGTGGCGATTGTGCTGAGGGGTCGCCACCAGGCAACTCACGGAAAACTTGACGGCCTGCATGTAAAGGCGCTGATGATGCGTTCGTGGGCTGCGGTCGAAGGGACCGGGTATCCTCAAACTCATGGGCACCATCGTAATCGGCGACAGCGTGATGCGAGGGTGAGGTCTGACGCCGACGATGGCGGAAAGAGGTGTTCCACTCAATGTCCAGCTTGGGGAGACTCAATCTCGGAGGCGATTTTGGCGACGCCTGAGGTGTATCGACCTTGACAGGCTCAGAATCAGGTGTTGGTGCCGATTGACTGGCGTGCCGAAGATGAGATCGAAGCACGAGTGCAGACGCTTCCCTGGTAGGGATGGCATGGCGAGGGCGCTTCGTAGTCTCTTCAGCTGGGCGAGTTGGCGAGAACTGCGTTGAAGCTGATGCATGTTGAGCGACAATGCCATCTTCAGCATGGAATGCTGCGATGATGGTCGTTTGCCGTGGTCCTGTGCTTAGTCTGGCTTTGCTCTTGACCACAACGGAGAAGGCTCGTCGCCGATTTGACATGCGCTCATCCAGCTCGTTGATGTCGGCGGATGTGAGTTGGATTTGAGAAGGTTTGCAGTGCAGCATTTCGTTATCTTGGCTTGCACGCCGACTTGCCTCCATGGGTGTGACACCCGGTGAGAGATTGGACGAAATTATAGTCATGATTTGTTGCGCGAAGTAAACAATGCCTGGGCAGAAGGCGTCGTTGTCAAGTGTGGTTTCAACGGGCAAGCGCAGCAGGGATGTGAAATGAAGGAAGCAGCGATTTCGATATGGCTGATGAAATCCAACAACATACCTTATGAGCAAATATTTTTTGAATTCGCAACGAAAACATGTCCAGAAAAACGCCCTCAACGACCCAACGAAAGTGCAAAACATCGGCCACCGAGAAGATCTATGCACGTGTGCTGCTGAGATGATCGGGAAGTCATTGAAGATGATAGCTACCTCTTGCTCATGTCCGTAACCTCCCAACAAAACTTACCCCCAGTTGTAGCGTTGTTCCGAAGCGATGTGTTGACCCACCTATTTTCCAAGGCGTTGCCTCTGCCTTGACCAATACAAGAATACTCTTCGATGACCATTCATATCCCACTCGTCTGTGTCGGAATGCAGAGATCTAGAGCCATGTCGCTCACGTCCTAAGCACACACAACATCAATTGCGGCGTGCACGTGGCACTGGACGTGGCACTGGACTGCTGTGACGCGCTTTCTTCCTTCGTGTGTCCTCGCACCTCTTGAAAGTTGCCGCGACGACAGGATGATCCTGGCCGTAGCAGACGATGTCCAACTCAATTTCCTTGTCGTAAGCCGCAAGCGCAGCCGTGAGGTGAACATGGGCATGCGTCTTGAGTTTGCAGCTTTCGCAGTCCTCGTGCCTTCCGTTTTCACCGAATTTGGTATGAAATTGGCGATGAGCAGTAAGATTCAGAAGCAGAGGCATCCGTGGTGTATATATTCGATGTATTCAAAAGTTTGCCTCGTGTTGCAGAGACCGAGACATGCTTCTCGTCTTTGTCATCAGCCAGCAATGTTTTACCCACGAAGTTCAGTGTGTAGGTCTTACTCGCAAACACTCCAGTGGTGAAAAGCGCATTTGTGAATTGTGTCTTGCAGAGTATCAGATCGGCCTGTCCAGAACACACACAACCATTCTCCAGTGGCATGCATCATCCCTGCATGGTCGCAGCAGAATGTGAGTACATGCATGAAGACCGAGAAATTGGTCTGACGTACGCGACAGTCTCCCAAAAGCGACATGAATGCCCATGGCCACGCCTGATGAACTGATGTGCGTTTTAAGGAAATGAGTGTAGATGAGCTTATCGAGAGGTCTGGTATTAAGAAACGCCGGTATGCTTGATGACATGATCAAGACGGATCTTCTGGCCAACAAGGGACCGCCATTGCATCTTGCCTCGCCATCCCCAAGTAGTATGGTTGTGTCTTATGTAGACGGAAGGCGGGATGGAGAAGTAAAGGCAGCTTCCATAAGGCTGAAGAGCACAGCGGCATCCCGCTCACGCGTGTCCGGCACATGCATTGTCACGTGGTAGATTGTGTTTCGATGGAGGTAAGAGGGTCCTTGCGATCTGCACAGCGCGGGAGAGTTTGAAGTGTGTTGGTGCATTTGGTGCAAGTGCAGGCGGTTAGGGCTCGTGGCAGGGCAGAAAGCGGACAAGACTTGGGTTGTTGGAAGCGAGCACAAGCAGCAGCAGCATGTTCGTCAGCACAACGTCGCACTGCGCCCGCCTGTCAACCCGAATATAGACCGCGCGATACAGTCAACACCCTGCTGCCCATTGCATTGCATTGCATCGCATTGCACTCCACCCCTGCACCAAACAACAATCTCCGCTCCGCCCTCCCTTCCGCCGCCGCCGCCAAAGCTGTCTGTTCCGCCGCCGAGTTCCGAGCTGCACAGCACAGCACAGTAGCACCTCTTCCTCCCTGCGTCTGCACCGCCCACGCTCGCTATACAACCGCTGCCTGCAACCACCGCCCCATGCTCCGCCACACCACTCGCTCGTTCCCCGACCCGCCCGCCACCCTCCTTGCCGCTCCGCTGGCCACCGGCATTGGCTTCGGCCACGCAGCATGTCCGGCGATCTGAGTCTCTCGCAGTCGCTAGGCGGTCTACGCATCGCCAATCCCGACGATGAAGAAGCTGTCGCCTCACCAACCTCCCCTCCGCCCAACCGCCCTGCGCCGCCTTCGTCACACTCCTCGAATAGCACTGTGACCGACAACCGGAAACCGGAACTCCTGCCGACGCTATCACATCAAAGTTCGAGTTATGGACAAGGTTTAGGCTTCCAGCCAGACGAATACAACCTGCAGACCACCAACATCTCGCCAATAATAACCCAACATCCACAGCCCATGCCCATACAACGGATACAGCAGGATTCAGGAGGCAGAGCGCACTTGAGTCATAGAAGCAGTATGCCGCTGGACTACCAAGGACAGCAAGCCGCGCAATACCCCCCACACTCGTCTGGCTACAGCCCTCAAATGAGGCAGGCATCCGTCGACACCAGGCCCGTGTCAGGAATGTACAGTCAGCCAAATGCCTCTGCGAGCTCGGGCTTCAGTCAGGGGTCATACAGTTATAGGTCAGAGATGAGCTCTGCTGATGGAGGTGCGTCAGGTTTGGCAAGACATGGATCTGCTGGAGGCATGCGACAAGGTTCTGGACCTATACCCATGAGAGATGGAAGTCGAGTATACCGCCAAGGCAGTCAACAGATGAACGGACCACTGCCTCCTCGGAGGAACTCACGGAGGACCCGACCACCACCAGGATCGAATATGGACTACGACAACAATGGCGAGGGAGCATACGCAGGCAATGGGCAAATGCCCAGAAATGCAGAGGAATGGCGAGAAAAAGGTGCAGCGGTATCAACGCGGCAAGGTACAGACTCAGCTGGACAACCAGTGCAAAGAACAATCAAGAAGGGCGTGAAAGATTTCAATTTTGGGCGAACCTTGGGTGAGGGCAGTTACAGTACCGTTCTGGCTGCCACTGACCGGCAAAATCTGAAAGAGTACGCGATCAAAGTTCTGGACAAGCGGCATATTATCAAGGAGAAGAAGGTCAAATACGTCAACATTGAGCGGGATACATTGAACAGATTGACCGACCATCCTGGTGTTGTGCGGCTATATTACACATTCCAGGACGAGCGCTCTCTGTATTTCGTGCTAGATCTAGCATCTGGAGGCGAGCTGCTCGGAGTATTGAAGAAGTTCGGAAGCTTCGATGTCGAATGCACGAAATTTTACGCCGCGGAAATCCTGGACAGTATAGCATACATGCACAGCAAGGGCGTCATCCACCGAGATCTCAAACCAGAGAATGTGCTACTTGACCGGGACATGCACGTCAAAATCACCGACTTTGGCACCGCGAAGATCCTAAACTCAGAAGTAAACCAGAACGGAACCAACACAGCTGGTAACGGCGAAACTGCCGGTGACCCCACAGATGGTATGAACTCGGACCGGGCTGTGTCTTTTGTGGGAACCGCAGAGTACGTCAGTCCCGAGCTGCTCAGAGACAAGAACGCGTGCAAGTCCAGCGATCTGTGGGCGTTTGGATGCATACTTTTCCAGCTTATTGCCGGCCGGCCACCATTCAAAGCAGCGAACGAATATCTCACGTTCCAGAAAATTCTTGGACTGGAATACACCTTCCCCGACGGCTTCCCAGAGATTGCTCGCGATCTCGTGGAACGGTTGCTTGTGCTGGAACCCGCCAATCGACTACCAGTAGAGCATATCAGGAACCACCGTTTCTTCGAAGGCACGCAATGGGGCAAAGGTCTTTGGAGACAGAAGGCGCCGCGAATAAAGGCATACGTGCCACCGCCTGCAGCACTGATCAAACTCGGAACAGGCAATGTAGGACCAGGCAATGGGGTACCATTTGGTCAAATCTCATCTGGGCCTTCCCCGACATCAGCAACACAAACTCCAGCACAGTCATCAGCTTCGCGCCCACAGCTACGAGGCATCACCGAGCTACCACCGCCAAGTCAATTGGACATTGACTGGTCTCCTGTGCTCACCCACAACAACGAACGTATCCTCAAGCTTGGCAATCTGATCGTCAACACATCTTCACAAGGCAGTTCGCCGCGTGGCGCAAATGCCGATGCAGCCACGCCGACAGAGAAGCCCAAGTTCTCTCGCTTCTTCAGTGGCAGCACGACCAAGAAAAAGGAAAGACTTGTTCTTATCACATCCAATGCCAGAGTCATTCTGGCGCCTGCTGGCGGCAATGAGAAGAAGATCAAGATGGAGATTCCTTTGGTGTCACCTGGCTGCTCTTGGAAGAGCTATGTAGACTCGAGGGGTTTGACGGCATGGTCCATTGATACGGTAAGTTTGACCATCCACATAGCAACATGCACATCATCGCCGCATGAATACTGACAAATTTCACAGCGCGACAAGCACCTAACCTTCGAAGACCCGCGAGCCACAACATCAGACCCAGCGGGAAGCAAGTACAGCACACAGGAATGGATTGATTCCGTCGAGCAAGCCCGCGAAATCGCCCTCTCACAATCTGCTTCGAGCTCTTACGTCGGCGAAAGCATGATGAACGGTATGAACGCTAGCATGGACAGCCCGTCAGACTCCATGGGCGGAGATGCCGTTATGCCCATGTCTGGACCAAGCTCTGTTCAACACTCTGGCCGTCAGACTCTACGCAAAGAGAAAGATGATGGCGAAGGAAAGGGACGCAAACGATTCAGCAAGAGGCATAGCAAGAGCGGATTGGCTGCAGTATTCTGAAGAGGGGAAGACGAATGAGCGGAAGAAGAAGAGAGAAGGAAAGAAGAAGCAAACCCATACACCCATTCCCGGCGCACGCCGCACTACCCACACTACCACCAAACACCAACTCACATGACTACCAAAGAAAGACCCGCACACACACCTACACAATCACAAAGAAAGAAAGAACCCTAATCTTCATTAACTATCATTTGGCTCTTTTACCACATATCCAAAAATCCACGACATTACGACTCCATCCAGTCCCTCACTTTCACTTTCTTTTTGGCTTCATCTCCCTTTTCCGTTGACTCGACTCGACTCGACTCAGGAAAGCACAAAAGATCGTTTTTTATCAGCATTGCGCGCGGGTATACCGAGACTCTCTCCTTTTTGTTTATTTGCTTTGTTTGATCGTTCGCTGAGTTTGTAGAAGGTCAAAACCCATGTTGTGCAAGGCGCGGCGCTGGTTGTTTTGTTTCACTGGTTTTTTTGCATTTTGCGTGCGCTGTTGTTGATTAGCGCGTGTTTTGAGGAGCGAGGCGGAAGGGCTGCTGTTTTGCGTTTTGCGTTATGCGTTTCTAGTGCGGTGTGGTGGATTATTGCCTCTTTTGCGTATGTTGTTGGTGTTGTGGTTGTTCACTTTATGTTTTGAGTTTTCAGAGGGGCGATTTGGGCTCGACGTGTGGATATATATACACGAGTGAACTGCTGTTGTGTTGTTGTTCCTATGTGCTTTTGATCGCTGCTGGGCGCTTTGAGGGGGACGGAGGAATGGTAGAGGGGAGGTAGAGGGAGGTATACGAAGAATTTTGTGGAGATCGAATGCAAGTGAGATAGTTTGATGTTGAGTTTGTGGTGCTGACTACTTGATCACGAAGTCGTAGCTTGTTTTTTCGTAAGGGTCACTACCAATTCAAACGTCTTTGTGTGTAGGTTAGGCCTGTCTGCTTCCCAAGCCTCTTCGATCTTCGCTCATGTCTTCACTGCCCAAGCCGGAGAGAGACTTTATTCGCCTTTTCCATGAACGTTTTGTCTTGGACACGTGCCCGCTGTGACAGCCCTAATACATCTCGTTGTCGCTTGACTCGATCGCGCAAAGTGTACCTGTACGAAGCCGTACTCGAGCCGTTGTAGATTGATGCCGTTTGGTCAGAGCTCCTGAGCATCATATCATCATGTCATGGAAGTCCATGCGTCGCTTATCCTCTGTTCCATCACCAGAAGATCTGAAATGTTCCACTCGCGCATCCTTATTGACCAAGGAGTAATCCGGATTGGGCTGCTCCTCTCCGTCGGCTCCCCAAGTATCGAGGTATAACAGAGCACGATAGCAATTTTCGCGGTAACTGTCGGTGAAAGTAAGTCGTCCCGGACGTAAAGGGATGTTGAATCGCCGGGCCAGGCCACTTCTAAAAAGTGTACAGTACCACAAGTCCTGTCCATAGCTTCCACAACTATCCTTAGAACTCAAATCGGGTTCAGCAACGACGTCGAAGATGGTGAGACCTTTATAATCCCGCGCAAAGACGTCCTGAAAGATAGTAACAAGGTATCGAAGCGCCTCGAACTCATTGGAATCCCGCGGCATCGAAGCACGAGTAACACACTTGAACAAGCAATTCCATCCATCATCGTCGACCTCCGCAACCACCACACCTGCTTGTACAAGGACTTGCAGGATTCTAGGGGTGCTCAAGTCGCAAGCTCTCGAACATGCGTGCATCCATATACTCTGACCCTGTTCCCGGAAGCTGCTTACGTCGAAGAACGTTGAGCCTTCGCGGAGAATTTGCTCGAAAGGTTCCTACCACAGATCAGTCTCTTGGTAACGATAAGTCCATCAAATAAAGAGCCCACCGTCGTGCGACGCGTATCGTATGTTTCTTCCAACGCCTTTATGAGAGCTGGTGTAGGCTCCGGGCCATCGAGCGTGCATATCTGACCAAGGGTTGGATCGGCACCGGCTTGGAGCAGATGTTTTCGGCATACCATAAATCGCTCGAACCAATCACCAATTGCACTATAGATGAATACCCGAGAATCCACCAGAGGTGTGTGTATGAGATTTTCCATGGAAAAGGAAACAGCAGTCCGGTCCAAGTCACATCCACTGTCCACCAAAAACTTGCAGGTCGCCTCGCTCGCGTGATAACATGCGTGCTGTAGCCATCAGCATCTGCCATATACCATCTGAATAACACTCACAACAACACTTACATGAAGCAAAGAACGGCCTGCTTCGTCGCAATCCCTGATTGACGCTTGTCCAAGCGCCAAGTGTCTGATCAAGCCGTCCAGGTCGTCGTTCTTCACGAGTTCGAACACTTTGGCGTCGTTGTCAACCTGATTATACGCCAGAACGATAGGATGCATCGTTATTGTGCGGTCGAGATCAACACTTTCACCAAATTACGCTGCAATACAAGGCCCGCGGGAGCAAACAGCATTCTGTACATTCAAAGCCGAGCATGTTTCGGTAAGGATTTGGCCATCGACCGACCGCGAGCGCAGAATTTTCGTACACAAAGAGATCTCCCATTGGCCCCAAGTGATCCTTGTGAGCTTGCTCTGCGCCTTGTACGGCCTAGAGGGATGCGCCTGCGGCGATACAGCATTGATCTTTATACTTGTCGCCCGGCGCAGCTGGTATTTAAGATCTTGCAATTGACGGTCAAGATCTGTGGTCGATATCGGATTAGATGCGGCTTTCTCGAAAGACTCCATTGCAGCTTGTTCGAAATGCTCCAATATGATAGCAAGCTGGGCTGCGATCCTTGTGCTCTGCTCGCCTTTACTTTGTTGCTGTATGCTGGTCGAGTACTGCCCAAGGCTTTCCAGGACGGTAGCTAACGTTTGGCGTTCTCGGTTTCCGCGTGTACTTTCTGGCGCATCCCTGACAGATCTCTTCCGCTTTGGCGATGATCGCGAGACGTGTTCGACCCTGGTTTGCTGATCGCTCGGTAACGTTGGCAGGAGGCCATGCCCTGCGGAACAGTCGTAGGTGATATAGTAATTGTTGCCATTGTGTATCCTGCTGCTGCCACTGGCAGTGATGCGCGAGTAAGTCTGACTACCGGATGAGGTTGTTACGAAGTGTTCATGCACTCTCCGAGCGGTCTCGACACTGGCTCTCGGTACTAGTTCTCCTTGGTCCAAGGCGTTCATTTCTCATGGCGCGGTGTACGGAGCCAGACAAATCTATCACAGTCGTGTTAGAGAAAGAAATTCGGTGTTGAACCAGTCAGCAAGAACAAGGAGGAGGTGTTGAAGGTGGCAGCAGATCAGGCTGCGTGCCGGCCGCATGAGCCTCACATCATGTGGCGCTCTAGACGCTGCACTGCCAACCTATCATTGTCGAGAGCCCAGGCGTCCGCATACTTGCAGGCCCGACCAAAGCCATTTGACCGTCTTGTTAGCCGTGATTGAAAGGCTTCGAAACCTTCCTGCAGCAGCATGAGTCCTACGACTGGACATTAGCTATACTTACACCGATTGTGTCAACCTTCTAACATTGTAATAGTGCATGCCTTGCAGCTGCAAGAAACGTAGCCCAGTCGTCTCTGCATCACCAGTGGCATGATTATTTGTGCCTCCTTAGTCGTCCATGCCCGACGGGTTGAATCGAGTTGTTCAATCAAACACTGCGTCCACAGGTCTCCGGTATCGTCCCTCTGTAAGGCAGACATCAAGGATCTTCAGGCACTAATGTGGCACGAGGCTGGAAAATGGAGAGCGAGCTCGCACGGGCAAACCAGTTCACGAAGCAGACCAACACATACTGCCGCTTCAAGCATGCCAGTAAGACTTCATCCTAATAATGCATCTCAGGCGACCAGTGCATTGTCCCTTGCATACCCTATACGGACTGTGATCAAAATACCAGCTGGCCAAGCTACAGGCGCAGCACAGTGCGGCTGGCCGCTAGGCCAAGCGAGCGCATTATGTCTGAGAGGGCTGTGCTAACCAGCATGCAAGCGTCTTGACACGCTGCACTAGATATAACGTGCGTCGTTGAAGTATCTGTGATTGGTTCGACGGTGTATCCGTTTCTCTCGAAGGATGAAGCATTGTCAATTTACAGCATGTGAACCACCAACAGGAGCCAATAAAAGATTGAGGCTGATAGCTGAAGGTAGGTAAGATATACGAAAGATCATAATAGTCAACAACATCAGAACCATCAATGATATCGAGTATAAGTACTGGATGGTGGCTCTATCGACTATCTAAATCCCATCTCATCCACATCTTCACACTACAGCACAACAGTTCCAGACCAACTCTCAACAATACCCTCAAACTCCTTCAATCAATCTCTAGGATTACCATCCAAACTATCACCATGTTCGCCAAAGCCGCAATTCTTTCCGCGCTCTTCGCCGGCAGCGCTCTCGCCGCACCCACCAGCTCGCCCCGTCCAACCGAGCTTGAGAGGCGTGCAGACTGGCAGACAGGCAAATGCGAGGCCCACATCGCCCTCAACAGTATGACCCATACCTCCAATTTCCCAAGAAGATCCGATCCTAACGTAACCTCTCAGCTTCCAACGGTCTCGAAATCGTAAACCCCACCTCCAAGTGGGACGTCAACATCATCGACAACCCCGGCAACCCCATCGGCCACTGGGACGGCACCAACCCTTCCCACATCCAAATCACCACTGCCAAGGACAACAAATGGTTCGTCGTCCAGGGCGGACCAGCTGCGGCTCTCAACTGGGGCCAGGAGAACATGCAGAACACTATCACTCTGTCGTATGACGAGCAGAGGTGGAACGGCATGGATTGCTACAAGTACATCCAGAAGAATGCGCAGCCGAGTAATGGCTGGCGTCACCAATACGATTGGTGGTGCCAGTTTGACTGCTAGATGGCTGGCTAGCTCGTGAGATTGTGGCGGATGTCGATACGATTCGAGATTGGCTTTATCGGTTTGAGGTGGGTGAGGAAGTGCATTATTGGCGTTCGGGTTTCCTTTTATCTCTTTTGCTTGTAAATACACGAAGGCCGCACTGGGCAGGATGGCATGCTATAGATATAAACAATAAAAGGGAGCAAAGGCTATAAGCCTAGTCTACGCCTTGCTAATCGAGCGCTTCCTCTCATCATTGGCGACCACAATATCCTCGCCAGTCACCTGGTGATCCATCCTGCTTCCTTGTTCCGGAACGAAACGCATGAAAGCCCAGTAGAAGACACCCGCAGCAGCAAAGGAATATATATAGCCGATGGCGAAGAGGTGCTGTCCGCCCAAGCTCACGATCGACTTCGGGTCTTTCTCTTGCGAGATGGCAATGTTGTTGATGAAGCCCGGAAGTGGCGGCGCGAAGCCGACGACCATAGCTGCGACCGCCCGCCAGTTGGTCGCATACTTGGCGGAATAGCGGTAAATGCCGTGGAAGTCATACATGTCTGGCACCGAGACGTTGCCGCGGCGTGTGATATAGTAGTCCGTAATCATGATCGCCGTCATCGGTCCCAGGAAGATCGTGTAACCACCAAGGAATGCCAGGAAACGAGCAGCGGAGGCGAGGATCTTCCACGGTACACACGCCCAAGCGCCGATGAATGCTGCGAGCAACTGGCCGCGGCGGATGTTGATGTACTTGGGGCAGAACGACACCAAATCATTTGCTGCGGAGATGGAGTTGGCCGAGATGTTGATGCCGAGTGTGACGATTATGAGGCCGATTGCACCGAAGGCGGATGCCGCACGACCACCGGATGATCCATTCGAACTCCAGTCTTCGATGATGACGATTGGGTTCCAGACAACCTCGCCGTAGACTTTCTCCGAAGCGGCAGCTGTGAAGATGCCGAGCAGGCCAACGATAGTGAAGATGAAGGGGATTGCGATGGCTTGGATATTCGTGTTGCTCGGCTTCTTCGCGTATCTAGCGAAATCGGAGATGTTCAATCCCAGAGTGGCGTAGTTGCCGACGACAGAGTTGAGATTGCTGAAGAAAGACCAAGCAAGTACTGAGCCGTGAACGGTTGAGGGTGTGAGGACCGAGCTGCCACTAATGGTTCCACCAGCTCTGTGCAAGGTTGTGCCAAAAACTGCGAGGAAGATGATCGGAGCGATAACGGACTTGAACGCGAAGAAGTACTGAATCCTGGTGTATGGGATGCATAAGAATGGCAGCTGGAGCAGGAAGTAGAGCAGAAACCCGACCATTCCTGGGCTTGAAATACCTTGATCCTCGGGAATGGTGTTGTGTATGTTTGCGAAACTCGGCCAAGTCGCTGTCAGCAGAACGGTCATGCATTGACCTCCGGTTACCGTTTGGACACTAGGAAGGTCAGCAAGCACTCATGTAGGCCACTGAGTCTAGTGAACTTACCCGAGCCAGATGATGGCGAGCGCGCAGCGGGATGCGACGACAAAGTAGCTGGCATAGTAGCCAAATGGTACACGAGCAAGCACCGGGAATGGAGTATGAAGCTGCGATGCGTAAGCTATGATTTTGAAAGTCACATGTATGCATAGACTTACCCTGGCTCCAATTCTACCGTTGATCGTAATCACCATGCCCATAATGGCATTTCCGAGCACAAGAGCACCAATGGCCATTCTCCAGCTGAGGCCAGTTGCAATCATCGAAGACGCTGGGCAGAATTGTCAGCAATACTACAGATCAATGCCTCAGCCAACACGAGACTCACCAACTTGCCAATTGGAGACAGCCCAGCCATCTGCCATCCAATAGGCGAAAAAAGCCATGGTTCCCCATGTGCGCTTCGAGGGAGGAATCGGATCAAAATCGGCATTGGAGGCAGCAGGCGTCCTGGCGAAGCTGCTGGGCTCCTGGTCAACCGTGAGAGAGAAGTGGAAGCGACTCTTCGGAGCACTGTAAGATTCGCCAACCTCATAAGGCTCAGCGGATGAGGCCTCCGGACCGGCCTTCTCGCCGTTAGACATATAGCCTCCTTGCGTCATGGCGCGTAAATATGCGATTGAGCAGAAACGAAAACCGCTCGTGCTTCGTCAGAGAAGCAGAGCTATATGCGTTCTTCAAAGCTGGGTCGAGCTATAGCCTCACATCTCGTTATCGAGAGCGCAAAAGCATGCCGAAGACTGGCCAGAGACATCCGCTGCATGGCTGCACCGTGCCGTCGAGCTTACTCGGCGATCGACCAGTTATATGCCGGTGTTGTTATCGCTGGCGACGTAGGCTGATAAAGGAATGCGGTGCATGAGATAACGATCTGGAGCTGACAGGGCCGGGGTAGCCGGTCTATCGGTTAGATTGGTACCAGAAAAACGTCTAGATTGCCTTATTTACGCCACGAACGGATTTTGCCATGGTCTCGGGCCAGATCTTGTGGTACTTGGGAGTGGTATATCAAGATCGATGTAGGAGCTTTGCACGATGGGAAGCGAATACACATTATATCTCATCTACATCTATATGTAGCCCATGCGAACGAAGCATGATCGTTTTACCCTAACCCTGCGTCTTAAAGCATTATCAACGAGGCCATCAGTACAGCTAACACGCACCCACCAAGCTTAGTGAGATGGCTGGCAGCAGAAGACGCAGCGTCAGTGGAAGGTGCCGCGGACTCTTCCGTATCACTACCATCACGAGTGCTTGTAGGTGTAGCACTGGATTGCCTGGAGGAGCTGCCGCTTGTTGTAGATGACGAGGATGATGACGAAACTCCGATGGTTGTTGATTTCCCATCGTCGACGACCAGGATTCCTGATCCTGAAGGCAGTGTGGAGTACACTATACCGGAAATTGTGACTGCATCACCTCCCGCTGATGGCAAGGCAGTACCGCCGATAATGTATGGTGAATCGCCAGTTCCAGAGCCAGAGATACCTTGCTCAATGTATGATGCGAATTCATCTGAACCGTCGACCACAACTCCAAGGCCAGAGGGCAAAGCCGAGTATACGACGCCCGAGACTGTAGCTGCTGGGCCGCCAGCAATGACCGTGATGCTGCCGTCAAGCACGTAGCCTTCTGCGGTTGTTTGGACGATGTTGATCTCGCCAAGTCCAGTAACGCCAGTTGCTTCTGAGATGGCAACAACGCTCGTTTCGCCATTCGAAACGATCTGGATGCTACTCCCTTGCGACAAAACGGAGTAGGTAGTACCAGCAATGACGGCTGCAGGTCCGCCAGCAGCCAGAGTCTGGCTGGGGAGGATGTATGCCTCAGGATTGCCCGATACAGTGCTGATACCAAGTGATACCAATTGAGATGCTTGCACAGTAGTTGTGGACCCGCCGTCACTCTTGACGACCACACCGAGTCCTGATGAGAGGGCAGAGAAAGTGGTGCCCGAGATTGTGATGATATTGCCGCCTCCAGTGATTGTTGCACCAGCTAAAGCTACACCCTGCATGGATGTGATCAAAGGTCGAACGGCGCCCTGTTCTGCGCTTGCGACGGGCGTCGGCAAGGTCAAAGTGCTGGAACGTCCGTTTGCGACCGCGACAACGCCCCCAGAAGACGGCAAAACAGAGAATGTTGTGCCGCCCGATCCAACAGCCGCTGCGCCGCCGGCCACGATGGTAGTCGATCCACCGATCACCACTCTTTGGGAGCTGCCATCGTTTTGGAAGGTTACGCCAGGCGCCAATGCAGTATTAGTTGCAGGCGCTCCTGTGACGGGCTCAGGCAAACGTAAAGTGCTTGTTTGTCCGTTTGCCACCACTTCGATGCCATTGGAAGATGGCAGAACAGAGAATGTGGTCCCAGATCCGACGGCGGCAGATCCGCCAGCACTGATGGTGGCAGAGCCACCAATAACGATTCCGGAAGAGCTTCCATCGTTCTGGAATGTGACCCCAGGAATTATGGCGACGGAACCGGTAATAGTGGCAGGCGCGCCTGTGACGGGTGCGGGTAGAGGCAAAGTGCTTGTTTGTCCATTTGCGACCGCTTCAATTCCACTGGCAGAGGGCAAAACGGAGAATGTAGTACCAGATCCAACGGCCGGTACTCCGCCAGCACTTATGGTAGTTGAGCCACCAACGACGACCTGTGAAGTGCTGCCATCGTTGATGAAAGTTACACCTGGGACTATGGCAGTAGTGGCAACTCCAGCCGTTGTCGCGGGATTTATTGGGACACCGCTTCCACCCTGAGATCTTGTGCTGACACCGGGATTCTGGGGCTGCGCAGTGTTCGAAACATTGTCGTCACTTTGGCTTGGAACGATGATTGAAGGCGAAGAATCGCTTTGCGCCGGAGGATTCCCAGAACCTTGAATTGTCGTCCTTGGCGGCTCATCGTCAGGCCCTTCAGGGGTTGTAGCTGTTGGGGACGGCCTATCGGAGGTCGTTGGCTGATTATCAGGCTCCTCTGGAGTATCACTCGGGGGAGGCGGGTTTGTCGGTTCGTCTGACTGTTCTGGGGGCTCCGGAGAATCTGTCGCTGTCGTCTGAGCTGCAGAAGTGCGTGTTGGAGTCGTTTCCGCGCCGGTATCAGCTGGGCGTGGAGTCGAAGTTGGTGAAGTCGGCGATGTGGTTGGAGACCGCGCCGTCGTGGTATCCGCACCCGAGAGAGTCAATACCGGAAGAATGATCTGGTTCGCGGGAGTTAGAGCGACTGGAGGCGGGCCGGTCTGGAATAATGTGCACTGCTCGAACAAGCCTTCTCCGGGATACGAGTCTGTAAGTTCGTACATAATCACCAGGCCCATGCCGGTTTGTGTCACACTTGTAGGGCCCGCGTAGGTGTAGCTTGTCTCGGGCAAAGTTGCATCTTGGGACGTGAGGCACGTGAATGCTCCATTGCTGTCAGTGGTAGATACGCCACCGTCGATTCTGAAGGTACTGGCAAACAACATATAGTCGCCTGTGCTTCCTGTAATCGTGCTTCACTTTTATTAGGTTCCATTGCGATACTCGTCACAGGCTTGTAACCTACATCAAATAAGGCCTTTCGGTGGTTGGTTTGCCAAACCAATCCGCACAGACCAAATTGCAATCATCATCGACCCTGATTTCGTCACACATATCATACGCGGTGGTAACAGCCGTGTTGCAAATAGTCGAAGTTGAGGTTGTGTTGTGGGCTGGATCCAGGATTGGCTGTAGCGTTCGAATCGCAGGCAGACTGGTGTTCTGCGACCAGCTCCCTCGCCATAGATCTACTCAGATCAAAGCGTCTTGGTCAGCGATGTGTGAAGGGCATCTGGATAACGACACGAGGTTCTCGACTTACCGTAAAGCTGGGCAGAGGTACATGGTGCGCAGCCACCTGGTGTTTGAGTAATTGTCTGCGACACATTCGCGAATGATGAAAAGGTTGATGGCGATGGCCAGAGAGTAGTGGTCGCCATCCTGCCGTTCTAAGGTTCGCGAAGAGCAGCACTTCCCAAAGATCGGATGTTTTCAACAATAAGAAGAGAGTGGTGTCTCGTCTGCCTTGCAGGAAGTCTTCAGCTGTTAGTCAGGAAAGCCTCGGCCTTCCATGGTGGCAGTGTCGCCAACATGCAGACATGGGTATGAAGGATTCCTTCATCTCAGCTCTATGCATGCCGGCGATGGCGAGGGCACGGCTCAGCTTTTCACTGGTCAAGTAATAAACGATGCCTGCCTTGGGCGTCCTAAGCGAGAGCAGTTTTTCGGATCCTGCAGAACCTCCTCATAGTGGCGCACATTTCTTCCTGTGGGATGTCTGGATCCTTTGAATACTCCAGAGGTAGTGTATCCACGCCGACCGCAAGACACTGTTCAAGTTCGCGATTTCTCGCATGGATAGTCTCACACCCGGTTCCCTGTCTTTTCCGTTATTTTATCCGTGTGTAAATGGTTGGTGTAAGCCCAAGGTCTTGGCTACAGCTTCGCTTCGAGTGCGGCTGAGCCGCAGATTGTTATATTAAAGCCGGATCCAGAACCGGACTTAAGTATGATTTCTCGACAATTGCCAGCTGCCCAATAGTCGGATAAGCACCAGTCGCGAGGTAAGTCGGGTAATCGTCCGCGGATCATCTCACAAATGTCCTAAAGTGTCGGGTGGTGGTACGTACGACTACGACAGGAGTGTTGATCACGGTCAAACAGGCCCTTCTTGCACTGCAAGTTGGCGGGCCAGCTTTTGTGTAATTTATCAACCCTGGTGAACCTTGCTATATTTGGGCCTAGATGAAGTTGACACAGTATGGCATGTGTGTAGTCAAAAAGCCAAATCGCTTGTAACAACCAGTATGCAATCGGGTTTCCAATGCATCATCTTCGCAAAAGATTTTCCGCCTTTCATCTGCTGGTGGACAGCATGTTGTTTAGGGTTGGATGGGGTTGCTGCAGAGCCACATCCTTCGTCTGGGCGCCACAAGTTTGCCGAAAAATCATACATCAGCGTTCCTTTCGACGATGACAAGCATGTGCTCAAATCGAAGATGCGTAAGAGTGATATCACAGATCTCTATGAGATACATGTGTAGTCCTAATGGTGTCTTTAGGTCGGACGACTGTCTTTTGATGCAGACCACCGCTTGTGAAATCTGTGTAGACTTATGAACACGCTCAGTGCGGCTTAAATCCTTCGCCAATGGTCACGGAGAACTATGGGGACCCCAGGCTACCAAAATACCCATCACATTGATCTTGGAGCCACGCCCTTAAACGCTGCTGAATCTTTCTTTCTTTGCGAGTGCGGCCGAGCATGCTGCTATCGGCGATAGTATCCACGTCAGAACATCGCAAGTTCGCCGACATCATGGCCGCTATGCTCAGCACGATCCTAAGAACACTGCCACCTTGTTCACGGGGTTGAGCTTATCATGTTCGGCTTCGGAGTCTTCAATCCTCGAGGCAGATCCACGTGAAACTGCTTTATGGTATTACTGCGAAGAGGAGATAGCCGCTCGACGATAGAAGTTGTGTTGAGAGAGTGCACCATCGCAAAGCTCGAGCACGCCATCAACGATTGCTAAGCTTGTAGTTGGAGACGCGAATGCCGAACTAATGTCACACCTCAAATGTGCTTGATAGCGAAGCCCTCCAAATCTTGTCAATACACATAGTTGCCCTCAAATACACACAACAGCTGATACAGAGCACCATGGGCTCTCTACCTTCACCACCGCCGGATCTACTTCGCGTAGCAATCGTTGGAGCGGGACCGGCTGGTCTCGGAGCTGCTATAGCTCTCTCCAAACTGCCAAATCTGCAAGTCGACATATACGAGAAAGCAACAGAGCTTCGTGAAGTCGGAGCAGGCATCCGGATCGGCTACAATGGCTGGAAGGTCTTGGGCCTGCTTGGCGCAGCTGACGGAGTACGCGGACACCACAAAGTCCACGTGAACCACCGGTGAGTGGCATAATGTGAGCCGGACGACAACCTCGGGCGATCTGACATTGTTCCAGCAATGGTATCAACGGAGAACTAGTGGGGTCAACGCAGGCAGAATCATTGCCACCACGTCAGCAACCTCATCGTGTCCGGAGAACGAGACTACAGTCTGCCTTAGTAGAGACCGTGCCTCCCGGTACTATACACTTGAAGAAGGCACTGAAGAGTTTAGTCGATTTGAGCGATAGCGTTCAGCTCACCTTTGAAGACGGCTCGGAAGTGCACGCCGACCTTGTAGTCGGAGCAGATGGCATACGATCGGTATGCTCCATCGATAACGTCGAAGTAATCCCTGGCTAACACCCGCAACAGTTTGTTAGAGACAGCGTGTACCCGGATCACACAACAAAGTTCACTGGCACCACCATCTGGAGAACGCTCATTCCGTTATCAAAGGTAGCACACTTGCCGGACGTCAACACTACTACGACTTGGTGGTACGGCAAGGTTGGCCATGTGTACACGTCGCCTGTCGATGATGCAAGCGAATTCAGCGATGACGAACGAACGCTAGAGATATCATGTCGGAACCTCGTGGATCCTGCGACTGATACTAGAAAGCGGTTCAGCTGGGGCGTGCCGGCGACAAACGAGAGAGTCATGTCTCACTTTACTGTAGGACTGAACTCAATTCTTCGATCAGGAAGTTGGAACTAACATCATTAGAATTATAGCCCACAAGTTCGAGATGCTCTGGCTCAAGCACCGGAAGGCACCTGGAAGGAGTTCTCTGCTTTCGCGGGTCCGAGGCTGCAAACGCTTACAGCTTGGGACAAGGTTGTGTTGTTAGGTGATGCCAGCCACCCACTATCAGGTAAGCCTTCGCAGATCGTTTTACTACACATGTGTCTGTATGCTAAAGTGATTCTCAGGCGCATTCGGATCAGGTGCCGCCTTCGCACTTGAAGATGGCTGGATCTTAGCTCGCGCGATCGAACATACCCGCGCACGCGAGCGACCACTCAGTGAAGCTCTGGAGCTTTTTGATGAGATACGTTCGCCGTACTACTTGCGGATGTAAGTGCTCGACTACGGCCATATTACTCATGAATGGCGCTGACTAATAATCATAGGTACGACTTCCTGGACGCACAGAAGCAGAATGTACAAGCAGCTAAAGCTGCCAACGCTGACCCAGAAGCCCAATTCCAAGCGGCTTTGAAGCTACGGGCAGACGGGCTCAATATGGAGTCTAAGTTGCCGTGGATTTACATGAACGACATCGAAAGTGTATGGGATGAGTACATAACCAACCGCGAAGAATGATAGCTAGCTGCTTTCGCCGAAGTGCGATGATACATTCTGCTTCACAATAGCACCAGAGAATTAATGCTACACATCAAACTCACTTCGCCTGACTAGGAACGTACGATGTAGAGCCCGCAAGCTCAACGGGATCTCTGATCACCGCGTCAGGTAGCTCAGACCTGTACGGTTCCCTGGTATCAATCTCTTGCAACGTGCTCTCGTCTCCAAACTCCGCGGGTGCCAGTGGATCCACTTCGGCGTACGGCGGTTTGTCTTCAGGATAGACATTGTCCGGTGGACTTGCCTGTGACCTTCGTCTCGTCTTCCTCTTTCGCAGCCAAAAGAACACAGCGCTCGCAACAACGATGCCGGCCGCAACCACACTGCCAACGACTATTCCTGCAATCGCACCGCCGCCGAGACCTCCGTCGTTCAAGTCGACGGGCGTCGGCTGAGGAGCTGGGGCTGGTACTCTGCTGCCTTCATTGAACTGCTGCATTCCAAGACAGGCCATTATTGAGACTGCATAGTTCATGCTAGTTGTTCGTCGCGCATTGGCAACCGGCATGAACACTGCTAACGTAACTAGGACTTCCCACGACGAGCGATCGTACACCTCGCGTGGAGCGGCGGGGTCTTCGTTGGAGTTCCAGCCATCGACAAGGTTGAAAGACTGATTATAGGTTTCGATGGTGCAAACCTGTGTGTTGCCGAACGACAGGCCTGAGCTAGCGTAATTTGTCGTCAGTGCCTTTCCGTAAACCAGGTACTCGGCCTGCGAGGAGAAGTCAGTCATGCCCGCTCATCTAATAATGCGACGAGCTTGTACTCGAATTTTGAATTGGGGAAAAGCACACTGCAAGTTTGTCAGCAAACACCTCATCCACAGCGATGCATCTTTGAGTTCTTACCCTCGTTCATATAAGGTGTGCACTGCTTTGGCAGTGCAGAAGTCATCATCTGTGCAATTGTGTCACACACACTGGGCAACGAATCGGCCGTGAGATTTGAGTTAGGAAGTGCGGTTGGAAACCCGACCAGTTGAAGGGCAAAGTCTTCCGACTGCAGCTGAAGGGCTGTTACGCAATCTTCGTCGAAGGCAGCCAGACAAGAGCCATTATCATGTTGTGCGCGCATGTCGGTGTTGTTCAAGATACCCAGAGGCTCGAGGTAGAGCGCGCAGACATCGTATCCGAGGCTCAGGCTGTCGGAGTAGTTGAGACCGCCTGTATCGTACCAGAACGAGTGATCTAAACTTTTGTTTTGAGGAGCGCCACCGAGCAAGGTAACCGCCCAAGTGAGATTGGGAGGCGGCGGTTCTGATGGTATCAGGATGCCTGGGTTGAAGGTAATGAATCCTGTCTTGAGTGTTCGCGTTAGCTTTAGTGGAGACGATTTGGCAATCGCAGGGCACACAAACTCCGTTAGCGCTCTCAAAGGTATCACCACAAAGAGGTTCATCACTGGTATTACTGCTTGTAGAGTTGGTGGTGTTGTCAGCCGAGTGTACGGCATGGCAGAGGATGAGCCAGATGGCAAGCGACCCCGACAAGCCTCTCATCATAGCAGAGCTGAGTGACGGTAAAAGCTGAAAGGCTGGATGGAGGGTCTGCTTAGAGGCAATGGAATATCAGGGAGTCTTAAAAGTCCAGCATGACAGCTATCTGCCGAACACCAGGTCGCTTAGCCAGAAGACATATACAAACTCATGAAACATATTTTTAGACCTCAACCATATCAACGCATATGGAGGTTGCTTATTGATAAGCGAGGGAGCAGATAGAAACAACCTCATGCGCGCCTTTCAGCTCGCCGGCCTGGGTATGCATTGTATGCGCGCCAGAGGAATAAGTGAAAACGCTGTCAAGCAGCTGCATATGACCGTGAGATCTCATAATGATCCGGAGAATTCGATTCTGTGTTCAAAACAAGTAACCGTGGTCTGGTTCAGAGAACTCTTGTGATCGGACTCATGGCGTGGACGGATTCCCCTGGCCATCGATTCCAATCCTTCGGTCAGGTATTCGACTCCAGCTGTATGACAGAGATCGAGGCGTGCTGCCAGTAGTCCATATCGGAGTCGCACACTCAATTTAACAGCGTACCGACGATGGGCATTCGTTATACCGATGCTATGCATTCTAGTGATCG
The DNA here is from genome assembly GCA_002921095.1 of Cladosporium sp. SL-16. Lineage (NCBI taxonomy): Eukaryota > Fungi > Ascomycota > Dothideomycetes > Cladosporiales > Cladosporiaceae > Cladosporium > Cladosporium sp. SL-16. Next base: position 848,711 of record PEGC01000019.1, read on the forward strand.
TTCGCATTGTGAGCATTGATCTCGAGCGTCGCTGCTACTTTCCCTTTGGTGATAGGATCTGGCCCCCAAAACACATCAATCGGTGCTGGAGGCCTGATGGCGTACAGGAGAAGCTGTGGTTCGGTATCAATTTCTCTTTCATGCAGAGTGCGTCGAACCCGAGCTACCCGCTTGCCGATGTACCATGCGTCACCATGTGATGCTGAGTCTCGAATCTCAGGCAAGCCATTCAGCCTCTCGATATCAATGCGAGTAAAGCCTTCAGGTGCGGCTGAGGTACAAAATAGATGTATACTGCAGCGAAGGGCAGGTCACACAGCTGCATGATTCATAGTCGTAGATTGGACTCACGGTCTCTTGGCACCGAGCAAGCTATGAGTAGCGTCATTCGCCTCGAGCTGTAATATAGCCGAAAGAATATAGCTTACATTACTGCGTGTTGTCTTCGAAACAATAGCTTTGGAGTTGCGAGGAGAACCGTACTCAACATGCGTGCACACCCCTAAGACTTGATAGCAGTAGCGAAGAAGACAGTGGTATTCCATCAGGATTTCCGATCGTGTCGGATCATATCATTACATCTTCAGCTCTTCATACTCATCATCCTGCGGGAAGCCCAAGTGGAACCTGCCACATTTCGCCCAATCGACCTCGGCCGCCTCGCCAGTCTCAAACTCCTTCACACGGCCACCAGCCTTCTTATCCTCGCTCAAAAAGCAGCACACCAACCCCTCTCCGCTGACCTCTTTCTGCCAGCTTGGAATCACAAATCCGAAAATTGTACCCTTGACATTTTCATAGCTCTTTTGTTCCGTGGCAATCGAGTTGAAAGCGCCCTCAACTCTGAAGGACATGGGGGTATTCTGCCCCATGCTGAACACCTCCTCTTTGATCTTCGAGCTGGTAGTTCCTGTCGTCGGCTTGAGACGGTATGTAGGCTGGAACACGACGACTGAAGTGTGAGGCATGCACGCGCCGCGTTCTGCGGACTTTGCGGTGCCGTCCTTACCGATGGTGTAGGCGGTACTGTCGAGCTGGATCATGTCGTTCGGGCGTGCAGTGGAAGACGCGGACTCAAAGTAGCCAGTGCCGTGGGTGCCATGGTTGGTTAGGAAGGCGACGGGGGGCCCGCCAGATTTGAGGCCCGCATTGTAGGCAGAGAAGAGGGAGTACTGGTAGATATCGTTCGGTATTGAGTTGGGCATGTTGGCGGCTTTGCGAGATTGTGTTGTCCGGGATGCTGAGAGACTAGATGCGTGTGTGGAAAGACGGTACAGGCGAGAGAACATGAGTATGAAGCAGAAGAGAGTGCCCAACTTACCGTGTACAGTGTTAACGCTAACACGCGTGTGCTATTACCTACCGGCGCATTTCTGCAAGGTTGGTTGTGGATGGTGACGGTGTCTTTGAGAGGTTGAAGTGCGGAGCCGATGAAGCATGGAGTCCGAAACGCTCGGTCGTTCGTGGGTTTCGACAACCTCGCCCTTCGGCATTGGCAGCGATCCTATTCTCCATGCAACATGAACATTTGGCATTTCTTCGCGTGTTGAATGACATCCTGTCCAAGGTAACAGCAAACACCAAGAGACCCCCAATGCTGCTTCATGGTCCATATTGCGCCACTGCATACATCGTATCTTGATGGGCTCTGAGACTTGCGACCTGTCATCTGACTTGTCGGCAACAATCGTGGTAATAACGCCAACCGGAAAGTCTTAATTGACATAGTACAATACTGCATGTTTTTATTTTCCCTTGGAAATTCAGCCATGTCGATCTCTGGCATGAATTGCTTGAAGAACATCACGTTTTCGAGTGATACATCAGAGATCTACCATGGTTACTGACAAGCAAAGGATGCAGAACAAAAGAGTACCCGATACAAACGCGCAGGGTTGCTTCGGCATTTGTGAATTTCTAAAATGAAGTATATTCCCTGTGTCGTGGACAAGAGCACTGCTCATCCGAGGGTTCATCGGGCGTCCCTGGCGCCACACACAAGCCTAGATATTTCAGTATCTGACCAGCATGTGGCCCTCCATAATCCACCGAAAACATCCGCCGATTGCCGACGTGCCCTTTCTCGAGTAATGTCAGACCCGGGCGATACTCTTGGGGAATACAAGTCTTGATACCAGGAAATTTTATGGCCATGGAGCCCAATCCGTCCTCGTGAAGTCTGCCGATTTTGAACGAAACAAGGTTTTTGCAACCTCTCGCGATCTCCGGGAAGACCTCGCGCCACGAAGATTCTCCCACAAGTCTGACATTGCTAAAATGGATCTTCGTCAAGCTTTCCTTGGAAGCCGCAAGCATCGCAAGGATGGTGTCGGCTGAAAGTCCAGCATGGCTCCCTGAGAGCTTGAGCTCGACGAGCTTAGGAACAACTCGTCTAGCGTCGAGCCAAGAGCCAGAAATCCATGGATCCCTGACACATAAGCTTAGGGTCTCTAGATTGATCGCGTTGTAAAATAATTGCTCCAGCCAGTAGGACGCAGCATCGGCGTCGAGTACCGCATCGGCGGTACGGAGTTTCGAGAATGGAGGTTCGTGGTTGTCACGAATGTCTGAAAGTTCGAAGCTTGCCTTTCTAACGGTGGGAGAGCTGATTGAACATATTCCCTCATGAAGACGATGCGCGTTATCCTCAAAGAGAGTGCTAAGATCTCCGCAGAGCGCGTCTCCCCTACCAAACTTGAGCGAGGTAATGTCCAAGTTGCCGCAATCCACCAAGTCTTCCGCGAGGCTGGTAACTGATACGGTCTCCGCAGAATTTGGAAGCTCTGCTCCTATCATCTCTCTGATTTGGTCCATCTCTGGAGACAATTGGAGGTTTTCAGGGCGGATGCGGTAATCCCGGATTGCGATCTGTGTTGGGCGCAACAAACCCTTGCGAAGTATACGTGCGAGGGTTGATATTCCGACGCCCAGCCAAGCATTGCTTCCAAGTCCAATACCAGCATCGTTTCGAGGCCAGATGTTGTACTCCAAGTCCACGGAAGGGATCGTAGCAATCGTCCAGGCGTCCAGCTTTGCAGAATCGTCTTCGACGACCAGCCTCTTTACCAGACCGCGGAGATGTTGGTCTTCAGACAAGGACTGCAATTTGCCCAGATCTTCGCCGATGAGGCTTGTCGTCCAGCATGCAAAGAAGGGCCGTAAGGCGTCATCGATGGTTCGAAGTTTTGCAGAATCGCAGCTCGCGCGAAACGAAGCCAACCGTGAGGGCTCGACGTAATACGCCCTGTAATAGAGTTGGTCTGAAGTGGTCATTCAGACTTGATCATGCTACTCACCACTTTTTGATCAGCTCGGCCGGGATTGGCTCTGTTCCATATTGTACCATGATTGCTTCTACTGCCGTCGATCTTGACTGTATGGGCCCAACGTTCTTGGTATTGGGGCAGATCCGGAACTGGCGCGAGAGGACACGAAACGAGGCTGAAGAGAGGGAGTCCAAATTGAAGGATGGAAGGATCTCGCTTATGTGATATGACGTCGTGGGTTCTGACGCTGGGTCAATTTTGTGACACTCATTTTGTTTTCGAGGTGCCTTCCCTCGCTTCCCTTGATGAAATCTTGATTGCACTACTAAAGCGTGATAAAGACCTTTCGTTCATGAAAGTAGACCACTCGCCGTCACTTAGACTGTATGGACAGCCAAGTCACAAATGATGAAGAGGCTTCCACCTGTCTACGAAACCCTTGGCGTGAAACTTGTCGCCTGGACATATCGCAGACAGAAATGCTTTCCAGAGAATCCTCTTCGCGACTAGTTCCGTCGATCCATTCTGATGAACAGGTTTCTGCATGGCGAGGGTTGTACATGAAGATGACATACCAAGATGAGGCCCCGCATGTAAATTTGTCGTACATTGGGATAGGTGCGGTTGGTTGGTTGAAGTCCTACCAGCAGCCGGGCATGTGGCTCTGATCTTGTTCGGACGAGTCCCATTGTGTATCGGAAAAGCCTTTAGATCCGATTGTATCTGGAATTGGGCATGGCGCATGTTGGTATTCCAAGCTTTGGCATCTTTTGGCATAGGTATAACCTGTGGAAGTCCGCCCGCATGCTAGTTCGCGAGAGCTCATGATGCTCAAAGCCCGAGCGAGCATTAGGGGCGATTCACTGCCATGATTGAGTAGTCGTTCGGCCTCGGCAAAGAACTGATCACCAGCTGTACTTGGATCGTTTGGATTCGCTAAAGCGGCCATCCGATCAGAATAGCTACAGGCGAACGCTGCAATGGCATTCGCTAAAATCCTGCTACAGTGGTCGGTTCCGCCGCTCTGGAAGTCGCGAAGGAAATGATCCCGTGAGAAGATTTGATATGTTGGGTGTATCCAGGAAAAGTATAGATCGAGTAGATGTACAACAAATTCGGGTTCATATGGTCTGCGAAACCATCTGCGAATATTCGGGGGGGTGATGCATCCCAGGATCTCACGAACTGCAGTGGTCGAAGGCCTTTTTGACATGTTGAAGTCATGGGAGGGCTCCGAGATTGCCTTTGGGCTGGAAGCACGAGGTGCGATGTATCTCCGATGCGTGAAGAATTCTAGTTCGAAGGTTTCCTGTCCGAGAACTTGTGGTAGAAAAAGATCACTCGATGACGATGATGCCAGCTCGCTGAGCTCGTCAGATCCAGAATCATCGGAGTTGCTCGTGAGATGAATGCTCGGTCGGAGTCTTGGCTCTATCATGACGGCGACTCGTGGGTCGTTAAAGGGTTGTAAGATATCTCCCACCGGGCTCAAGACCTCTGTAACGAAGTGGCGTGAGTCGCGTTCGAAGCAACACTCCAGCTGGCTGATACATGGTGCCTTGATAGGCTGCGTAACACCGAATTTGCACATCGAGATTTCTGTGGCGGCGGCGTACTGATCCTGATCATAGAAGCACTTGGTCTGATAGACTAGACTGCATGTCGAACAAGACGGCCGACTACCATCGCACTATCTTCCAAGTCAGTACGGTCTATTCGTACTTGAAACAGGCACCCAACTGACTTTCGACTTTCGCTGCCTGCATCGTGTGCAGGCATGAGATGGTCCGCGGCGTCTAGGCGGCTTCGCAATAACCGATGAGCTCAGATGGTCCGACCTGGTGGGCTCTGCCTCCGATTTGCGACGTTTGGGTGGCATCATATTCAGAATACTTGTGATCTGTAGTGAGGAGATGAAGGAATGATAGTTCTGTCGATGCACGAGGTCTGGAAGGAATGTTATGTGCGGAATCTTCTCGATGGCACAATTGGCTCGGAGCCAACTGCACCAGTCTCTGACGGCAGTTATTTCGATGCCTTGTTACCGTGGTGCATTAGAGGCTCAATTCGCGCGCTAGGACTCGGGTCTAGTAGCAATCTACGTTTCTCTGCATAGAAGGCGGTACGTAATGCGGACGGGTCATGCACATGGCACAGAATATGCGGAGTAGGTTAGCGTGAGATCACACATGGTGATATGATTGCGGGTGTATTGTCTCGACTTTTCCGAGCATGTTAGAGGTCAAATCAAATCGCCATTCTCTCAATTCAAATTGTCATTTTACTTGCCGGTTGCCCTTCTCCGTTATCCTACATCTCGACATAGCGACACGTTGCACACGTACTTGGCATTCTGTGTGGGACAACTTTGCGTATCCTGGAGGCCTTTGATCTAGAGTTTAGCCAACATTGCAAATGAGCCCGCGGAGCCTAAAGTGCTTCATCTGTAGCCGCATCCAATAGCACGCACGTTCTTCGAAAGGATCACGTTGGAACACGAACCACGGCACCGCCACGTGTATTCTAGCGTGATGGAGAGATCGCCGATTTCCGACTTCCGAGCACAACATTGCGGTATGCCTCAATTTTGTCGTCATTGTGGCACATTTTTGAGGATTAAAGCTTTCGATTCCGAGTATCCAGCGTGCATTTACACGGTAACCTCCGGAATGAGGCGCCGTCTGCTTGGCTCATCAAAAAAATTGCTCGATGCAGTTGTCCATTGTCCTAAACCATTCAGCCGCGCGTGTGTATCGGCCTTTGAAGGTGATCCTGAATACGCAGCTTGCAGCTTGCAGTACCTCGGCCATGAGTAGGCAGATGTGAATCCAAGATCTGTAAGATGGGCTGTGAGACAATCTATAGATGGAATACTCATTTGTTGTTGAGCGATCGTCGCTTTCTGCCGTTGACATCTGAGCAGCAATACTTGCCCATGTCGTATTTTTGCAAGAGCGATATAGCGAACACGATCACTACGCTTGCTGTGTTTGTGTCCGCAACCTGACAACGCGCTTGGAGCCGCCTTGGAGCCGCCTTGGCCGCTTGAGTTGATTTACCTCCGCAACAGGCCCGCAAGCTCGTGTCGTTTAGAGTTGCTCCTAGGGAACCCCCTGCCGGTAAGAGATTCCTGAGTCCCCAAGCAATCGGCATCTATAGCCATGATCCCAAACCTTGTATGGCGGCTAGAAAAGTTCCAGGTCCTTGCCAGACTTGGGACTTGTCGAGCTGAGGGAAGCGATGCCATCTGGACAGCCAAAAATTAGAACCCTACAGATATGTCTTTCAACTCCAGTCTGTATCTCTGGATCAAAACGCTTGCGTTTGGTATTCCCATCTATACGCTTATCGCGTCTATACTAGAACCATACTTGCTGGCAGTTAATTTGAGAGTGGCATACATGCAATTAATAGGAAGAGTCAGTCAGGGTAGGTTTAGCTCTTTGTACACTCAGATCTGTACATCGCCCACGCATATGCGTTACCAACCCTATTGCGTACTGCTCCTCAGGTTAGCAGCCAGTATACGACGAGCTGGCCAACACCAGATACGTTGGTGAAAGAGCAATTTGGCACCAAGAATGCCACAACTCAAGGCAATTTCGTTAAGAGATTGTAACAGACATGGCAGCTCTCGCCCATCACCGGCATGGCTTGACAGCTGGTCCAATTGTAGGTCGAACAAACAGACACCGGTGTGCAGGTTTTAGAAGGATCAATTGGCTCGAAGATCGCAGGGAAGGATTCGGGTTAGTGCTCTGAGCTCGGCAACGATCGGAGCAAATCTTGGCGCAATGATCCAATGAAAAGCCGTTCTCAGTGGCTCAACCACTATCCCCACCGACTACCGATCTGACAGAGTTCATCAGCAGGCACGCGCTAGAAGGGCTGAGTCTATGACCCAGAGCAGATCATCATGAGGCTGAGCAGGCACACAGCCAAAACGCGTCTTCCAATATGAGAGCTGATGGCACAACCGCTATGCCAGACTCCTTCGTTTCATTCTGATGTGGGATATCGTGTAGGGCCAGGATAAAGAATGATTATGCGGACGCGGGCTTCACATTCCAAAAGCCATGCAGGCTGTTTGACTTGCCGGTAAAGTCAATCAGGGCATTCGTCTTGTCGTGTTGCATCAGCTAACAGGTCGCAGAGCGCGACACGTGAAATGCGATGAAGCACATCCGTCATGTTCACGCTGCGTGAAATCGGGTCGTGTTTGTGGCGGCTACAAAGGGCCATTTCGAGGACCACCTAAGCAACTGCGCAGTATTGTGCCTCGACCTTGCTTCCATGTCAGCGAATACAGTGGTGCTGAGAGCATGGCCTTGGACTTCTTCCGGCGTGCCACAATACATCAGCTACCGTGCGCGTCATCATTCGAGATGCCCTGGGAGCGCATGGTCCTGGACTTGATAAATCAACAGCCGTCCATAGCGGCGGCAGCATCAGCTTGTGCATCCTTGCATCGCGTGGTGAGCGACTCGAAGGACACTTCCCGGGAACAATTTTCTTTGCAGCAGCACAACAAATCTTTGGGCCTGATGCGCAAGTACATCAACGACCTCCAGCCCAACAACACGGATGCCGATGTGATCGTGGTGCTCGTGGCATGTCTGCTTTTCTTCACGTATGAGGCTTTCGCAGGCCAGGACGCGAAAGCTGCATTTCATCTACGTACCGGGCTGAAGATCATACACGAGCGGCGTCGTCCGGTTGAAAATCCTCTGAGCCCAAGTGACCGACACATAGTAGTCACAACCTCGAAACCTAAAAGCTTGTTTGATGTCCTGGTGCAGGCCTTCATACGGCTTGACTCTGACTACACCTTGACAGGACATGACGATCCGTAAGCATTTTTATACAAACAGACCTTTTGGAATTAGACTTCTGACTCTCGCCAGATACCTGTATCCGATCTGCAAAGAGCCAATGCCTGCAAAGTTCTCAGATCCCGACGAAGCCAGCCTTCACCTGGAAGTCCTTACAGCCAAGATATTCGATTCCTACGATGATCTCTACTTGCATACCCAGGATCTGTTGCGCAAACAAAGAGACCTGAGTCAGCTCAGCGGCGATGCACAGGATGTCCTGGTCATCGCATCGCTTCGCACCGTAGAACTCGATGATGTTCTGGCCGCAAGTGTGGAAGAGGCTCATCGCAACCTGGATGCATGGGTGGCCTCATTCGCCGGAGTTGCGCAAACGCCCAGCAACCGACTGTCGCACATCTCCACCCAAATCTTCTACTTCTGTGTTTGGATCTGGAGCAAGACGTGGCGTGATCCTACAGCTACGTTAGTTGATCGCTTCGAGCCCCAATTCGAGTACTTCACCGGACTTTGCGAACAGTACGTCGAATCACATATCGCTAAGACACCTTTGCGCAGCGAGACTACCGCTCGTGTGGAATCTGATGGCATGGATCGACTTGATACGCCCCCGGCCTTCTCGCTTGGCTCGGGAGTAGTCACATGCCTGGTGTCGATAGCAGAGAAATGCCGGACCTCATCTATCCGCCGGCGCTGCATAGCCACGTTGCGGAAGATCAATCTCCAAGGGCTCTTCGATACGGGCTACCTCGCCTCGTATCTGTCGGCGATCGTGGACTACGAAGAGCAAAGCGCGGTGCTACTCGCTATGCACGACGACAGCAAGGTTGACTTCCAAGCGCATGAGATTCCGGAAGGGGCGAGGTTCTTGGAGGTTGGAATGTCGCCATCGTACCATTCCGATAACTTCGAGTTCTACAAAGCTCAGCAGATCAGCTTCATATACGTCACTCATGGCTCGGGTGAGGTGGGCGACGAGCTGCTGGTGGGTGGGCAAGCTGTGAGCGTTTTGCGAACGGGTGCTCAGCGCAGTAGCTCGAACAAGTGATCTGGTGTGTGCTACGGCACCAATGGTATTATCAAAACCATGCGAAGTGAGTGGTATAGCATTGCGACCAGCGGGGTTGAAAAGTCAGTCATGACGATCGACCGCTGCAGCGCGGCCGGTGGAGTGAAAGGCTTAGAGCCGCGGTGAAGCAGCATCAATTACTCGGCCTGGAACTGGAGGGAAAGTGAGGAATGAGTCGCATGTGATCAACTGGCAAACCTGGAACGCGCCTAGTGCCACGTGACACAAGGGTGGCGACTGTTTACTTCAAAGAGCGCGGCTGCTGCAACTCACTCGCCCGCCCCAACTCACTTGACCCTCACCACATTTGACCTATGCACACCGACGCAGCACATCACAACTGAGTGTCGCCAAAATAAAGTCTAACTTTCACAGGTCGAGTGTCAGCTGTGTGGAGTTTCTCCCAAGATTGGGCGACGCAGAACTCCAGCAAAGCCAAAAGAGGCTGCTTGGTCATCTGACGGCGGCTCGCCCGCAGTCATGGACGAAGGAACCTGCTGCCAGCCAGGCTGTAAATTGTCTGAGCGGACCCAAGAACCTGACGGCCAGTTGTCGACAGCCGGAACACTGCAGGACATCTTGCCGGCTGCAACTGATCATGAAGGGAAAGAGATCTCCTTCGAAGTCTTTCTTGATTTGAGATACCCACACGATACGGAGCTGAAAGCGGAAGTCATGCAAAGGACATACGACGGGTCAGACTATGAGCTCACGTGCGAGTATGTGGCCTGGTATGAGACCAAGATGCCGAATGAAACGAAGCGCAAAGAACCTGTATGGGATTCATACGAGCACGTTGCTGGACCTAATTGTGTGGACTATCACGGCTACAACGGGAATGCAATTTCCGCAGAAGAGATGAAGTACTGCACTACGATGCAGTGCATTGTGCTTTACGATAATGAGCACCACGAGTCGTACCCTAAGCAGTGGCCCGAGCCGGACGACGAAGAATTCGAGCGCAAAGGTGTGTACCACTTGACGGGCCTTGGTGATGGATGCGGATTGTGGGAAGACGATTGCAGTGTTTATCCTAAGCGTCACGGCTGTTATGAGGTCTATTCGATGAACTACACAGGGTTCCAGAATGGCGATCCGCCTTTCCACCCCCATTGCCTCGAGATGTACAGACGTGTCTCGGGTCTACGTCGTGGAGCGACGGATATGACCGACTTGGCTCACTGGATCGAGCGTCAATACAATGAAAGACCTGATCATCCAGCAGTCCGCCGCGGTACCGATCAATGGTGGATCCACCGCGCGGAGGTGATGAGTTCCTCGCAGCAAACCCGCTTCATATTCCTGGCTTGTCTGTCCTTCTGGAATCTGCAAAACGCGAACCGGGCACCTTCAACGCAAGAGGGAGCCCGTTTGGTGCACGTTCAGCGACCTCGCAGGTCACTGAAGACTTGTTTGGGAGACTCTCAGAAGAGATTCGCGACATCATTGTCGCTCCCCTTGGCTCCAAAGACATTGCAAATCTAAGAATGTCAAGCCGCAGTTTCCGACACCTTCCGTACACACTGTGGCATGACCTGATGAAGAAGAAGATGCCCTGGATCTGGGAAGCTTGGAGCGATCGCCCTTATCCACTCATGTCATGTGCGACGAAGCGTGAGCTTATTAGCCACGACGAGAGCATCAAAGCCCGCTCGGAAGCCTTGGCTGCAGATCACACCATCAACAGGCAGCAAAGGGCCATCCATGAACAACTCATCGCCGAGGACGACGCAGAGTTCCGCAAACTTCGCCCTGTGCAACAACTCGACCGCCTGCACACTGACTGGTACTACTTGTACTGCCAGATCCGAAAGGAGTGGAAGAATATCAAGGGTCTGCAGAACAGGGAGCGCATCTGGAAGGTGGTCGAGTTTATCTCCCGGCGCATCGCAGACCCAGACGAAGATCTCGATTTGGCTAAGCAAGAACATGCCGCAGCCTTCCCGCACAAGGACCTCAACCCGGATGGCTGGTATCGATAGGGTGATCCGTGCCTGAAACGTGGCCGCAGCCAGTGACACGAAAAGGTTTGATCCACTCAGAGTGCAGTGGCTTGTAGAACCAGTGTATGATCAGAAAGAGACGCGCGTGCTGGAAAGATATCACTGATGGCGGGTAAGCGAGAACATATGTTCCCCATACCGGCGGCAACCAGTGACTATGAAACTGGCAGGCATACGATGACGTTGGGGAAATATGCATAGCTTTCCAAATCTCAGATGTCCGCTTTACATGTCCTGTCTCTTGACGTACGCAACTGGTCCGGCATACCTCTTCTTGCCCCAGAGATGATAATAAGCAATAGCCCAAATGACCATCACGCCGAAGACTAGTAGTGTCCAGTTGAAGTTAGGAATGTCCGGGTGGGGCGCAACTGGGAAGAACATAAAGATAAACAAGACAAATTCGAAGGCCAGTGCTCTGCAAAAAGAATCAATGATGTCAGCAAAAGATTTGTGATGTTGCGTTCCAAATTAAACTCACGTCAAGTTGCAGAACAGTCCGAACTTATGTCCAAGGCTGAAGCGAGAGGGCAGCATCGGTGCACCGGTGATGCGGCGCCATGCCATGCACCCTATTCCCAACATGTAGCTCGCGTAGATCGCAGAATTGCAGAGCGATCCGAGGGTGAAGAAAGCCACAGGAGATCCGAGGATGACCATGCTAAGTATGACTAGTTTGAGTCAGCTGTGTATCGTAACTAAGTGTCATTGTTTCCATTTACCCGATGTTGCCAGTGTGACCGAGATTGCATTCATCGGGATGTCCGATCCTAGTAGATTGTCAGTTTCCCAGCGTTCTCATTGCTTGATTGGCTTGACCGCATACCAGCCTGAACACGGCTCAAGAATGGTCTCCACGGGAGGCCGTTGTCGCGGGCAAACGACCATAGCTGGCGCGACGACGTGGTCACTTGATTAATGATTCCAAAGGTTAAGAGAACGAAGATCAGCGCTGTCAAAGCAGTGCTGGCGGCCGTACTCTGCGTGACATTGTAGAACTGCGGCAAGACCATTGTTAGTCCTTCTATTTGCGATGAACGGAAGTACTAAGCTTACGATCTGAATGTATGGTTGCGCGTAGGGTGTCTCAATCAGTTGTTGGACGTCACCACCTTTGATGATCATGAGAGCTGTTCATGCGTGTCAGTAAGTGCTGGGGCCGATGTCACGATTTGTTGGAGTTCTCACTGATGACCATCAAGAAAGTGAACGAGTAGTTGACTGCGGCGCAAGTCAACATGCTGCGAGGAAGTACCCATGAGGCATCTTGTAGCTCTTCTCCGAGGTGGACTAGTCGTTCATGTTAGTTAGATCCTCCGGTCAAGCTATCCGATTACTCACCTGCGCTATCACTTCCGGTCAAGGAGCCAGAGGCTGCCACCGATCCAATCAGAGTAGCGACACCGTACTGTATTCGACTTTGTTAGTTTATAGTCAATGCCTCCCCTAGACTGCGATACTCACGCTACCCCATCCTTGACGGTCACTGAACTTGACAAAGGCAGGACCGGCAGGAGCCTTATCTCCCATCACCCAAAAGATAATGAACACAGCCAGGAAGGCAAAAACATGTATCACAAGCATGCCGCCCTCAAACGTTGGAAGCTTGCGGAGAAGGACGGTGTTGAAGATGATCGTGAACAGTGCCGCGCCAATCGTCAACAGAACGCCGTGCCAGGCCGGCACAGTGTATTCGGGATTGTTCAAAGCGATCATCCCCTGCACTGCCAGAGCGGCGCTATAACAAGTGCTGACAAGAGCAGTTTGCCAGCCGAGAACCTTGCGTTGGTCAGTCATCGCCCATTTGGTTCTGCGATTGTGTACTTACACTCAACCAGCCAGTCATGTACGACAGGAACTGTTGGTATTCCTTCGGAGCAAATTCAGACACCCTGCAGATCAGAGGGTTCAAGTCAGTATCGTGTCTCATACATCATGCTGGGTTGCACCATTCCGGTGGTTCGGTTACGTACCAGTGATATTGTCCGCCGCTGGTAAAACTTAAGTCAGCTTGTTCTGTACACGAATTTTCTGGTCTCGACTTACGCAGTAGGTGCCATGCTTGCCATCTCCGCCATTGAGAGCGTAGCGAAGATCGAGCCGACAATTACGATGAAGTACGACCATATCGTGCCAGCAGTTCCGCCATTGGATAACGGAACCAGAAGTCCGATGATTGTGAGCACCCATCCGTTGCCCAAGAGCAAAGAGTAGCCAAAGATTGAAAGGAAGCGGAAGTTTCTCTGCGTCAAGAATTCAAATTAGTCGTTTCCAGAGCAGCACTTTCGATGTTTCCAACTCACTCTCAGCTCTTGCTTTTTCCCAAGGCGATCCATGTCGCGCTGATCGTTCGGGGTCGCGCCTTTGTAATTCTCTTCATTGTCCTCCGCAAGGGTGGTCTCTGGGTACTTCTGAGTACTCTTCGCTATCGCAGTCTCGCCGCTGGAGGATTTCAGTTCGAACACATTTTCAGAGGGACCGAACGAGTCCTCCTGCTTGAAGGTCGGTCGGGAAGGCATGGCTCTCAGCGGCTCAGGGTTAAAGAATCACACGGTGAGTTGGTGGGCAGAAAGACAACAAATCAACGAAGCAAGGGAAATATTCTTTTTCGCAGTTCGGAAGGATAACCTGTTCGGTTCTACTCTGTACCGACATACTGTTAGCGCTCTATCGGAAGGGGGCATGGTGCCATAGTATCCTCATTCGCCTAATCATCCTGCAGTAATTAGAGGAGTCTCGGCCTCGACTATGCCGCAACTCGCGTGCTTAGCGAATGAACCCTGTCGACGAAACAAATGACCCACATTTGAGTAACACCTCCCCGTCAGCATGCACCCAATTATTGGTGCTTTTGAGGCTTTGTGCCAAATGAACAGCGTTGGCCTGCAAACGCGAGTGGGATTCCTGGCACCATTGGGGCAAACAAAGACAACACGAGTAATCAATTGGACCGGATAGACTTCATTGGCACAGTAATACTAGTATGAGATCTTGCTGCATACCCAGCAGTCCTTGTGCCCTTAGAGCCTGGGCAAAATCCTTCCATACACGATATGCCCCAATCCTTCTCGGCATTCATCCGACTCGTGCGATGATCACGGCTACCTGACCAGTGCACTCTATGTGCGCTATCCGAGAATGAATTTGCCAGGAAGAACGTGGTTGAAGAGGGCATAAAATCGGGTGCTGTGACAAAGGCAGGCATCTTTGTCGACCTGTACGGTTTCGTTCAGTTCATCCAGCAGCATCAGCGTTAACACGAACACGAATACAAGCATGACTCGCTTCGCCTTGAGCAACTCCCAGGACCAAAGCGCGGCATCATGGATCGCGGCTTTCCTATTGTTGGCATAACACCACCTTGACCACCATGGGGCGCGCCTTCGTCAAATCCAGTATGCTCGGCCTTGACGATGGCATCGCCGCTCTTGCGCAGGTACTTGCTTATGGCAACGCGCTGAGCGTTATCATCGCATTACGCGATGGACTCGCGCAAAGCAGTCCTGACCATGAAGCAGAAGGAGATGAGTCTAACTTGGAGAAGGTCAGCAAGGCACGATTGCGCCCTTCCCGCCCGATACCTGTAAGACTGACAAAGCTAGGCCATTCATGCAAGCACTGTGTTCTACCTTCTGGCATCAGCTACGGCCAAGATCACCACCGTTCTTTTTGTGAGAATAATCTTTGGACAATCTGGCAACGCACATGTGATGGCTATGTGCAAAGTTGGTATGGCTGTCGTGGGCAGTTGGGGCATCGGTGCGGCCATCGCAGTGTCTGTGAAGAGCGACTTGGGACAACTAAGACAGCCCAGCGGCACGAGGTCCTTTGACGGGGGTACAAAATGGCTGGTAATCGCTGTTTTCGACTGTGCCACTGAGATTGCTCTCATTGCGCTGGTTGCCGGGCTGGTCAGCGGCCTGCAGATGACGCTGAGGAAAAAGATCGGAGTCTGTTCTGATTTTGCTTGGAGACTTGGGTGAGTAACGTCCTTTATCCACCTGCGACATTTGCTGATCGCTATACAGGCTCATTATCATGGCAATCTTTCATTATCGTTCATACGAGCGAGTGATCCACTCGCCAAACATGAACGTTGCCATTTCTAAGATCGTCATTTGGGAGCAAATTAGTATCTGCTACTCAATTTTATCGATCACCTGGCCGTTCAGCAAAGTCTTCATCAATAGCTTTGACACGGCCCAATTAACACCTTCAAGTGCTTATGGTAGCACTTCTGCAACTCTTGGCAGTAACGTACCGAGGTCAAGACACCGAGTGGGCTCGGTGAAGCTGAGCAGCAGAGTTCCATGGCAGAGCAACGCTGGGCACACTAGCACAGTGTACAGTCGCCCGAAGGATATGAGGCAGGATGATGTGAGTTTTGGCTCGCAGGAACTAATCATTCGGAGAGAGGACGAGGTCAGAGTGTCGTACGGTCAAGCTCGCACGTCCACTGGAGAGACAGCAAGGTAATAGCGAGTCCTGGTGGAATCGTCTTGGGCTGTAGCATATAACAGTCGTTGTATTCGTTTCTCCCGCATCCACGGAGAATCGTCCCAGGGGCGAGCTGTCCTGAAGATCTCTATCACCGGCATCCGTGTCGGCAGCGAGCGATCCTTCCCTTGGCTTTGAGGTGGAGGCTTGCGTTGCAGTAGCTAGCGTCGTAGCATACAGTAGATTGTCCGATCCGTGGGAATCATATTCCTTGCAATGTGCGATGTGCAGAAGCGAGAAGAGGCATCTCGGCAACTGATCTCGGGGGTGTCCGGGCCGACCAGGATCAGCATCCTCCGCCGGCGATCCTTCCCGTACCGGTCCTCTTCCTTATTAATCCCTCAAGCCAGCAAGGTCGCTTGTTGTAGCACAGCAGGAAAGGCAACCAGCTTTTAACATACTACATTTCCTCGTCTCTAAGCTTTGTCAATGCTTTTGGTTGGCATTTTGGAGCCTCGGCCAACCCATTACTGCTTTCGGCCACCCACTCAGGCAGTCAAGATGCCAGCATAGCTCTGGAGGCTTTGGAGATGGTAGTATCCTGGGTTTCCGCTAGTCACCGATGCAAACACGATTTGGTTAGATCCTTTCTCCTTCCGTTTTACACCTTTTTACAAAAAAACCTTTTTACAAAAAAGCTCATGCAAGTGGTCTGATACTGCGAAGAGCAAAACTTCAGCAACTAAACAATTTCGCTAGCAGATCGATCGCACTACTCAATCACGTAAGAGAAACAGATCATGCTCAGCAGACCTTCTCCGGTCGGACATTGATGCTCTGGTCCGGCACGGCCCCTTCAATAATCTGCCCAGCCGCCTCGCTCTTAGTCCGCTGCACTCTCAATTCGCAATATCGAACCACAAACACCCATCCTACCATCCCACAGATCAAGCCCAAACTCGTACGGAAGCCGACCTTGTACTCCGGCGCATCAACTACAGGGTACGCAAATTGCTGGATGATTGTAGTCGTAGCATTGCCGAAAGCATTCATCATGGCAAGCGTCATGGCCCTAACTTGCTTATCCTTACCACAGAGCAGGTTCGCCCAAGCCATGTACAGCGGGCTCAGTGGACCATCGCACGCTGCGAGAAGGTAGGCCAAAAAATGCAACCCCAGTGGGATTTTCCAGACTACCAGACAGGCGGTGCCGAAAAGTTGAAGGGCGAGATTGAACATTGCTGCTGGAAGTCGGCGACCTGTGGCATCTGCCCAGATGTTGACGAGCATGACCATGATGATATTGAAGCCGTTGATGGCGGTCGGGATGTTGTTGATATCGTACAAGGTCCACTTCCGATCTGGGTCATTCTTCAAGAATAGCTGGAACGCAGTGTTGCCGACCTTCCCAACGGTCGTCTGCCAGAACATCCAGAGCACGGTCAAGATGTAAAATTGCCACGAAGTAACTATACGCTTGAGAATGTCCCAAGAGAAGCCGCCGACGGGCGCTCTGTCTTCTTCTACGAGGCGTTCAATGCAACGCTCACGCTCGGCCTGCGACAGGTAGAAGGCGGTCGTCTTCTCCGGGGTATCAGGAAAGAAGGCCAGGCCGTAGAAGCCGATCACGATCGTAATGACACCATCAACCACGAAAGCCCATCGCCAAGCGGGCATGCCTTTGTAGCCATTCATGCCGGCCAACACTCCTGAGAAGATGTAGCCTCCGAACGCCGTGCCAGCGTAAGCCGAGCAGGAGAAGATCGCAGTCCGCTTGCCGATCTCAGTGGCTTTATACCATGAGCCAAGGACGTACTGTATGCCAACAAAAGATGTGCCCTCCAGCAAGCCAAGGAAGAAGCGTAGGTAATAGAGCTGCTTTGGTGTCTTGACGGCATACGTCCCAACGGTGATAAGCCCCCAGGCTATCTCGCAGCCTGGGAGAACGTATCTTGGCGGGATCCATGTGATAAGCAGGTTACTTGGAATGCCTCCTAAGATCGATCCAATGTTCATCAGAGTCGTTGCAAGCGTGAACTCGTTGCCGTACATCGACAAATCTTCTTTCATGCCGCTGACGTATGCGTTGCTCAGGTTGGCTTGATCCAGCCATTTGGCGAAATATCTTATCTCGCTGTCAGTTCAGCTCGCCAGTATAAAGCAAGAATCTCAGTGTACTTGACCTACCCGAGGCAGCAGTAAGTCAAGATGAAGAAATCGATCTTGGTGAGTAGCTTTTTTTCCTTGGCAGGAGTGCCGTATGGGTACCACCTGGGAAGATCAGTCCGATGTTTTGACAACCAGATGCCTGACCTACCAAAAGAATTTTGGCTTGTCGTTACCATATGATGATCCAAACGCTTCTTTGAGGAAAGCCATGACGAGCGAATGCTAGAGAATTAATTCGCTCTATTATAGAATATCCGGAAGCTGCATCACAGAGATATAGGTAGGTGATAGACTGATCGTTCAATGCCATGTATCGTGTCCGCGAGTCAGTGCTATCAAGACGCAATTGCACGCCTATCGATATAGGCGGCGAAAGTGGGGAAACATCACCTTGGCCGCTTACCACGATGCAAGATAGGCAGCCATTGGCCGGTACTTGCAATCAAGGTGATAAGGCTCTCGAGACTTCCGAAGGCGCTCAGCGAGTCGGTGCCGTGAGCACTGCCGTCACATTTCAAGCCAAAATAAACATGGCACCACATTTTACGCTCACCTCGCAGAATATACCGTCGGAAGAAAATGATGTAGGCAGACAGTAGATTGGTCACGTTCGAAGGAATCTGACTGAGTTGCAGGTCGTCTACTTCCACGCGGGCTCGAAACTGTCGTACCGCAAGGTACAGAGTACTCCGGGCGGCAAAGGCAGCTTTACCTCCATCCCCGTCATCGACATCTCCCTGATAGACTCGGCATTAATCGATGACCGCAAGGCCATTGCTCGACAGCTCTACGATTCGTGCTCGACCTCAGGATTCTTTTACATCGCAAACCATGGGGTTCGTTTGACCATCAATATGCCTTGCGAATCAACGAAGATCCCCTGACTGAATGCCAGGTCACCGAATCAGAGCAGAAAGCAATATTCGAGGCTATGGAATCCTTCTTCGCCCTCGACCACAACCAGAAGATGAACGCACACATGCACAAAAATGCCGCCATGCGCGGCTACGAGCCGATGCTGGAGACTCAGCTCGACCCGAGAACTAAGGGCGACATCAAAGAAGCTTTCACAATGGGCGACTGCGTCCTCGAGCCAGAGCAGGACTACCGCGACAAGACCGGCGAAGGACCACCATCTCACATCAAGAAGCCGCAGAACATCTGGCCCGATTCAGCTCCGTGGTTCCGGGAAAGCATGTATCAGTACTACTCAGTGGTGCAGCCGCTGGCCATGAAGCTCATGCGGCTGTTTGCACTGGCACTTCAAGACAACGAGAGCGCCTTTGACCAGTACTTCAAATTCCCCATTACTGGAATGCGAGCGCTGCATTACCCGCCTATGCCACCGGACAGCGGTACGAATGCCAACGGCTTGGGCGCACACGCCGATTTCAGCTGGCTCACGCTGGTCTTGCAGGATGGCGTCGGTGGACTCGAAGTGCTGAACAGAGATGGTATCTGGATCGATGCTCCGCCGAAGCCGGGGACATTCGTCTGCAACGTGGGACAGTATCTGGAGCACCAGACCAATGGAGTCTTCCCGGCCACGGTCCATCGTGTCAGAAATAAGACTGGAGAGCGAAGGTACTCCATACCGTTCTTTTTGACGCCAGATCCTAGCGCGAAATTGCAGGTCCTGGAGACCTGTCTCGAAGGGGGTCAAGAGAAGCCGGCACCTATTGACGTGGGCGACCTATATATTCGCAGGATCCTGCCGGCGAGAAGGAAGCATCCGACGAGCATCAAGTACCTTTCGACACCGGAGGAGGAATGGCGATATGACTTCTTGTACGGTATCTAGCTATTGTAAAGATCGCGATCGTCTGACACTAGCTTGATGCATGTTGGGCGCGCCAGTTTAATCTACGAGCACCTCAATGAGCGTGCATAGTTGCATGGTGACATTCCAATTGGTAGGAAGGATTGACCCAGGCTACATGCTTAGATATAGCGCTGCTGGGTGCGGAGGGACACAGTTGCTTCTCGAGTAGCATCCAGTCTCTGTAAGATGTAGTCTCCCGCCCTGACCGGTGGATACAGGGCCGGGTTCTCATCCGTTACGCAAGTGGGCAATGTCTGGAGCACACAAATCAGCACAATACATCTGATAATAACACTTCAGACGACTTACCTCCACAAGCTCATCATTATTAATGCCAAAGAACAGCGGCACACTGTAGCGCTCTTCGCCTGTTCGGTTGATCACCCGATGCATAGTACTTTTATAGGAACCATTTGTCCAGCGCATCATCATATCGCCAATGTTCACGACAAGTCCGTCTGGTACGACTGGAGCTTGCACCCACTCACCGGAGGGCGACATAATCTCCAGCCCAGGCGCCGCCGAACAGAGCAAGATCGTGAAGCATTGATAATCTGTATGAGCACCCAGACCAACATTGTTCGTGATCGGGCTGCCGGCGGGATAGAACATCATCCTGGAATTGGCACTCGGATGTGTTGTCTTGCTGTCGAAGTAGTTCTCCGGCAAAGCAAGCGATAGGGCGAACAGCCGGCAGAGGTGGCGCGCCAGAAGCAACGCTTCTCCGTAGTAGGTCTTGACTGCGTCGTAGAAGCCTGGTACGCTGTCTTCGCTTGGCCACTGATTGAGATCATTTGCCCTCGTACCGTCTAGCTGTACGTACTGCCCGTCGCCACCTGTTGGGTCCAGATCGTCGGAATAGCACCAGTTGAAGGCCTCCTTGGTTTCGACGTCACCAGCGATTGAAGTCGATTCGGATGGCTCCCAGCCATAGCCATGGGGTGAATGTTTGATGTGAATGCGCCTCTTGTCAGCAAGCGAAGAGTGCTTCAAGAGACGCGCAGCCTCCAGTAGCACTTCATCGCAAGCGGGAGCCGAGATGCTATGCGATGTGACATAGAAGAAGCCGCTTGACAAACACGCCTGCCGGATTTGATCTGCTACCTGCTGTCTGCCCACCGATGAGGCGTAGCTTGGGCTTAGGTCGATGATGGGCACATGAAATTCCTGACCTCGGCTCGCCATACTCGATCTTAGAAGTAATATGATAGAGTTGGACCTTACTCGTTGGACCGTACTCGTTGGACCTTTACACACCTCCTACAGAGCAGCGAAGTGTTCGGCGACAAACACACAATTGCCGGGTTTGAGGTGCCCTATCTCGGCCAGCGCAAAAGGATCCACTTTTCCAAAGTTCGGACTGTACTTGCAATACCTCCGTATTCTTATCAGCACTACCTCCTACGACTAGACTACTGACGATTATGGATTTCCTCTGCGGGGAGATGCGGGGCCACTCAGCAGGTAAACTCTCTCATTTGAACCAACAGCAGCAGGTAACCTCTCTAATCTGAACCGATAGCATTGTGATGAAAGCTGTATCACGACGAAATACATCCCACCCATTACTGTCCACCGCGTACCCACATCGCATCGGTATAGTCTCGTCCTGGCAACACCCGTCTTCCCTTTCACCAACAATGACCGCGATCCTATGCGCGCATCACACACCTGTATGCGTCCACTACAAACTCTCCAGACCTGCTCGGTCGGCTATACCTCTCACCATTTCAGCATAGCCACCTCTGAGTCTCAACATCATCGATAAACCTAGGATCGTACTGCCGGGTTTCCGTATCCTCAGGGGCGACCCATGTCCATGGCGTGCGGTAAGCTGGACCGCTTGCAGTCCATGTGACAGGAAGTGGATTCAGAAAAGATTTCGAGGTTGCAGTTACACCCTGTGACCCAGCTGCCGCGAATCTGTTTGTGGTGATATCTCACGAGGCCCAGTGCGTGAAGGTCATCTGCCGTCGGATTTCCTCGCTTGGTGTAGCTGTCGAAGGCATACAGTGTTTGGGGGAAAGCGCGGCAACGCAGCAATGTTGAGGTGAGATATGCTTTTACCTGCGTTGCAAAGCAATTGCAGTCTTGATGGCAGTAGCAAATGGCAGGCCAGGTAGCCTCATTGCAAATGGTCTCCATGGTACCACACAAGGCTTTGGAGACGTCGTGGAACGCGTTAAAGGTTTGCCTCCTGCGTCCAGTCGTGTCATGAACTACAATAGCCTTCAACGAGGATTTGAAGCGCTTGTTCTCAACATGAGTGATGTCGTTGATGTCCGTTGTGTGCGCCTGCATGTATTCTTGAAGTTTCGCCGGGCCGATGATGTTGTCGTAGAGGGTCGCTTCTTGGTGACGTACTCATTTGCCGGCCTGGTTGGACAGTTGAAACTCGAACGAGACTGACACCAACCGCCCGCAAGGCACCCCATCTGGTCAAAAGCAATAGCTATCACATCTCAGCTTTCGCTTTTTAACTGCTTGCTTCTCCCTCCGGCAACTTCTCCCCACACCTAAAAACCTCCCCAATCGTCTGCACAACAATCTCCATCTCCTCCCCCGTAAACCTCTCCTCCCAATCCACCACAATATTCTGCAAAATCTCCACCGCCTGCGGCGCAAGATTATAAACCTGCAACAGCTCCGCCTCACTCAACCCCTTCTTCTCCTGCTCCTGCTCAAGCGCCTTCAGCGCAGCCGCCTCGCTCTTCTCCCCACTCCTGATAATTTCCCGATACCTCTCCTCCAATGGCCCCAAAATCCTCTCATCAAGCCTCTCAACAAACACCCTCATGCTCTCAATGCGGTTGTCGCCAGCGTAGGCGCCCGGGTTGTCGGCGTAGGGGTATTTGCGGGAGTTCAGTTCGCGGGAGTGTTTGCGCAGGGCGCGCTGGTAGTTGTCTGGGAGGAAAGCTTTTTTGCGGCCGGCGGCTTTGTCTGCGGCGGCGTCGGCGGCGTTTTGGGCTTTCTTTTGGGAGAGCCAGTGCAGGACGTCGGCGTTGGAGAGGCGGACTGTGCCAGGGTCGAGGATGGTTGGCATTGTTGGTGGTTGTGGGTTGTTGTGAGGGTGGTGGTGTAGTTTGAATTAGACGCGAGAATATGTATGCAATGCAATTGTGACTTTGTATGTACAGCGGAAGGCGAGTTGCGAGGTTGCGAGTTGTTTCTGCGCGCAAGTAGGAAGCTCGAAGCTCGACGCTTGAGCATTTTCTCGAAACTCTCTCGATTGCGGGGAGGCGGGGTGGCGCTAATGCAGTAACAGTAAAGGCAAATCAGATAAGAGTACTTCACTTCACTTCAATCGATCGGGCCTTCCATGCAATACCAAGATCTTCTTCTTTGCTTCGTTGAATCCGACCACTCATTTGGACTATGTTTTTTGCAATTCTTGATCTAACGGGAGGGACGACGAGTGCGAGTAATACGGCAGGACAAAGTCAATTCGTCGACTGCTAACCAATCCGACCATCATCAAAGTCATAACTCATCATCATCACACAAAGAACACCAACTCCCTCACAGCGCATCCCTCACACCATCCCTCTCAAACCACTCCCTAACCCTCCCATCCCCCTGCCCATCCCCCATGACACTCATCTCCACATCCCTCACAGTCCCCTCCCGCTCAACATTCACCGCAATCCTCCGCATACCCGACTCCACATTAGAAACAACACAGCACCCCAAGCACTCCACAATCCATTCCCACGCAATCAAACCCCGCTTCGGTTTCAGAGTCTTGAAACACAAATCATTGCCTGCCCGACCGCCCATTTCGCCTCGTAGATGGGCGGCCTGTTCGTCGCCGAGCCATTCGACTTCGCCTTTTTCCATTGATTGGTACAAAGCTGGTTTGACGAGGAGTTGCAAGAAAGCCTGCACGACGGAAGCGTGGGATTGCTCAAAGCGGAAAGAACGGCCGGTGGCGCTTAGGCGGCCTTCGCCGATGATGTCGGTCAAGTGTGCTGGCAGAGGTGCATGAGTGGGTACGATGCTGTCTCGACGTCCGCTCTCGAGACTGTTGAGCATGCGGTGTAGAGTGCGCATGTGTGCCATTGTCCAGGGGTGGGAGTTTGGTAGTACGCCGTAGCGAGAGCGCAGCTGGGCGCGTAGAGATAGGGAGATCGTCTGTTCGGTTGTACGAGCGAATGGTGCTGGTGTTGGAGGCGGGCCTTGCGAACGAGCGACAGCGGACCAGAAAGTGGTGCTGAGGCGGGTGAAGACGCCCTCGTTCTCTTGCTGGGTATTGATCCGTGCTGTCTTTGAGTCGGCGACAGGAGTCATAGTTGAAGGGCCTGATAAGAGGTTGTGTTTGGCCGTGGAGAAAGCAGATGCCTTGGCAGGCTGAGTGTTTGTTGATCTTTCAAAGAGAGGCTTGATGGGTCCTCGAGGTGCAAGGAGATTGGGTCTCGGTTGATATTGCTGCTGTTCGTTGCGGAAAGACAGCGTCGAGTCGTTGAAGTTGACGCCAATCTTTTGCGGCGACTCAATGTTCAAGTTCTCCTCGTACGAATGTTCAGGCCAGGAGTTCTTGAAAGTGGTGTCCGTTGCCTCGTAAGATTCGTCTACAGACATTCCTTTGGCTTGCACTGGCTGAGAAGTCTCCCTCAGCAACGCCAGCCGCTCGTGAGCAGGCTTCTTCGCGACAGGAGTTGTTGCCCTCATCTCACCTATCAATTGTCTTTGATCGGCATCCTTGCTCGCCAAGCTGTCTTCGGTGGCCGAGAGTTGTGTTTCTTCCACCCTATGCTCCGGCGCACGTTGCGTGGGTCTACGAATCACTGGTGGCTGAGCAGGTTCGCCACCATCGAGTACCTTGCTGGCTCTTAGGAGGCTTCTTCTCACTGCGCTAGGGAGAATGTGTCCATTGGCCCCGTCTGGCGACCTTTCCACCTGCCTAGGTCTGGTAGCTACCAAAGCTGGCTTTCGGTTGACATTGAATATCTGCCTGTTAGGTCGTGGTATTGTTTGCTCCAGAGTCTTGGGTGTCAAGTCGGGCTTATGCATCTGTGCAAAGTCGTCTTCTTCAACCTTTGACGAGTCCATGCGTAAAATAGCGCTGAGGTCGACAGGCTTCCTCCTTTGAGGCTGAGGCTTCTCTTTGCCACTTTGATAGACCTGCGGAAGGTTCTTTTGCCAGAAGTAGCCTGTATCTTCACCGCTCTCAGCAGGAGTGGAGGTATTTGAGCCTGGCTGAGAGGCTGGGCTGGCGATTTCTGCTTCGCCTTCCTCTTCTTGCGTCTCTTCTTCCTCCTCCTCCTCCTCCTCCTCCTCCTCCTCCTCTTCAGATCCATAGTGTTGGCCAAAGCGATGGTGTGCTTCGAGTTGCGTATCTGCCGCACCCGGGTTCGTAAAACCGCTGATGTCTCCCTCATCTTCTTCTTCATCATCTTCGATTTCTTCATCTTCCTGATCAATCGCTCCCTCCATCTGCTCGTCGACTTCCGCTGATGTCTGGCGCTCCAATGGTTTCGAGAGATTTGTAGGAACGTGGTCTTCTGTCTCCACACCATCAAGCTTTCGCTTGCTATCATCATCGTCAGTACTAGGAGGTGTGAGCACACCACTACTGCGTCCACTCTCGGCTTCGTCACCAGACGTTCGCTGCACTGGATGGGCTTCTGGGTGGCTTGTGATAGTCTGAGACTGATTTGGAACGTCATTGCCTGTGTTTGACAACGTCGACGAGTCAGTCAATGTAGAATCACCGCCACCAGCCTTTCTCCAAGTCCGTGGTAACCTGGCACGTCGAGTCGGGTCAGGCTTCTCCAAAGGAGCTGGTGGTACGATGCTTGTCGTAATTGTTGTTGGCTTCTCCACAGCTCGAGATCGTGGGAACGTGTGGGATCGAGTCGTGGCAGTGGTGACGACGGAGTCGTCGAAATCTCGGGAGGCCTCTTCGGCCCATATATCGGCGTCAGCTTCATCGGCTGCATCAAGTTCTGCAGCTTCGTCGGCATTTGCGTGTTGATCTTCCTCTTCGTCCTCCCCATCGTCTTCCGGGTTCGCAGCTCCGATGCTTACATCCTTGGGAGGCACTGATTCCCTGCCGTTGTATTGAATCTGAGCCAATGAGCGAGCAGATTGTGTTTGAGCAACAGGCGAAGGATCTTCGGGCTCGGGCTTGTCGTCGTCGTCGATAACGATGACTTCATGCGGGTCGCTGCCTTGCTCGATTGACTGGCTGACATCTTGGTCTAGCTGCATATCGTGGAGGTCAAGACGCTTAGCTTCGGGTCCAGTGGGCTTCCAGTCCATTGAACCGTATTTTGTGTCCGGCATCGGAGTCTTTGCTTCATCGGCCTGCTCTGTGATGTCCGGATACATGACCTTCTGGGGTGGCGAGCTCGTCAAGTGCTCTGCTTGAACATCTTGCTCGTCATCCTCATCATGCGCAGCACTTCCTAATATACTTGCATTCGCTTTGAACGATATGCTCGCAAGTGATTCTCCGGTGATCATAGTGAAGTCCTCATTCGCCGTAGTCAACTCTCCAGCAGCTCCAGCCCCAACATCATCTGATCTCATATAATCGTCCTGTCCAGCATCAGAGGAAGCTACAGATGTCCCTCCAATCGCAGCTTGCAGCGCATTGTCCAGATCGTCTCGCGCCGCGCTCAGTCGCTGGGAACGCTGATTGCGCATAGGATACAGACTCCTTCGGCGACGAACTTCAGATGATGGGACGCTTTGCTCCGAAAACATGGCGCGATCCCTCGCATAGTCATGCTCCGTATTATGCTGATTCCTGGTTTCCTGCATGCGCGCGTATCTCCTGCTAGTCCGTCGCTCAGCGACCTCCGCCGTTGACCCAGGCGTGCTCTTTCTCTTCTTCGCGCTCCTTCTACCCACGTCCAGGCCTGAGCTATCGACATGCGCCGCAGGTGTTGGCTGTCTAAGCCACCTGGTAGGGCTAGACTCTCCAGTTCTTAGAGGAATTGTGGTCGTGCGACTGGCTGATCGCGTCAGTTGTTTACTGGGAGATCGCGACGCGCGCAGACCGCCGTAGAGCACCGGCGCGACTGTGACCTTTATGCGCGCATCGCCGGCGTCCATGAGGAAAGACTTGGACGGCGAGGCGCGTGGGTTTCGTGCTGCTGAGGAATGCGCGATCGGCGAGGTGACACGGCGGGTATATGTGTGCGCAGCGAGAGGCGAAGATGCGAGGTGTAGTGGGTCGGGCGAGGATGAGCCAGAGAGAGAAGACATGGAGGGTATTTTTGGCGCGTTGTCGTCTCGTGCCTTCACTTTGGAGGGTTTCGGTTTGTTTTTGTTGTTGTTTCCAGGTCGCGTGAGTGTCGCTTTAGTTGATGGCGTGTCGCGAGAATGCTGTCATGGTATGTTTTATGCGCATATGGATATCCGGATATTGTGCAGTATTAATGCACCGAGTCGGCAATACTAATAATAATGTCATCTTCAACTCCGTCATTGCTACTGTAGTCCGAAAAGTGAAGAGTCGTGGCGTTGCCCCCTCGATGTCCCTAGCAACCGGCGGGGATTGAAGCTTCCTCTCTCGGCGAGTATTGCTGTCTGTCTGTGAATGGATTCGCCTCACTTGACAAGTGCGCCGGAGCTCACTACAAATCAACTACGGACTATAATGCCTTACTAATAATCCAGCTGCCTCCTGGGCTCTAACAACCACCCATCATGGGTATTCATGGGTGAGTCATTACAACACCAGCACCACAACAAGCACCTCTACTAACACCACAAACCAGCGTCTTCAAAGACATCGGCCCAGGTCAGCGCATATCTCTCGCCAAACTAAGCGCAAACCACTACGCTACCCACTCTCGTCCCTTCCGCCTAGCAATCGATATCAGCATCTGGCTCTTCCAAATCCAATCCGGCAAAGGCGGCTCCAACCCAGCCCTCCGAACCTTCTACTACCGCCTCCTACGCCTTCTTAGTCTGAACATCCACCCACTATTCGTATTCGATGGACCGAACAAACCGCTCTTCAAGCGCAACAAGAAGGTCGGCGGACCGGGAGTAAGAGTTGCGAGTGTGCCGGAGTTCCTAGCGAAGCAGCTGCTGAAACAATTTGGTTTCCCATGGCATGTTGCGCCTGGTGAGGCAGAGGCGGAATGTGCGCTATTGCAACGAGAGCGGATCGTGGATGCCGTTCTAAGTGAAGATGTGGACACTCTTATGTTTGGATCTGGAGTCACTCTGCGGAACTGGACACCCGAAGGAGGAAGTGCTAAAACACCCACACATGTGAACGTCTACAGGGCTGAGGAGACACTTGCTGGCAGCGGTCTTGATGGCCAGGGTATGGTTCTGGTGGCCCTCATGAGTGGAGGCGACTACATACCGGAAGGCATACCCGGATGCGGACCCAAGGTGGCGTGTGATGCTGCGCGGGCAGGCTTTGGCAAGGAACTTTGCAATCTCCGAAAATCTGACAAGGACGGACTGAAAGCCTGGCGGAACCGATTACAACACGAAATTCGAACCAACGAGTCGAAGCTCTTCAGTCGCAGGAACCAGAAACTTGTGATACCGGACGATTTCCCGAGCGCCGAAGTCCTTGGATATTATACAAAGCCTTGCATTTCGTCCGCGACAAAGCTAGCACAGCTTCGCGAGACTCTCAAATGGGATCAGGAAATCGATTATCCTGCCCTGCGCTCCTTCACAGGAGATGCTTTCGACTGGCGATGCGTAGGCGGAGCTAAGAAGTTCATCAAGAATCTGGCTCCCGCTATACTTGTCCGCAACTTACGTTTAGTTGCTGAACGTGGAGATGAGCTTGAAATCGAGGCGCAGGCGCAGGCAGAAGCAGCTCTGGTGGCCAAAGTCCACGGGAAGAGAAATCATGCCACTACGGATGGTGAATTGGAGCTGCGCATTTCATTTACGCCTGCAGATCTTGTCCCCATTGATCTCAGCATCGAGGATGAGGAAGACGATTTTCTTCCAGCAGGTCAGGATGAGAACGAGAGCGACCCAGAGGATGGCTTTGCCACTCTGCCCAGCGAAACGCCGACTGAAGCATCAGAGGCAGAGGAAGCACCAACTTCGCCTACGAAAAAGGTTCGACAAGCCAGACCGTACGATCCTAATGCTGCCGAGAAACTTTGGATTCTAAAAGACTTCTTACAACTTGGCTGTCCCTTGTTGGTCGAGGATTACGAAGCATCACTACGGAATCCCAAGGAAACAGTCAAGGCAAAGCGGAAGGCAACAACAGCATCCGCTGGAACGGCAAACATACACGCCCCCAAGCCCAGAGGGCCCAGGAAGACCAAGGCAAGCAAAGTTAACGACATGCCTGCCAACGCTCTCATGAGGCACATGCAGATCACCAAAGCTGCATCTCTCCCACCTGTTCCGCAGCCTAATAAGGAAGCCGATAAGAGCCACGATTCCGACGAAGAGATGCCCTCATTTTCTGGTTTCAAGCTTCCCTCCACCCAGGTCCCTCCTCACATGATGCGCAAGAGCGTGTCAAGCGCACGAATGCCGGAAAACTTTTTCGCGTCCTCACAACCTGCCCCGACGAGACGCCAGTCAAAAGAGTCAGAACCACAGCGGACGCCTAAGAAGTCTAACAGACTCAAGCGCCCATCGCCAGAGTTCTCGACTCCACGCGCTGGTAGAGGGCGAGCAGATATTATGGCATATTTCTCACCGACTCCGAGAGCAAATCGCACTCAGTCGCAGGGAGGGCTTGTGGAAAAGGGAGCAACAGAGAAGTCAGGAATCGAGATTGTCGACCTCCTCTCATCATCCCCTATGCAAGACGTGCCTCGAGATCCCAGCCCCACGCCACGACAGTCGCGATTCGAGGATGCAGAGGATGTTCTCCCACCGCTTCCGGGTACGGTCACGAAGCGAAGAAAGACGCGTCGTGATCGGGTGCCGTTGAGAAAGAGCTTGAGTGCTCCAGTGCACACTCCTAGTCCATTGTTCATGCCCAGAGACGAGAGCCCGGAGATGGACATGGGCTTCGAAGCTGAGATGGAGGATACTGGCAACGGACAAGGATGGCAACCATCACCAAGCCCCAAGCACTGCAACCATAGTGCAGGCGATCTGGCACCACAAGCCGATCCTCCACTCCGCGGCCCAATCTTCGAATTCTCATCCTCTCAGCACTCGCTCCCAACGCCACCAGCCGAAACAACTTCGCCCACTGCCCTCCCATCTCCGAGACCAGAGCCCAGCTCTCTACCCTCTCTGACCGAAAGCGGCTTCATCCGACGCATCCAACCAGCACAACCAAGCAAACAAACAACTCCTCCTCCAATCGCCAACCCAGAAACACTCACACGACCCAACCAACCAGCGAGAGAAACAATAACCCTCTCCTCCTCGCCCATAGTAGCTCCACCTCCCTCACCACCTCCCTCTCGAAGATCCAACCCACAACCCGCCCCTCCCCCAGCACCAACAGCCAAACCCGTGCCCACAACTAAACCCGCACCCGCACCCGCGCCCAAGCCTAAGAAAAGCAAAGTCCTCCTCCTCCGCGAGTCCCTCCCAGGAACCTGGCGCGCCGCCACCGACGAAGAAGCCGAAGCGCTCGACTTGACTGGCGACGGCAGTGGGGTGCGGAAAGACTTCGCCGCCGGACAGCAGAGGAAGGGTAAGAGGGCGGCGTGGAGGACGAGTGGGGTTGAGGTGTTGGATTTGACGGGGAGTTAGTCTAGTGGGGAAGGATGGATGAGGGGGGATGGAGGGTGCTGGGTGCTGGGTGCTGGGTGCTGGGTGCTGGGTGCTGGGTGCTGGGTGCTGGTTGACTGGAAATGGGGTATGATGTGAGAGAGAGGTGGGATTTATGAATTTACGATGTCACGAAATGGGTGGAACTGTTGTACAGTGGAAAGAAAGACTGGCATAGGAATCAACAGTACAGGATACATGCCACAAAAATCTCTTGTGAAGCCACCTGTGAGATCCCACGAACCTTGAGATCATGAAGTCGAACATTCGCAGTGCTAATGCTATTATCGCTTGACGGCCATGTTTGGCTGTTGTCAGGACGAAACATTCAACAATTGTAAGAAAGATTTTCTTCTTGGAGGTACTTGTATAAAAGTTTTACACACATCATACAGCTCGCCCATAGCGATAAAAGAGAATACATCATCAACGCCAGCCCAAAGTTTTGTCCCACAAGAGAAGAAGTCATCGAAGAAACGCCGAGTGATTCCAACCAAAGCTGTCCCACATGCAAAGATCAGAGAGTCAGAGTCAGGAAGAAGAAGAAAGCCGAGAGCGCCGCTCAGCGTTCTAAGCCTTGCTGGTCTTCTTCTTCTTCTTCTTGGGCTCCTCATCATCCTCGGCGCCGCCCACGCTCTTGCGAGCCTCCTTCTTCGCCTTCTTGGCCTCCTTCTCGGCCTTCTTAGCAGCCTTCTCGGCCTTTTCGTCCTTCTTGGGCGCCTCGTCCTCGCTGCTGACGTCCGAATCGGGCTCGGCGACGACCTCGGGCTTGCTCTTCTTGCTCTGCTTGGGCTCCTCGACCTCCTCGACCATCTTGCGCTTCTTGCTGCTGATGGCCTCGGTTTGTGCGGCCTCAGGCTCGGCCTCGCCGTTCACGCCAGCGTTGGCGTCGATGCCGTCGGCGTCCTTGTTGTACTTGCGTGCTTCGGCGATGGACCACTTGCTGGCCTTCTCCTGGCCGCCGGGGCCAATGGCAACACCAGCGGACTTGAGGGGCTTGCCCTCAAGAGCGCGCAGGCGGCGCTCGACGAGCGCCCGGCCGGAAACACCGACCTCAGCCTTCTCCTCCTCGGTGGGCTCCTCAGCGCCGGCCTCGGCGTTCTGACCCCAGGGAGAGAGAGCGTCGACACGGAGACCGAGAGTAGCCTTGGTAGCGAGCATACGGGCAATCTTGCCCTTGTTCTTGCCAGTTGCCTGGCCGATGAGAGAGGCGTGGTAGATGAGACCGTACTTGGGTGTGTCGTGCTTAGTCTTGAGAGCGCGGAAGAGCGCCTTCTCGGCACCGAGAATCTGGATGGTGGAAGCGGGCGACTTGGCCAAGTTCATGAGGGAACCGGCGTGAGCGATAAGACGGGCACCAACAAGGTCACCGACAAGAGTGGTGAGGTTGGGTGCGATGGCCTGCATACGGGCAGTGAGGTAGGAAGAGAGCTGCTGGCGGTACTCGGTGAAGCCAACGACCTGCTCGGCGAGAGCCTGAATGTTGTCCAAATCCTCGGGGGTGATCTCAGTTCCCATAGAGACCTCAGCAGCGGCCTTGACGGCGCCCTCGATCTCCTCGGGCAGAACACCGGAAAGGTCGGTGCTGGAGGCAGAAGTACGGAGACCCATGGTCAGGACAACGCGAGCGTAGGCGACGTTGTCGTTGATGATGCGGGCCATTTCGGGGAAGTGCCATCCGTACCATTCCTTCACACGCATAGCGTAGGTGTTGAGCTCCTTGTCCAGATCATCAAGAAGAGCGATGGCCTGAATAATCATGGTGTCAACCTTGTCGGGGGAGAACTTGAGCTTGTGACGGGAGAGCGAGTGGGACAGACCCAAGCTCATGGTGTTGAAGTCCTGGGGAAGGATATCGGGGATGAGCGAGGGGAGGTGCTCGCGGACAGCACGGAAGATATCGTGGGTGACAGAGTCGGAGATGGGAGAGATGTCGAGGCCAGGGAGCTTGGTGATGGAGTTTCCGAGCTTGGCGTCCTGGACGGCGAGCTGGACCTTCTTCTCGTCCTTGAGGGAGTTGAGCATGGAGGCGAGCATGGGGGTGACCTTGACATGGTGTTAGTGCTTGTTCTTGTGTGTTTTGCAGCTGGATGCGGCAGTGTGTTCATAGAGCAGGACGGCAGGAAGTGCAACAATGGAGGGCTGGCTTCTCTCGACTTTGCGTCGCGCGCATTGGAGATTTCGCCCAAGACGCCACAAGCTCTGCCACCATGCGATTTCCGTCTGATCCCCACTCTCTTCCACATCTCCGTACACCCAGGGATATTTTTCAAAGACACACCTTTCCGTCGGTCAAAGCGGCAGCCTCCTCGAGCGCGCTGGCGGCGTTCTCGAACTTCTTGAACTCCTTCAGCTTGAGCAGGCCAGCGGTGCCCTCGGCAGTGCTGGTCTCCTCGACCAGATCATCGCGCTTGAGCAGCTTCTTGTCCTTGGCCTTGAGAAGCGCATAACCGGCCGAGGTCTCGGTGAGGATGAAAAGCACCATTTTTTCGTGTGTAGTCGGCGCTCGCGTGGTGTGTGTATGGGAATTAAATCAATCAATCAGGCCGGTGATTGAGACTCTCGCGCGCTCGCAGAGAAATAGAAGAGGAAGTCTCTGCTGGGTTAGTATGGCGGGAATGGGTGTATGCGCGCGGGTAGCAAGCAGACCTCAAGTTCTTCTTCTCTGCATCTCGTCCCAAAAGTCTCCAAGAAAAAAGCGCACGGCGCACGGACGGCGGCCCGAGGAGAGCTTCACCAGACAGCTTCGTGCTGTATGCGGGTGTGCGTGTGTCTGAACATCGTAGTAAAACATGATTTAATTTCTCATATATTGGTACACCATTTGTACGCCCGATATCCGTTCTGTTAGTAGCCGGCGGATGGTCCAACATAAATGCCAGCAATCTGGGAGCAATTTGTGTCCGCCTAAGAATATTTCGTGAGACTTGTGCCTGAGGCATCCTCAAGGCATCTATCCACTCCCCCAAAGCCCGCGACTTCACGCACGACTTGAGGTAAACACACACACATCATGTGATACCACCAATTAAAGGTGGCACTCGCTGTCGCAGGAATCCACAAACAACACCATGACAACACCAACAAAATCCCGCAATGCCGACTATTTTGGCTCTCGTCCAGTCGCACGCACGCGACCCTCTGGAACATTCGCTGCCGCAGCTGGCACTCCCGGGTCTCCACGAACACCTTTGATCGGACGCAGCATATCTGGCCAGTTTGGAAGCCCTGGGGCACTGAGTAGAGAGCCCGAAGAACTTGTAATATACGAATTGCACCCTCGGTCGTTGAGCGCTGGTTTTGCGGGCGAGAGCAGACCGCGTTGTGTGCACAGGTTCGGGTATCATCTGGGTGATGGCAGACGGGTGGGCGACTTCCGCGAGTTCTTGCAGAAGCCTGATAAGAAATTACCACGGAACAAGGACGACGAGCGGTGGAGTGAACCTCACGAACTATATGGCGCCAATGTTAAAGATCTCGACCTCGCTCTGATGTCGGATCGCCTGGAGCGTGCTGTTCGTCAGATACACACCGAACATTTACAATTGGTCTCTTCGCGCACGTTGAAAGCCGCCCTGATTGTTCCTTCGCTCACTCCAACGCCAATTCTTGAGGTCGTGTTGCGAGTGCTTTTCCAACATTACGCTCAGCCACCCACGATTACATTACTCACAACACCAGTATTGTCATGCCTCAGTGCTGGACTACGAAGTGCACTTGTCGTCGAGGTCGAGTGGGAAGAGACCGTGGTCACAGCTGTTGGCGAGCACAAGATCGTAGCTGAGCGACGCACTGTCAAGGGAGCGAAGCTACTGGCGAAGAGCATGGCAAGTCTTTTACAAACATTAGGCGATGGAGAGAATATCGATCTTGCATTCACAGAGAACGTGATACGACGAATGGCTTGGTGCAGGCCAAGGCAAACTGGCGATGAGCATGAGCCCGAGGACGCAACAATCAACATCCCAGCCCCCAACGACGCCTCGCCCGATCTGTCCATCCCATTCTCACAACTCGCCCAACCGTCAGAGAAGACTTTCTTCCAACCACCAACCGACGACCACGACCTCCCACTCCCAGAGCTCATGTTCAACACCCTACTCACCCTTCCCATCGACCTCCGCGCCCTCTGCATGTCACGCATAGTCCTCACGGGACCACACAGCAATATCCCAGGCCTCAAGACCCGCCTGCTAGCAGAACTCTCCCAGCTTGTCGAGAAGAGAGGCTGGGATGTAGTCGAAAGCTACGGCAAGGCCGAAAAGCCACTCCCCAAAAGGCTTCTGGAGCGCGTGGCAAATGCACTACCTGTCACGTCGACTATTGCAAATGGCGGCATACCCATTAGTGAGAGGCCTCATGATGATCTTGCGGATCGCCTGTCGCAGCAAGTTCTACACTCGACTACAAAGGACAGAGAGAAGGTGATCAAGGGTGTTGTGAGAGGGGTCGAGACGCTTGGAGCTTGGAGCGGGGCGAGCTTGATGGCGAGTTTGAGGGTGAAGGGCAAAGGCGAGATCGAGAGGGAGGAATTTCTTCGGGACTCAACACAGGCTCTGTCGCCCGTTGGATGTTTGTAGAGTGTCGTCTGGAAACAGAACGGGTCTCTTGGCTCCAATGTATCTTCCTTTTTTGCGCTTCACAGCCGCAACGGCCTTGTTGTTACGAAAAGCCCTTGACAGCACGGTCTTGGAGCAGCTGCACTAGAATAGGATTCCAGGTACTGGCCGCATAGTCAAGGGCGTTCCTGTTGCACTTCTCGCAGCGGTCGTGTATTGCTGCGCCGTACTCAAGTAGAAGTAAGACGGTGTCAAAGCGATGCACATCGTCTTCAATACGCCTTGCACCAATCGCAATCATGGCAACCTTCAAGGGATTGCAGCCCAGGTCGCAGCTGTAGAATCTGGTGTTGGCATCCGCGTTTCCTTTCAACAAAATGCGTATGAATTCTGTGTCCCACCGCCTAAGCGCTATGTAAAGTGGCGTGAGATGTTCCTCGTCCCTTTCATTCGGGTCTGCGCCTTCTTGCAGGAGGGCTTCGACCGTTTCCATATCGCCATCACATACAGCTGCGCGCAACGGCCAATGCACACATTCGCACCGGCGGTAGGGGCACTGAGTGGGGCCGTAAGCGAACGCGTGATGCTCCAGCAGCAAGTCGACCATTTCAGTCTGGTCAGCGCTTGCATTGAACAAAGGACTGCCAAGGATTCGACAGTGGTCGTTCACATCAGCGCCTTTTCGGATCAATGCACGTGCGACTTGCACGGAATTCCTCGTCACCGCGATGTGCAACGCGCCGCCGTGACAGTCATCGTCTTCGACAGCCGTACATTGTACGTATCGGCATCGCCTGTCTCCGGCACTCGGCAGCATGTCGCCAGATCCAATATGAGCCCAGGCTTCCTCCGGCAGACTCTCCGGGTACTTCGAGAGCTCAATGTCCACGAGGTACTTGTAGTCCTCCCAGACGAAGACATGTAATCGGTCCGTCGCGCACGAATCAGTATAATCGCTCTCCAAATCCGTCCACATAAAAACCCGTTTCACGGTCAACCAATCGTCAAAAGTGAAACTGTCATCGAAAGGAATGTAACCCATCCCGTGGTAGGCGGCGCTGTCCGCATGTCTGAGCACTCCATCGAACGCGTACTGCAGCAGCGGAAAGGTGCGCAACATACGTTGACATCCGGGATAGGGATTCTTCAAGCAGCGCGCTCGTTCAGCCAAGTCCGAGTATCTGATCACACGGAAGTATTCGCAACATAGTTGGGTGATTCGTCTGTGGATAACACCCTGAACACTCGGTCGTAGCATGCTGTCGATTTTGAGCAAACCACCTTGTAAAAAGTATTCCCTGACAGACTCGTGGATGAACTGGACTCGCTCGACAGTAGTCTGACCATACAATCCTCCGGATTTCGCATAGGCGATCTCGAGGAGGCCCCGAGAGGCAGAGAGCAAAAACCTGCTGATGACTTCCGCGTCGATACGTTTGTCGCGTTCCGCTGAGCCCTCTTGCAGGTCTCCGACGCTGAGCATTACAGCAGTGTAGAACTCCACCGGCTCTAATGGCCTGAATGAGTGCGACGCCCATTGAAGTGTCATTGCAAAGCGCGGATCAGTGCCCGCCTTTCTCAAAGTGTCGTCCAAGAGCTTCTCGACGCCATCTGGGATTGACTCTAGTAGAGCCCAAAGTTTATGGTCGTCGCCATGGTCCGCATGCTTCCTCATTTTGGCGATCACCAGCACTACCCACAAGAACACGCCCGAAGATCTTGCTTTGATGGTGGTGACCAGGCGTTCCGTGATCATACTGTCAAAGACCATGATCTTGCGTCGCACATACGTATCGATATCGTTGAAGTGGCCCACGTGGTGGTCCAAGTTCAATTCTTCGAGGCGGTGGACGGTTATATTTGGGTAATGCCGACTTGCAAAGCACACTGACAAAGGCAAGTTGTGTTCGTGGGCAGTCTGGGTCAGGTCTTCGACATATGCGACCATGTTGCGCACACTGTTCTCGTCGTCTCCCTCATCTAGCGCGTCAATGATACAACAAAGATGGCTTTGGCGTTCGAGCAAGACGACCTTTTTGAGAAGGCTTTTGAGCAAGTCCACCTGCCACCCTTCTCTTTGATAGAGCTTCAAAGAACCATCATTCACCCATTGGGTGACATGCTCGGGTAGTGTAGAATGACTCGATATGGCTTGGTGCAGCAATGAACGATAAAGTCCTTCTGTCGACTTCTCCAGAGCCTCCCCTCTAGCATTGAAAAAGTAGGACAGTATTCTCACACAGTGTGGCTCTGATACAGTGATCGCTGCGTGCCCGAGCAGAGTCTTCATGACTGTCGACTTGCCCGAGCCTGGCTTTCCTTTGATCCAGAGGATGCCATGGTGGCTCGCGTGCAGCATCGGGTCGCACCACCGTTGATACTCCGGCGTCGAAAACAGCCATTGACAAGTGTCCGAGTAAGCATCCTCAACGATGGCAGTACGGAGCCCCATTTGCGGAAACTCTAGGGCCGACTTCAGCTTGTTGAGTGTCTCTTCGGCTTTTTTCGCTTTCCCACAAGCATCGTTGGCCTCCGCATGATAGTTATAGTTGTAAACGTCTCCGGCATGGAATCTGCTATGTGCGTTTGTTGTGATCTCCTTGTAGATCTTACCAGCGGTTTGGTGGCCCGCGAAGGCTGTGAAGCCTCGCTCGGCGGTTGAGGGTTGCCTCGTTCGGTCCGCTCCACATGGCCTCGATGCAGACGCTGGTTCAACGCCGTATCGCTGGATGGCTGAGTTCCGGCTGATATCCATGTGCCAAGTTGTTTCGGTAAGAGAGCAACCTTCCTCATAGTGAGATGGCCTGGTCTTGGATGTTTGCGATCAGGCTGAGCCGCTGGGTAGTGTCAGCAGCTCGAACTTACTGCATGCGCTCGCTCATGCATGATTGTGGCTTGGCCAGCCAGCACGTCGTGGCGTAGCCGCGTAGCTCATGTGAAATCGCTGGTTGGGCGCAAATCCGTTTCTCTTTTTTGTTCCAAGAGTGGCAAACGATTGAGAGCTTCGGCCCTCAAATCCTCTCAGTCTACTCAGAGTTGACCAGTCCCGGTCTTGATTCTTGAACATTGCGAGAGGTATTAAGATGCTGGGTGCTCAGAAAAGGAAGTTCTCTAATTTGACACGATGTAGTCAGACGCCTGTCCGACAAGGCTCGACTATCAGACCAAATGCCAGCTGATCATACACCCTACAAGTAAACCATTCGGCAGATCTATACGCACTTGAAGTCGGTTTCTCAAATATGGGCGTCAAGGGTCGGTCAGTGGTCTGAACCACAATGTGTCTTACCACGGAGTTGCCCTGTCAAAATTCTGTGTCCGTAGCGCAACTCGGGTCGCGTGGCGAGTCAAGACCTCCCCGTGCTTCGACTTGTTGATGCCCGACAGATGTGGCCAGCTAAATGCTTTCAAGGTCTGGTATGGCTGGCTGGTGATGTCCTGTTGACAATTCCTAGACAATCATTTCCAGCGCGCGTAGCAACGCCGTGGGCCTTGAAGACAGCACTCTCCATTCGGATACATTAGATACATCAAAGACTGAATGAACGCCAAGCTTAATCACTAATTGCTAACATTTTTGGCCAAAAGTAAGAGAACCCCCTCAGACACCGCTGCTATCCGTCCTGGCGAATCGATTCCTCGGCTGGTCCGCGACCATGCCTCCCAATGCCTCATCAGGCATGTCATTCGCGACATGAGCATCGTTGTGCGACGGCATAGCCGGGCTATCAGTTCTGATCGCTCGACTCAAAGGCACACTGGCAAATCGATTCCGCGGCTCATTCGAGACCATGCCCCCCAACGCCTCATCAGGCATGTTGTGTGAGGAATGGACATCGTTGTGCGACGGCATTGCCGGATTGTCGGTCCTGCTCGACCGATTCACAGGCATAGGCATAGGCCCAGGCCGACTGCCTCTCTTGCCTAGGTGGCTGTAACGACCGACCAGTCCCGGCCCACCAGGACGCTGCTCATGATCGTTTGCGTTGGCACCAGAGCTCGTCGATCCGCTGCGGAAAGCAGTCCCGTATTTGACCTCGTTGTGCTCGGCATCGAGACTGCTGCGCCCTTGGCCGTTCGCCAGAACTTTCCCGTCAGGACCTCCATGATGAGATCCGCCGGAGCCAACCGTCTTCTCGCTCGACGCCTCATTGTCTGCCTGTGCCTGATCGCCTGCGTGCAACTCGCTCGCCACCTGGTGCGCATCCGCCTCGCTGATGCCCGCTGCCATGAGCAGGTTCTTCTTGTGCTGCACTTTGGCCGCGTGGTCCTGGTCTTGCCCAGGGTTTGCCGATTCGTATTCCAAGATCTTGATGAACTTGTAGAAGCCTGCGGCGACGATTGAGCCTAGGATAGGGCCGAGCCAGTAGATCCAGTGGTAGTGGACGAAGCTGGTGTTGACCACTGCAGGGCCGAAGGAGCGCGCTGGATTGAGGCTGCCGCCGGTGAAGTAGACTCCAGTAAGTTCGGCCACAAATAGAGATAGACCAATTCCTGCAGGTATAGCGTGTCAGTCTCGCTGCTACCGTGTGGCTCAAGAAGCTGTCTGTCAAGAGCTGCTACAAGCAGGGAGGAAGAACTCACCAACAGGCGCAATAAAAGTGCCCTTGTGCTTCTCCGCCGCCAGCATGAAGATGGTAAATACCAGCTGCGCGGTGAGGAACATCTCAATAAACAGCCCTTGCGCCACGGTGGTGCCTCCTCCAAGGGTAGTCTGTACGTTCAAGCCACCCGGGAACATACACTGCACGAGTGCGCTCGCAACAATACCACCGAGAACCTGGCTCAGAAATAACAGCCCACCTCGCATCCAGGGGAGAGCGCCGATGAGACACATTCCCAAAGTGACAGCGGGGTTAAAGAGGCCGCCGCTGATACGGAAAAACACCCACGCGTTGACGGCCAGGGAGAATCCGAAACAGAGCGCAATGTATTGCAGTTGTTGTGGATTCGAGCCGGTTTGCTCCACGGTCAGACCAGATGAAGAGGGGATGGAGTTAGCAACTTGCGCGCCAGACAGTGCGAACCAGAGGAAGAGAACTGTGCCGACGAATTCGCCAGTCATAGCCTAAGAGAAGATATATGTCAACGGATGTTGAGGGGATTGGGAGAGGGCTTTGAGAGTTCCTTACGACAAAGTGGTTCCGCAGGTTGTCTGGGATTTTGCTGAGGAATGGCATACGCATTTCTGAGTCCTCGAGAGTGACATCGTGATTGGTTGCTCTGGTGAAGGGGATTGCGAGGGTGCGGCCTTTCAGAGGGGCCTTTCAGAGGGGCCTGATGGTTTGATTGTTAGTGCGGCGTTGCGTTGATATGGTGTTGAATTGATTTGAATTGCTTCAGTATGGCGAATTGAAGACTGAGCAGTGAGATGGCTGAAGTGGGTGCTTACGTTTATGTTCATCGTTGCGGGCTGGCGAGCGACTTCTCACGCTGCCGTCGCGGAAAGGTGAATTGGGTGGGTATCGACGAGATGGAAATGGATACGTCAATCAAAGACTATCACGCCGTCAAGTGAACGGACGATCGATTTGTCTCAACAGCAACAACAAGATCGAGCAAGGGGATGTGAATACAGTATACCAAACTGCACCGCCACATGTCCGCGACCACACGCCTTATGTAGGCCACGCACAGCAGCCACAGAGGTGTACTCCTCCAGAGTAACATCCAGCCTCCGGGGGAGCGCTACTGAAATGAGATGACGTCGCTCCAACACTGTCTCCAAAAGCAATCAGATCAGACCTGCGTCTGCTAAATCACACCTTCATTAGGCTTGGGAGATCGTCAGCCCAGGGCCGCCCGCGAGGCTCCTCGCACACTACTGCGCAGCCAATACTGTATGCACAGGGCTGGTTAAGAGAACCTTGGAACGGTCGATCACTACAAGCGGGTAGAGCGGAGTGGTGATGCATTGTTTCTGAAGAATGTCAAGCTTGATGGCTACATTTATCTGGAATGACGAGGTCAGCTCGATCGTTACTCGCGTTCCTCTCGAAGGGGTATCATTGATACTGCGGTTTTGCTGACCCTTCTCTTCCTACGTTTCGCCGAACGACGCTCGCATCAGTGTAGCGTACAATGGGCACATTGTCATGACTGCGGCAGCAGTGCATCATTTGCGCCACCCAAGGTTTTACCCATTACGGCGCATGACTGCCACAGACAGGCCGACAGCACGTCACGCCACAGCGCGGCGCTCGCAAGCAGAGTGCCTCGAGTGGCTAGACTGCTAGGCAATATTGGACTACGGGGCGATGGTTTGCGCCACACGTGTCATGCGCCTCCCTGTTCTCTTAATCACTGGTCCACTGGGTGTAGGGCGTACGGAGGGGAGAAGAGTGATGAGCAATTGGGTTTTGTGATGACGAGGCGTTGATGGGGATGGGTTTCGGCTAGGTGCGTTCTGCATACCTAGGTGGAGAGAGGGGAGAATGGAGGACGGGGCGGAGGATGATGATGACATTGGTGTTGCAAGACGGTGACGTTTCTGGGGGTTGGAGGGGATGGGTCGGGCTGTTGGGATTGATGGCCATTCGGTTGTATATGGCAAACATATGATATCGTTACAGGCGCCACCTGTGCCACAGTGCGGTCAAACCCATGCTCACAAAACAGACAGACTGCGGCTGGTGAGGGTGGTTCCAACAGCGTCATCCCTGAAGAGACTCAATCCCCGCAGCCCGGCAAGATGTGGCGTCCAAACCTGGCCGAAGATCGTCTAAGCGAGCAGATCCAGACTAGAGTGTTGAACTTTAAATCGTTTGGAGCACCCGTAGTAAGAGGTGCGTGTTGGCGACTCGTCTAGGCGAATTGTGCAACATCTGGCTGAGGATTTGATCAAGATCCGGAGCCGGTGCGCTGGAACGGCAAGCTCGACACGCCATTCTAATCTCTTCGGACGTGAAGAAGATGACGATACTTTGCGGATCGAACGATCGTAATGTACAGAAATCGATGCTGTCAAACATGGCAACTGCCTTTCCCATTCGAAGTGGATGTGGTCAGAAAGTGTTTGAGTCTGCGTCAAGATTCGAGTCAAAGGTCACGTCTTACGTATCGGTACGCTGGAGTTGTGCTCAGAAGCAATTGGATCCTTTCCCAATCTTTTTCCCTGACAGCCGCTATCCACTGTGCTATAGCATTGTGATCTGCGTCGTCAGGACGTATGCCATGCTCAACTAGCACTTCAAACACTTCAAACTGTCTGTAACGACTCGCGATGGTCCAAAGGATTGACCTAGAATTGGCCGTGATATGTCGGCACCATTCCCCAGAAGCAGATGGACTATTCGTGATCGGTCGCTCTTGGTGACGAAAGGATCAACCAGCGCTTCGCCTTGAGCCCTTACGCCTGGCCTGAACTCATGTTCAACGAAAGCAGCCTTCAACGGAGCACCATTCCGCTGGCATTCGATATTTGCATCAGCGCCGCTTTCGAGCAGAGGACGTACAATTATGACGTTACCCTTCGCAATCGCGAATTCGAGGGCGGTGCAGATCTGACCCTCTCCAAAGCGATCACTGAGACAGTGGGCATCAAGATACGCCTGTCGATCTTTCGCAGGCCGTTTCGAATTCTGCTCAAGCTCCATTGCCACAAGGTGATGCCGCCGCTCTAAAACCAGCAGATGTAGCATAGTCGAATAGCCATTGGACTTTCCAAAAAGGCGCCACGTTGCTACAGGAGCTATATCGTGTACAATCTGCTTGTAGCCCAACGCGGCCGCTGTCTCTGCATGTGAGAGCGCATATACTGTGGCATACTCTAGAAGTTGGCATTGTCTGTAGGATCGAGCTTGTTCACTCTTGCCGAGAAGTCCATGTTCAACCGCCAGTTGGATGTAAGTCAAACACCATTTGGCGAGGCGCCAATGGCATTTGGCTTCGAGATGAACATTTAGGTCTTCGCCAAGCTTGCGTGGTCCGTCTGCGGCAAGGTACTCGCGGACGGACTCGTGTATGATTTGTACTTGCGTTGACTTGGCCGCTTCATAGCCTTTCTTTACGCACTCGGCAAGACCTCTTGAACTGGAGATCAGAAAGTTCTCAATCACCGTCGTATCGACGAGCTTCGGATCCCAGACCATGTTTTCGGGACTCAGTTGGCCAGTGCTAATCGTTATGGCAAAGTAAAGTTCGATCGGTTGCAGATAGCCCTCAGAGAACAGCACCCACATAAGAGTAGGTACAAGGCATTGATTGTTGTCGGCGTCCTTCTCTATGATGGTATCGAACAGGTCGTGGAGGCCGGTAGGAATCTCTCGCAGTTTAGCTAGGATACTATGATAATTCCCACGATCGGCTTCCTTGTTCAGGATCTTGACTACCAATACCACCCAAAGCAAAACTCCTGAGGCCCTTGCGCAAATAGTTGATACCAGTTGCGCGCACATGGAAGCATTGCCAATGCGTAGCTGGGCTCGCACGTACGTCGCTATGTCTTCACTGTGATCTTGGAGATCGTCCAGAGCGAGCCTCTCGACATTGAGCATTGAGATTGCGGGATAATGTCGACTTGCCAAACACATGTGCAAATTTTGGTTGCTCGAAGAGTTTTTTGCAGTAAGCTCTTCGATGAAAGCGACCATATCGCGGACGTCGTCCTCGACGCCCCCTTCGTCCAATGCGTCGATGAAGATGGTGACTCCAGTGTCGCTGGTCACATGTCGCACGGCTTCACGGCACAGATCCTTTAGCAACTCGAGCGGCCATCCCTGCGCCGCATAGAACTCCATTGTCTCTGTGTCGAGATCGACAGGTAGTGAAGGCATAGTGCTTGCCATCTGATGCAGTATCGAGCGATACATGCCTTCGGTGTTTCTCACCAGGG
Organism: Cladosporium sp. SL-16; assembly: GCA_002921095.1. Lineage (NCBI taxonomy): Eukaryota > Fungi > Ascomycota > Dothideomycetes > Cladosporiales > Cladosporiaceae > Cladosporium > Cladosporium sp. SL-16. The sequence goes on from PEGC01000019.1 coordinate 892,381, forward strand.
CCGTGCTTCGAGCATTGGAGAAGAATGAGACGAATTTGTCATTTCGATAAGTCTCTTTGGCGTGGCGTAGCAAGCCATTCATGATTGTGGATTTGCCAGCGCCTGGCTTACCCTTTATCCAGAGGCAGCCACGGTGCTCCACCAGCAAGTCCGGATTGCGCCATCTCTTGTACTGGGGACAGCCGACCACCCACCGACAAGTATCAGGATGTGCTGTCGCAATGCCCGCATGCCGCGAGCTTGCCTCTTTGAAGCTGAGGCAACGGAGGAACGTCCTCAAGAGTCGCTTTTGCTCATCGCTTGTTTCCTCAACTTGAGTTGTCGATGGTGCGAGGTGGTAGTGGTTATTGTAGACATTACCAGCATGTAGTCGACTATTGCCGCTTGATACGATGCTGTTGTAGCTGGTTCGATAGTAGTTGGCTGTCTGGCACCCCATTCGCGGCTGATAAGGTATGCAAGCTGCTGCCTGGCTGTGTGGCTGGCCGCGCTGGGGTTTCTGCGCCTCCGCATGCGACTACACTGCGTGGAGTTTCATATGAAGGTGGCAATATGCGTCTTCACCATGCTAGCAGTGCATAAGGTCGGTGACGAACGAGTATTCGAAAGTCGTGATCAGGCTGAAGCTCACTCATACAGGGTCACGAGGCTGGAACGTCAGCTACTGCATGGTGACTGGAGGTGGCGTAGCTTAGCTGCATATACGAGCCATGTTGAATGCATGCTTAACGCCGTCAATCAAAACTTTGCATACCGTACGGGCACTATTTGCCGCAATCTCATCTGGGTTGAGGACGAGCCTTGGGCCGTGGATGATTAATACGTCCTCAAATCTCGTTATCTCGCTGGCGCCTTCCAGTCTCGACCTTGAGGCCGAATCATCGCATTGCAACATCAGTTCTTCTTGCCATAATACGGCGCCTCAGCTCCATATCCCATGTTGTACACCTTGCTATACTGCATCTTCCAGGCACCATCCTGCAGCACCCAGATGTCATCGCATCTATAGAAGATGCGGAAGGTCTTGTGAATGTCGTCAAGAGCACCCTCGACCCAGTGCGACCAGGTGATACTGGCAAGACGAGGATCAGCAAGTACATCTAGAGCCCGGTACAAGACTGGATCGGAGGACCTACTAAGTGTTCACCCTCGCCTTCTTCGGAGAGATTATATCGAGCACCAGAAGGTTGGTGACAAGGTGAGAGGTTCTCGCGCCGTTGCCAGCGCCCTTGATGGCAGCTACAGTCTCCTCGAGGCCGTTGGTTTTGCCGCCGTAGACTCCGAGGTCAGTGCTGTCATAGACGACATCTTTGGTCATCACCTCGTTGAAGGCAGAGTAGTTTTGACTGTCGATCAGCCAAGCTGTCTTGTAACCGGCTTGGGTAAGAGCTTCGATCGCAGAGCTTGAGCTAGGAGGAGGAGGCTGGGCCACGACGCTGCTTGCTAGAGCAAGAATGCTGAGGATGATAGTAGAGATGTACATAGTTGCTTTGCAAGATGGTGGTGTTCGAGTTCTGTTAGAATCCGGCTGCAGGGTACAAAAGTGCTCGGATGAAGAAGGTCGTGAGAGGCAGCATGGAAACCAGCGTACTTATAGACATATCGTTGGACTGAGATCGCTCAGCGCACCTCTCTCAAGCCAGAACGGCTTAGATCTTCACGTGGCCGCAGAGTCCAGTCACGAAATCACCGAAAGGGACCAAGCGGTGTAGTCAGCTCAGGTATTCTGCATGGTGGAATGAGGCGTGAACCTTAAGGTTGCGACTCCTGCCTCGATATGTGTGATCCGACAACTCATCCTGAAGCCACTTGCCTGAGACTGGCTGCTTCGAGATATCCTGTGTCAATAGATATCGTGATACTACCAGTTTGAGCCTGTCACACTTCCTCCAGTGGGCTGATCGGTACCAGTGGCGTGAGAACCCCATGGTGGAGAGAGGGCTGCGTGAGCATACAGTACAGCGCTGAAAGAAGAGGAAACGCGTTAGGTTCTCCGGTCATCTGAAACATTTGGACACTGTGAAGTTCTGGGTCAGCTATACAATAGTGCTGAACTTACTTTCCACATCTTCTTCTAGCCACCTCGTAACAGGGTCGGGCGATCGCAACGTGCAACCCGCCGGCTAAAAGAAGATCTCGTCTTCGAACATGGTCCTGTGTTGCTATTTCGAGCACCGAATCTCGAACCCCATGGGTCTTGTTTGTGTGTAACACAGACTTGGTGTCAGCGATGTCGATACAATAATGTACCACCTCGCCTGTCATTGCTTGTTTAACATGCAGCCACTATGCACGCGGCTGCAAGTACTTCCAAATAACTCGCGGTACGCTGGGACTTGCCTCACGATCTCTGTGTGAGTAGAGAAAGAGATCCATACGCCTCATCTACATGCTGGTGAACGCACACGATTTCTCCGGCTCCTCGAAGTTTGTGTGATGGTCAAGTAACACAAGCTCGCTCAAGCTTTTAAAGTTCCGGAAGAAGTGGAGCCGCTCACATTTAGGGTTGCGAGGCAAGGGTTGGGGTAATTGTGTCTGGCAGAAATACATCTACATACATGCAAATCGAGTTAGTCAGTGCATTTTCATATGTGAATGACTAGATAACAGTCTAGTTCAAGCATCAGCAACGTGTGGCTCGATCCACTCGCTCGTTACGGCCCGTATGTTGATTTAAGTCGATCACGGTCCTGTCGGTTGGACTTTCGAGGCTGTAACGTTGAAACTCACTAATTTCCATGTAACTGCACGAGTTGGCGGGCATCAAGAATGTTTAGTTATCGTGAAGTGGCATATATAATCGAGCAGACACTGACCGTTAGATACAGCTACTCATCATAGGAAAGATACCAATTGCAATCTGGTACGCTTTTGACTCCTGTGCTCGGCAACAAAACCTTAATTGATCGAAACAATTAAAGAACGATACGCGTGTGAGTGCGCTGAAACATCCCTCAGATCACTGATCTTTGATATCTACTATCCCGTCGATATGCTTCGCCATCTCAGAGGCAGATATGCGCTTCCGCATGTTGTAGCAGCATTTGCCCATGGCAGTCGGCCAGCAGTAGGTTTTCGTGATCGACTCTGTCAAGTCGCTCCAATCATCCATCGTCATATCATCGTAGTTGGCAATGATCTCGACGATATGGTCGGTTCTGTTAAGTTGCTGCGCAGTGAAGCGGCGGCTGTCGTGAACTTGGAGGCCAGCGTCTCTGATCATGTCTTCGATGGCCTGTAGGTGCTCGTCGGAGAGGGGCTGCTCGTATGACAGCTTGATGGAGCCCAGCGCGTTTGGAGCGAGCTCATGTGCCATGATGTTGTTGGAACGCAGTCAGTGTTTTCAAGAAAAAAGGAGCTTGATATTAATACTCCATTTGCGGTCACTATTAGGAGCTGTTGCCTGTTGCTGCCTCCGTACTACTGCCTGTTGGCCCGACCAAACTGTGCGAGGAATCTACGCACGTGCAGATGCTGCCAACTATCGCCTTGTTATTGCTCCGTTCGCGGCCGCATCTATTGTAATCATTTCATCATAGTGGAACATGCGAGGAATATGATGAAGAGGAACGAGAAGAAGACGCCTGTTTTGTCGCTGTCGCTTTTGGCGTGCCTCGGCTTTCCCAAAGAGGAAAGCTGAGTCAAGGCCGAAGATCGCATCAAGCGTTGTTGAATAATCCACGGAGCTCTCATTTGATACCGTGAAGTACTTTTAACCTCAGTAAAACTTGTCACAATTATCCGGCCACACCTTAACTATCGGAATTCGAGCTTCATTCACTGCATCATCCTCTCGGACGTACCTGGAAGTCGCGGGATCTTTCACGCTCTCCTCCGGTGACGCAAGGCTTTCCACGGCCCAAGCACCGAGTCTCTGCAATCGAAGAACCACCAACCAACCAACCACTCGACCAGTACCTCCCACTCTAGGGAGAATCTTTGAAAATATGGCTTCGAACTCAGCAGCGGCCTCATCGAGCGCCGCACTCCTATTGGCGAAGCAGTTCAAGGCGATACAGACCGACAAAGACATTCCGGGGATAAGCTGCGGACTTGTGGGAAGCAGTGTGTTCGAGTGGGAGGTCATGCTTATGCTGAGCGAGGACCAGGATAGCTTGTATGGAGGTGAGTGAGGGTCACGAGGACACGAAGGATGTTTGCAGGTCTGGGAAGGCTGTGGGAGGATGCTAAAGGTCCGCATCATGCACCTACAGCTCCGAGATGGAGGAATCCCGTTGGATATGTGGCATAAGAGACCTTGCACTACATTGGGTTGCATACCAGATGGCCAGGAGCTAATACGATACCAGGCGGCTGCTTTAAAGCGAAGATGACCTTCCCACCCAACTATCCGCTCTACCCACCGAAGATGAAGTTCGAAACACCCATCTTCCACCCAAATGGTGAGCCACCCAACTTTCGCATACTCGAAGCTCAGATCTAACAACATACCAGTCTACGAGAACGGTGAAGTCTGCATCTCCATCCTGCACCCACCAGAGGACGACCAGTACGGCTACGAAAAGGCCAGCGAGCGCTGGTCACCCGTCCTATCACCCGAGACAGTCATTCTTTCAGTCATCAGCATGCTCGGCAGCCCGAACGACGAAAGCGCCGCCAACATCGAAGCAGGCAAGCTTTGGCGAGAGGATCAGAAAGAATTCAAGAGGAAAGTGCGGAGATGTGTGCGAGACAGCATGGAGAGTGCTTGGGAATAGAAACATGTTGTTACTGGCGTACACGAAATTTGCTGTTGATTCAAGCCGATGGCGACCGGCGTCTTTGGGTACGTGAGAGGCTGATATCTCCACGGATATATCTATGCGGGATGGGCTCTTTTGCGAGCTGATGAGTTTATGAATACGATCATTTTGGAAGCGAGACATATGGACATACCCTGACAAGGAGGATAGCTATTCGGAAGAACAATGCAATAAACGCGATCGTCCCTGCACGTATTGACTCTCTCTCGAATATCTCAACGCGCAGAACGTCTCTGGTGAACATCGAAGCGAGGCAGAGTGCATGCAGAAGAGGTACGGTTAACACAGTCTGAAACTACTCATGAACTAGACTGACCGGTTTGAAGTACAGCATGCTCCTTACCGAGCACCGACCTTCCATCATGCCATGGCTCGAGATGTGGCTACTCTGCAACAACCTCTCATCCTACCAGGGGTCAGGTAGCCGACCGCGCAGGTTCGAGACATGGAGATTCAAGATATATTTTCACGCTATAAAAGTGCTGCTACTATCCCCGCCGCAGCGACAGTGACCCCATAGACTCCAGCTCGCGCCCCGCCGCCGCTGCCACTATCGCTAATGAAGTCGAACCCTTCGAGGGCATACCCGTCGCTCCAAACTCTTGCCAACCGCTCTCCGTCCTGGTCGAGCAGTCTAGCCTCGAAAGTATGCAGCGCGTCCGGCGAAAGCGTCTGATCGTTGTATTCGATGAGCTTGGCGATGCCACTAGGATCCCATTCGTATGAGTTACTACCCGCAAGCGACAGGTTGGCGGCAATTATCCAGCCGGCGCGATATTGGCTATCGCCGCCGAAAATCGCCTGGAACCAGAGTTCCAGTGTTCGGGCGTTAGGATCACTCAGGCTTCCCTTCGTGGCGTCCCACGAGACTGTGATAGGCTTCGTGAGGTCGAGTTTCTCTGTTGTAGGGGGCCCGGTGAGTTGAAAAGCTTGGGTCGCAGGGAAGATGGCGTAGGCGAGGATAAGTGTGAGAAGTGGAGCTGGTGGTGGGTGCATCTTGAGTGGTTTGAGGTATTGGCGAAAAGAGACTGCAAGGAAAGAGATGGACAGAAATGGGGCAGTTATACCCACATACACACTCTGTTGCCTTGAGCCTCGTTGAGAAGGCTCGCCTCCGTTCAATGCGACCATGGCGCCGACGGTCTAGACTGCGTCGTTAAACTGCACTGAGTGCGCTGGAGGTACTGTAGCACGTTCCTGATACTGCGACAGAGTCGCCATTAGACAACCAGGTACTGGTGGACAAACTCATTAGCCATTGTTCCAATATCGATTTTCGGATAGTCGGGCTTGGCATAGGAAGTGCTCAGCTCGGCACCTTGGCTGGACACTGCATTTACATAAATGAACCTCTATTGTGGGTAAACAAGGGGTGGAGCTGCCATGCCGCTAAATCTGTTTTGTTGCCAAGTACAAGAAGCAAGTCGCGGTTCGTGAGATTCCTTCCATTTACTTCCACGCTCACAATCTGACTCCCTGAACTTTCAAAACTGATGAATAACGGTCAATGTGTGATCGCCTTGAAAGCAGACACGGCGACTGCGAGCTTGCCGCTGGTAAAGAATGATCTGTCTCCCACTCAGCCAGATGTTCGCTCTACGGTCTGGGAAAGAATCAATGGGGCGGTGTCGGCTAACGAAACATGCAATCTTTGCATCAGTCGCTGAACGATCACAAGGGTGAACAATGGCTGAAGCGGACTCCTTCGGAAAGACTATTGTCCCATATCATCAGCTTCCTCTGGCCATCGAATCAGCTCTTGCGACTCCACAGAAACAAGCTGTAACCCAATTACGTTCGTTGCTAGTTTGACCTTGAAATCTTTGGCTGCCTCGTCGATCTGCTTCTGGGTATAGAGACCTGCAAGCTTGCCACTCAATTCCTTTTCTAACCCATGACATAAAGCAGCAACAATACTGTTCTTCCACACATGACAGCGTGTAGCGTTACTACGTCCCTGGAGCGCGACTGCTGCCACAAAAGAGACAACTAGGATGTAAAGCAGGAGTGGAAACATGATCCAGATCCAGTCGATATGGATGTATGGCTCGCTGACGAGCATCACGCCCGGCGCTGATTCCCCCGAGCTCGCACGGAGCGCTGCGGTCATCGCATCGGCTACATTCGACACGAGCGCTTCTAATCCCGACTCGTCTTGGTCGAATGCTTGGTCTATGCCTTGTATCGGATCGGTCGTGAAAAACTCGCCTGCAACTGGCGGCTGACGCGACGCTGTGCCGACAAGCTGGTGGTCTAGCCAGGTGGTCATCTGCGCTTGAGGCGCGTGGCCTACCCGGAAGACACGGTCTTGTCCTGGGGGTTGGAGATAGTACAGCGGGATCCAAGCATTTGGGTCAGACTGTAGGTATCCCTTGTAGAACTTCCTGGCAGCCTCGCTGTTGTTGGTCCACGTATCGGATACCGTCTCCAAGAGTTCGCCGTTGCGCTGCACGGCGGTGATGTTCTTGACGCAGTACTGCAACACACACTCTTTTGCGAATGTGACGTTGTCACCCGAGTTCGACAAGCCGCGCAAACGCAAAGCGAAGAAGTCGATCAAGAGGCTACCGCGGTCGGAAAAGGCGATCGAGATGTTGTTGAACGTGAAATCGTCAATCGTGCTGTACAGATTGCTGTACATACTTGCGGTTGTTGAGATGTTCATGTAGGTGAGCGGGCTGTACTCATCCTTCAATGTCGTTTTGGTCGTCATGCTGAAGCCGTTGGGCAGTCTGAAATTGGATGGTCCACCATCAGAGAAATATTTGGGAGCTATGGGTATTTTCTCAATCTGAGGTGTAAGATCTTCGCAACTACCACACACGCCCAATGTTTGGAAATGTGGCCAGGTGCAATTGCCGCTCGGACAACGCGACGTTACATTGAAGTCCGTCTTGATGGGACTGAAAAATCCAGAGTAGGCAGCTGCCTTCATGGTGATGTTTGCTGCGAAAAACCCGCCCACCCCGGTTGAGCCATAGTCGTAAGCCACGGGTAGAAACGCGATACCTTGTTCGATATCCCGAAACCGATACCGGATCAACTGCTGCATAAAAGGGTTGACGGCCAAGGTCACTATCATTAGCAGCGCACCTACTGATGGAAGTAGACCGTAATATTTGCGCCTCCCGAACAGTTTGATGCATCCATAAGGCCCGCGGCTGGCTCCATCCAAGTGCGAAAGGTGTGATAGCGGCCGGTCTTCTCGGTAGAACAACAGCCATTTGCATTGGCCAAGAGCAGCACCAAGCGGGTTCATCAAGGTAAACATCGCCACAGTAGATAGGGTCGATATGATCGTGTTTATGGAGATGTTCGCGTGCCAGTCGGAAAGGCTTGAAGCATCGTAGCGCGCTAAGATCGCGATGTCCGTGGCGAAGAGTGCACACGCGAAAATGAGAGCTAGAACATCCCATCTCCAGGGCCCGCATCTAGACCAGTAGTGGTCGATTCGTTCGAGTATTGGAGAGTGAGAGCTTCCAGTAGAAAGCGCCGGGCCTGGAAGTGGGGAGAGATCTGGGCGAAGTCAGTCATTCATACTCGAAAAGACTACGTTATACTTGTACTCACCCTCAAATGTTCCAGTGTGACTGTGTGCCTCAGAGCGAGGCTGGTGGAGGGTGTCTTCGGTCAGTTCTGAATCTTGTACTGTGTGTTGTGAATTCTGCGCTGGCTCTGGGCGAATGTTTCCAGCGCAACTGGAGCGGTCGTACGGAACAGTAGGCAGTCTTTCAATGGGTGGCATTTGTTCATGATGCCCAGTATCCGTGGGTCTGGTCTCATCAAGTGAAGAAGTGTGGTGTTCCGCAGTATTACCGTCCGCGGACATGCTTGATATCGGAGAACCATCTTCTGGGGGTTGATGACCAGGTAATCCATGCGCTTCCATGGGGCGAGAGCCTTGAGTGCTCATGGTCTTCAAGAAAAGAACTGCTTGAGGTTACAAGTAAGAATATTTTGGAGAAAGGGACTGTCTCAGCTGAGCCGAAAGATGGCGAGTTTCATACGCTCATCCAGAGATCAGGCTGAGGCTGAGGCGAGTCGAGGTACATCTCAGCCTGATCATTGTTCGTGCACACGGCTGCAATTTATCAGCTTTTTGCACAAGCCGAGCAGTGATGTCGTGAAGAACTTGGCTTACGAATGTTGTCAATAGTGACAATAGAAAGGACAACTATCAGTATCATGAGACGAATCAATTGATTGAGCATAATCGACTCGAGAAAAACACTCAGCCGAACCGCTCACGAGGCTGTACTGCACTGTAGGAATATGCATAGCCGAGTCGCAAGCTGACCTATCATGTTTCTCAGTGGCGCCTACTTTGCGACCTATCTTAGCGCTTTTCATAGCAGTTTGTCGATGTGTATGTGAGGGCCACAGAGCTTCACTGTAGGACTTTTCAGGTCCGTGTTGGCAAAGAAGCTTTACCAGTGCGTCTCTTTATCGCAGAGAAGACTTCGGATGCTCGGAAGAGAGAGCGCCATAAAGCAAGATGCACTGAAGTGTATCATGTTCCCGCAAGCACCTTCAAGCATATGGATCCGCATCATAATGCGGTATCTCATTGAGCGTGAGGAGGCACCACGGTAGCAGAGCATCCCAATGCAGATACGGCGCTTGACTTTGAAGTCTTTCCTTGGTCTTGCGACACCACGATAGGCCATCATCATCTCCATGTCGTTTGCAATACTCAGACAGGAAGTGCAACGGAGCGCTCATGACCCGAGATTTGCATATCGGAGTGCCGGCGGCGTCTTCGAGCACTAACATTGTTTGGCGAAGACCATTGCGCAACTCATTGGCGAAGAACAAGAGGAGACGATGCTCGGCGCCTGGTCGTCCAATCTTGCCTGGCTGTCAACGACTAGTAGGTGGCAGATGCGGCACAGTGTCTCGCATGTCAGGTTGAATAAGGAGTTTCTCAGTCCAGGCGAAGAGGTTGATCCTCTGGCGTTGTCCACGACAAGACCACTGCGAACAGTTGATGGAACTCCGTTGCTCGGAGAATAAGTGGCAAGCCAGGAGCGTAGTGCTATTTCCAATGTGCTCAGCCGCCTGACCAGGTCATCCTGGACGCAGCGAAAGCCTTGAAAGTTACCTCCAATCATCGAGTCGACGGCTTCTAGGATCTCGGGTACCTTTAAGGCCAGTTCGAGTAGAAAATGTAGTCTGTCCTGGTGTGTGGGCAATGCGTGGATGGAGAGACTTGGAGGAAACGGACGTCGCTCGAAAAGTGAGTGTATGAGCTGTGTCACGGTCAGATCCCGACGAGAACACACACCACGATTGTATGTCCTACCTGGGCGGCTCTGATTTGCTGAAAGAGGAAGGATTACATAGCCAAAATAAAGCGAGTAGGTTGAAAAGGCGAAACCAGAGCTGATATACCAAGGACCTGCCTTTGCCATGTCACCACATTGGATCCACATGCGATGGCTGAATATGTCTGGAAGATGTCAGCACGCCTTTCTTGATAACATTGGCCTAGCCGATGTGTTGCTAAGGGTCATTCGAAGACCCTGATGCCACATCGTCGAAGGAATCATATTACCTCGCACATCAAACACGCCATTGCTAGGAAGCCTAGTTGCGCCACGGGAACATCTGGAGTCCTCTTGCTTACCTCCCATCGCAGAAGGCCGATCACAGGGACGTATCTCTTCTTCGCTTCCAACGAGAGTCGGTCGGTCCTAGTAGCTGAGCCGGCGTGCAGTAAGGACAGAGCATCCTGTATTGAAACGATGGGACCTGAGTCGAGCATATCATAAGTGTACGCGTTGTTTCTCAACGCTGAATCACGATGTCCAACTGGAAACCAGGCCTCAGCCATCCGTGATCCGAACGAGTGCCTCCAAACTGGTGGAGCGGAGACGGTAGGTGGCAACTGCGGCCATAGCGACTCTGTTGGCGTTGTCTCGCTTTGTGCAGTGTCGGTCACTTCCTTGTCGAGTTCAGTTCCAGCGACCGTGCCATCGACGACGTATCCCGTCGTGCTTCTTTGTCGCTGTCGTTGTCGCTCCTTGCGCCTGAAATCCTTCGTAACGAGCGAGCGAATCCTGCGGCTTCGCGCATCGACTGCAACCGGAGCAGCATCGTCGCCGACACACTCCGTGGGCGAAACATGCACAAACTCCAGCTGTCGCATCGCAGTCACGGGCTAATACATGCCAGCATTTGGATAATGAGGGCAAGTGCCACTGTAGGCTATTGTGGCCTCCTGTCACTGAGACGGATTCGAGTCAACGTAATCTAGATAACTATTTATCCTTCTCCGTGCGTCGCTACTAGCGTGCGCTAGAACCAACCCGAGGATCCGACCGTTGGGGCAAATGAGATAATATTGGAGATCGCAACTTCAAACTCGATTCCTCGGTTTCTTCCTCATGCGCATGTGAAGATGAATGCCCCCCGTTCTTCAACCATCCTAACGTAATAACGCCTCAATGTTCGGAGGCCACTCCGTTGCCAAACCAAGCACGTGCCATAGAGCTGTGGCGCGAGGAGGATTTGCAGCTACCATGAAAGAGGATTGACTGCGAAGAGGATCGACTGGGCGAAACATAATCGTCAAGTTCGCTGTACTCTTCGATGTCATGGATCGGGACAAAAACGAAAACATACAACAGGCGGGATTCCCAGATGGTCACCCACTCTAGTACTAGTCGCCCGGTTCAGTGCTTATGTATGGCAGAGCGGACGGAGTACACGGTTGTCACCCGCCCAACACGTGGGAAAGCTCGGCCTGGGAAAAGCCCGGCCCAGGCAGTGCAAAACGAGGCACATGATCACGCACGCTATTGAGCCCTGGTCCAAGTTCCAGGAATTGGATCCTGACTTTGTCGGCATCGCTCTACTTGTGATTGGCGGTCGTTGAGAGCGTCAATCTGGAATCGTCGCTCGCTTGTCTCTCAAAAGTAGCGCAACCATTTCTTCGTGATCCTGAGCAATACACATGATGTCGCCCTATAAATATCTAGCATCATTCCGGGAATACGTTCCCGATATCTGGAAGAGTACGGCGAAAAAGAGTGCTATGATGTATGGGATCGACTACGGTGAAGACCTCTGGCCAAAGCAAACGTGCACAATTCTGAGATATTACACCTTTATGTACGACCTATCCACATCTATAGCCCTGCTCAATAAAGCGCTCCAAGGATTGGACCATCGTCTGGGGCCTGTTCGCGTCTTTAGCTGTTTCGAAATGTCACGGATTAACGTTACTGCTATGTATGATGATGCAGTTTTCAAAAGTTCTGTGTCGCCTCGAACAAGGCAACACTGTGCATAGCGAGAACAACGCACATGTGTGGGAAAGAAGCACGATTGAAGGCAGAAGGTTAGATTGGTCAACATAGATCGCAAACGGGCCAGTCGATGCAGCACGTATATACTCTGATATGACTTATGTTATCCATTCATTCCGTGATCACCGCTTCATGCTCCGCTCGCAAGACATTGCTATCGAAAAGTTCAAAGCCAAAATTCCAGAGCTTTTGCGTGACTGAAAGCTGGTGCTTTGAGTCCTTGCCAGAATCGTCCCCTTTCGAGCTTTTCGTGCCGATGTGCTGAATTACGCTAGGGGTTATGGCCAGTCGGAGCTCTTCATGCTCGTCAGCATATTGTTCGGTAAGCATGTCTACAAAACCGACATGCACTTGCTTGTACCACGTTATCAGATCGTGTGCCTTTTGCCGAGGAAACAGGAAACCTTGAGAGCAGCAGCCGTATTTGTTCATGACATTGACACCGGCAGGAAGAGGCAGAACGCTGACTCTGCCAGCGGCGAAGAACAAGATGATCAATGAGGGTACCGGAATAATGCAAATACCAAGTACAACTTGCAAAGTCAAAATACGCTTCAAGTATGGTCCGCATAGGCGGACGCAACAGAGCATCAGGCCAGAAGCGAGTATAGCGGCAAGTGACCAAGAAAGATGAATGTACCAGTCTTCGCCGTTCCAACCTAGAAACTCTTCCGTGTAGAAGAGGCGCAGGTAAAGGAAGTCAGTAGCCTTGCGGTGGTTGCGCATGCACACTCTACCTGCTTCAGCAATACTGGAAAGAGTTCGGTGATACCAGCCGTCCATAGCAATCACGTCGTCTTCGAATATTGCAATGTATGGAGCACCCGTGTCGTAGCAACTTTCCAAGAGGTATGTGTAATCAAATAAGCCCTTTTCGCGGAACAGTTCTCCCTCAAGCTCCATTTTCACAATGTGATTGAAAACCTCCGTGCTAACATTGTACTCAAGGATCTTGTCGGCTAGATTCGCTAGCCAACGTTCGGAGTATGCGGGATGCACCGTAGGGTCCGAGTGAGGGATAAAGACAATCAGATGTATCTCATCTCTTTCCACTTGCGTCAAACCCTCTAGCAGAGACCCTATTGTGGTTTGCAGGTAATGGACGCCATCTCGGGCTATCGATGGGATGCCGACGCATAACACAGGAGGAGACTGCTCGAGGAAGTCCGGCCCGACTTCGGAATTGTTTCAACATCGAGATGAGGAGGAGAAAGTTATTCTAGAGCATGGTCTGTGGAAGGCACTTTCCCAATGCGCTGTCCATGTTCTTCCGATGATCGTTTTAGTGGGACTGATCTGGATAAACTACACTACTTTATACATTGGCCCAACATTTGTGCAGGATCCCCAGATGGACACGATCTTTCTAGCAGGGATACAGATGGCTGCCAAAATTCAGGAGCTACTTTGCGTTGCTAGCTTGACGACCATTGTTCTCCAGGCGTTACGAAACGAGCTTGTTGGTGCGGGTGTCCCGCTTGGACTTTTGGGGTCTGGGATTTGGTACAGCTCACTGAGCTCATTCTGGTCTAAAGAATTCTGGGGTGCTTTGCGTTGGAGCTTCTCGGGTTACAGGAGACTTCGATTTTTGTTTCTACTGGTCCTAGCAGGTGCTACAGTGACGGTCATCGGGCCTGCTTCCGCCGTACTCATGCTACCTAGGAGTCAGAGCATACCTGCAGGCGGCACAACTTTTCAACTAGATGGCACAATTCCTCAATATTGGCCAGATGTTGTGACCTCCAGTTCGGAACCAGAGTTTTGCTCTCTTCCCGATGCCAAAAATTACGCCGTCTGTCCAAGTGGGGGCTTCGAATCGATCAAACGTAACTTGGAGACAATGACCTACGCAAACCCTTGTCCTCACACAGGCCAGTACTTTACCCCCGAGTGCCAAGCCAGGGGTGCCGAAGGCAACCGTAAATGGTACAACTTTCTCATACAGAGTACGCAAAATCTTGTACCCTCTGTGTTGAACTCCTTCCAGTTGCACGACCCAGAACGTGTTGCGGTGCTTCAACCTCACGCAGCATCAATCATAAAGATGCAGCAGGTGGTGCGCGATTGGAACACAGCTGCGGCCGCAACCAAGCGGCGTTCACTCAGGCAGCTCCAGTGGACATACGACATAGAAGCCCTGGGCTTCACGACTAATCCTTGGGTGCGAATAAGGTGTACCGATGCGCAAAATTTGTCACAAAGTGCAACAGAAGCCCGTTTCCCTTACATGTATTGGCGGAACGAATCTTTTCCTGACGATATTTCACAAAAGGGCAATGGATTTTCTGCGGATGGTAAATTCACCAGTATATCGGATCTGGATCGTTCACCATCGTCAAATATACGGACCCAATGGATTTCACTCCCCAAGGATGAGTTCGGTGATAACCAATCCGGCCAAACAACTGCAGGGCTTCTTATCGAAATGCCATGGGAACGCAAATCTCGTGTTGCGCTAGGGTGTGCGATAGCTGCAGCGTGGCACAAGAGCCATGTGAGATCTGTCCGGTCAACTACTTACGATGCTTGGAGTATCTCTTTGAGCAGCTTCGATTTCGGCGGATACGGTGACTCACCAGACGCAGTCAAGTCCAATCAACCAGCAGAGCTGGACATGAGCTGGCTGCAGCTCCTCTCGATACCAAGCACTAATGTTGATAACACTACAAGGAGGCCAAGCATACTTGACGACCTGCTTACTCAGAGTCAACTCGGAGAGGTTGCAGCAGACTATCGAAGTCGTCCCCAGCGAGTCTGGTCCGGCGCACTGAAAAGCTGCGATCTGGCGATGCTGGATCCAAGTTTGACTGATACGGAACTATGGAACGATGCCAGTTGCGATAAAGGAGACAAAAGATACTTCATTGAATTGCTGGTTGCGTCCATGGTTGCGGATGGTCTTTCACGCTTCAGCAGCCATCGCACGTTCAATTTGAGTCACGATACACGAGACTGGAAGATCAAGGATCTGCATACCTATAATTCTTCACG
This sequence comes from Cladosporium sp. SL-16, assembly GCA_002921095.1. Taxonomy (NCBI): domain Eukaryota; kingdom Fungi; phylum Ascomycota; class Dothideomycetes; order Cladosporiales; family Cladosporiaceae; genus Cladosporium; species Cladosporium sp. SL-16. The sequence goes on from PEGC01000019.1 coordinate 907,445, forward strand.
TCTATTGTCCTCGCTAGACGGACCCAAGCAATCTTCCCCCACGGTTCCCTCAATATGGCTCGAGGTCTATGTCAACGGATACGCATACTACCCATCATCGACATCGGACTACCTCGCTCTTGCTGTTGTTTGTCTATACATATTGATCGCAGGTTCCCATGTCATCACGATTCTCTTCCTTCCGGAACATCGTGTCACTTCGGATGCATGGGACTCGCTCACAGAATTACTTGTTTTGTGCCAGAACTCGCCTCCACCTTCAACTACCTCACTCAAGAATACCTCAGCTGGTATCGATCGTTTGCGCACTTACGGCACGATAGTCAAGGTCCGCGCTATCAGACCTGAAGACTCCAATCAAGAAACGACAGATCCGGCCAACCATCAGAACAAAATACCCTCTGGTGGACATGTCATACTGATCGTCGAAGAAACCGACCACCCCAGCACAGATGAATACATGAACGACGAAACGAGTCTGAATCGCCCAGAATCGTGCTATGACGGCAATTCGGATTTGGAACTTCTCGAAGTCAACAGGCGGACATCAATCTCGGCGTCATCATCACGTGACGGCTTACGTTGGAGGACTGGTTTCAGTGCGCATCTTGAAACAGTGAGGAAAGATTACATGTATGGCTGACTCAATCACATAAAGGAAACGTTGCATGAAAGTCTTGTGCAAGTTCTGTATCGCGATCCCAATATTATGTTTGTAATACTTGTACTGTCCGATGAGGTTATGCCTGCATCATTCGCGTAGCAGCGGCCGTGATTTTCGTTGCTGGGCAAGCTGCCACTTACAGCATTCGCGCCATTTCACATGCGAACATAATGGCCTGTCGTGTAAAAGCACGGCAGATGAATGCAATGCCATCGCACATTGTGTTGGAGTGTGATCATGTAAATTAGTATGGCCTCGTTCGTGGCTTATAGCAAACAGAAATATTAGCACGTGCAATTATCGGAGTGTAGAAACACGTGCTGATAAACAAGCTGTCATTGCTACTACTAAGGCTCACTATTCGCTGCAGTGCACAATAGGTACTCGCCATTCTATACTCAAGGTTTGTCTCCAACAACAGCCTCAGGTCGAGCCAGAAATCGAGCCACTTCGTCATTCTTGCTTGATAGTAGTTAAACCATTGCTCACCGATGCGGAAAACGACTTCTGTCGCCCCTCAAAGGACTTTCCTGCGCTTACTTAATGGCAATACTCCGGTTTTGCTGACTTCAGACTCGACCTTGTTGGCTGAGTCCTACTGCAAGGCGTCCTCAGCGATGCATGATGCACTTTTCAATTTCATGACACTCGACCATCAGGCCTGCGTCATCTACAAGCAAGCTAGCTTGTAGGGTCGGTGTATATCCTCCAACCACAAAAGTCTGAACAATACACCGATCAATTCACGTTATGGACGATGACTCCAAGTATCCTAGGGTAAGTGGATCAGTAGGGGAAGCAGATCAGGATTCTAGCCTCTCTAACTAGATTTATTTCCACTATTCGCTACAATGATACTAGCGCTGGCGCTCTCGTATGTACTCTCCTCAAAACCTATCTCTTTGTCGTGGCTTTGTGAGGGATTAGATAACGACATGTTCCGTATCGACCATTTTCTGCAGAATTAGCACTGAGTGCAGACATGGTCAGTGGTATTGATACCGGTGCCGCTTACGAGCACCTTGCTCGAACCATCTGTTCAGCATTTCAGATTTATGTATACAAGCCCCTTTCATTTCATCTTATGAGAATTGATGTATTCTGATATGCACCATGCTGTTGGTGTGATGGGAACAGGGAAACCATGACCTGTATCGTACTAAGTGCCGGAGGTGGTGAAAACAGACGTGCCTCCATGTTGCGCAAGCCACGCGTGGGAGTAATCTCGATCAGCGGGAGACAATACTGAACAAACCTGAAAACTTTGTTTGGAGACGAGGCATTTGCAGTAGTCCTTCGATTTACTGAAGATACAGAAGTGGGCAAGAGGCTAGCTGGAAAAACGAACGATAACGACTAGTGGAACATCGAGCGGCTATATGGAAGTACAAGAGAGATCGACCTTGGAAGGTGGAAAAGGGATAGCGCCAGTTAAGGAGAGTGAAAACGACAGGAAAGTATTAATACTGGGCTGTTCTTCTGGGCGTACTTTCTGACAATGCAACAGCTTCATCCCAACTACCGGGGACAGGACACCAGATCTCATGCAGACGCAAAAAGGCGCCTTTGCTTTTCATAACCTGCGATAGTCTGATATCTGCATATCCTGGTTCAGGTTTTCTATCAAGATTTTGGTCGGATGTCGTTGCTCTCGTTCCCTCTTCATCGATGTACTTTCCTGCAGGTGCGAACGGTGTCGATGAGCTGCCGAGTGTTTGAGCAACGGAGCGAACAGGTTCTGGCATAGAGTTGAGAAGAGGAAACTCGGGAAGGATATCATATGTTTCACTCCCTTCAAGACATGTTTCAGCTGATGCAGGTTCTCCATGGATGTTCGACTGGATATTCGTGTGTGAGAAGTGACCGTCCTCGGTGTGCGATGCGCTTGAGTCCAAGTCTCTCCGTGTTTTCCCACGTGGACGTACGGAGTTGTACTTATTCTGGTTCTCGAACACAACAGCGGCTGCGTCAACAACCCCTAGGTCTTTCGGATGTTTGCGAGCCATAGTGCAGATACGCTTCGAGGGGCGCTCCTCACAGCACTCATGGACCCGGTCATAAGGAAGAGCGTCGTCGCATCTTGAGGCAGATAATGACCTGTGAGAGCTGAGGCAAAGTTCGACGGCAGCCTCATATTCCTCTTCTGTGTTCTCAACAGTACTTCCGGGTGAAAGAGGTTCCGACAAAGCCAGAGGTTCGTGAGCGGTCCTGGAAGCCACAAGAGCGTCGTGGCGAGGAGACCTGTCATTGCTCTTGGACGTGTGATCAATTAGACATCCTCGGTATCCATGCAATGCATTATCATGTACTTCTACGAACGCTCTTCCGTTCGAGTTTGCGCAGAAATCCTGGCCGTCAGACAGTTGAGATTCAGGCTGAGAGGTTTGTCGAGGGTTTGATTGAGGTACAGATGTCGGAACAGTAGCCACATCTTGTGTAGCGCCATCTCCAGTCATTCGTTGTTGGAAGTAACGGTGAGTGCTGTATGGTCTCCGAGTCAGTCGTGGCAAGAGAGGTTGTTGAAGCCAGCGTTCAGGTACAGGGCCAGTGGAGCGGTGGTGAAAGGGTTGAGATAATTCTCCTGGAACAGTAGTCGTGTCTTCCGCTAGGGTCGGTTGTGGTCGTAAAATTGGTGCACTGGTAAGTTCAGGGCTATTAGCCAGACGGCAAGTTCGACGGAGCATGATCTTCGAGTCATCGGCCATATCATATATGGCACTTTGAGTGAGGGATTGATATTTAGATGGCAGAAGTCATTTGTGAAGCAAACAGATTGGAAGCGCGGGCATGCAGCCGTGATGGTACTTGTACCCTCGTACATCATTAATCGTCGGCCGAGCACATGCTCTTGCGTTTCCAAGCATGCATTCCATCAGAGCGTGACTGATTAGAAGGACAAGGATAGTACAGCCGAATCGACGACTGTGCGTGAAAGCTGTATCCGCTTTAGCTATGCGCCTGATGCGGGTTTTTCCAAGCGAGCGACAAAGAATATCATATGAGCACGACATCATATTTAGTCACTTTGGGACTTACGTGCTGGAGTGTGACAAGATCGTATTCCATTCGACCCCTATACAGAATCGATCAAAAAGACCGCAACAGCGCTCGATCGCCACGACTCGTCTCGTCTCGAACGTTTCTGCTATAGACTTTGAAAGTTTATCAAAAAATTCACTCAATCACTGATATGGACGACCTATATAGGCGCCATTTTACACCGTGGAGGTTCCGGTAGTATCGCTCTAAAGTTGACATTACACCATCTACGAAGCGATCCTCGGTCTCTAGAAAGCATGATTACTATTTAGGAAGGCTAACGCCCTATCGTCTAGCTGGGAGGTAAAAGTGAAATGCGGCAAATGGGATTTATCCTGAGCGAGAATGAGCATAAGTACTACGGTAATGACCCTAACACTCAAGTCACATTGTATAGCTCTTCTACAGCAAAAGCCGTGACTTGTCCGCGAAATCTGAGGATATAGAAGAGTTCTTTTGAAACTCATATTGGCATCGGAGGTGCAAATTGAAGCTTGACAATTATCGCGCTCTACACATAGATTGGAAAGCATCAAGCGGAGTTTAACTTAGACATAGCCGCTGCCAAGACCCGGCTGCAAGATTATCGCGGAATGACTAGCGCCATGTTTGAGCACACCCAGATGTCGACGATCGCAACGGCTACCAACATGCCAGGTCCTACGATCATCCGCGCAGCAGCGTCACGCATCTTGTGTGAGACTGCTTTGACCGAGCTCAAAGATCCTGCCACCGCCGAAGAGCTAGATTCGTACGCGAAGTATGAGCTGACCCCAACTTGTGCTGAGATCGCCCGCAAAGCACACAGAGTCAGTGGACCTGTTTTGTTGACTCGGAATGGAGACTGAGCACCGTTCAGGAACATTCACCGATCGTGGCCAGTGTGAGAGCGGACATTCAGCCTTCTACTCTGATCATAGGCAACTTCCGAAAGCCGAAGCAGACATCGCAGAAACCGGCGGAGCTCCCTGGTAATGTCTACTTTGCCATAGCGCTGACTACTCTGAACGCCGAGACTGGCATCCTCAACTACTTTCCAAGAGATAGCAATGGAATTCGTCTGGCACAAGCAGAAATACTCCAGCCTGGCGATGGAATCATATGTCGTGGTGAGGATGGAAACCCAAATGGAGGTGGAGAAGGAGGTATCGTCCTTATGATTCGATATCGGGCGGAGACTGATCGTTCACGGGACTGAGCTCCAAATACATGCTCCATTCCCACGCATTCGTCTCCATGTTATCTCCAAAGAGAGATGCTTGCTCAGTTGTCGCTAGTGCTGTATTATCGGCGGCGCCATCATTCTCCCAGAGATCATTGTTACCGACTGCCTCTGTTCGCGAGACGTTCATATCTGCTGCTGCGATCGCCCTCTCAAGAGAGCCTTCGCGCGATCTTTCGCCAGGGGTTTGCACCCGGGCACAAGTAGAGAGGCTCCTCAACTCTGCGGCTGGGAACAGAGGGGAAACCTGCAGGCCGAGAGCGCACTTTGTATTTTCATATCTAGTATGTTTTAGTGATGGTATTGGTGAGATCATAGATGGCCCACTCACGAGAAATCCGACGTTGCAATCTGGGCAGCCGGGTCAAGGGCATGTTTTTGACTGATCTCCATCCAACTCCTGTCTGAGCTTGCGACCAGATCTTCCACAACAAAGGAGGCAATCACCCTGAGTCGATCTGCAGACAGATCACGATAACTGCTGGGAATGGGATATGGTTCCTCGACGCTGACTGCAGCTGACTTATATTAGTCAATGGCAGGTATGTACCAGTGGATGCACTCACCCGCAATAGCTGGACAGACTTTATAGGCATCCATGCCTATATCTGGACGAGCAAACAACCTGTTGATGATCTCCACAAACAAGATACCCAGTTTGCGGCAGCGGAGGCTCAACCGAATTTCTTTTTGGTCACGACGGATCGGTTTGCTCCGGCCAGCAGTGGACAAACGATACTCGTATGCAATAAGACACCACGAGTGGATGATTCGAGCAACGATGCCTTGACACAATAGCGCCTCCGTATCTGCGCGTTGTTTCGTCAGTAATCCGGTCAATGTCAGTTGAGCTCTGTCAGGATTCAAGAGCCATAGATCCCGCTCCCAAGTCTCGAAGATCGACGGCTTGTACTTGCGACCACCCAATATGATTGCATTGCTAATCTTCGCAGCGATGCTGTATAGCGGAAGGTCTTGTTGGCTCCCCAAATTGACCGCATTGTTGTCTCGACGCTTTCTCTTTCTGCTAGCAGCTACCAGCGCGTTTTGATCTGCCGATAGTTCCTCATATATGGACGAATCGGGAAGCGAAGATGATCGCGCCAGTTCCGATGGGTACTTGACTGGGCTTACTGGAGACATCGGTTTTGTTGAGTTTGTGGCGGATGGTTGTAAGGCGCTTGCCAGAACACACGCGAGCAACAGCGACTCTGAATGGTGGGCAGATGTGGATCTCGCGTCTACCTCAGCTGTTCTCGAAGTTTGGGTGTCTGTGGAGGTACTTGAAGGGAACGGTGCCTCTTTGGGAGCTGTTGTTACATCGATCGACGGTGCGTTAATGACGGATGAGAAACGTGGGATCGCGACGCGCTGGGATCTCGTTGGCATCTCCCTGGCGTTAATGTGGGACAGAAGGAAAGTCGTTCTTTCGTCGACTGGAGGGCAGTACGGCGTATCTGCGAGCTCTGGAAAGTTCGGTCTCTCATCTTCGAGGGCATCATAAGTAGAAGTCCGAAATTTGTCCTCGATGGAACAATTTCGCAGTGGTTGCTCGGCAACCTCAGTTGGCAGATGAGGAGCGAACGTATGGGCTGATGTTACTTCCGAGCAGGTGGGCGTGTCAGTGTGTTGTGCTGTCTCATTCATAGACGAATGGCCCGGGCATGCAAATAGTGCGTCCGGTTGCAAAGGCACGACGCCTTTGATCTCACTATACTCTTTCAGATTATGTGGGACTCTTGTCAAGGATAGAACCTACACATGAGCTTGCGCAAAGTCGTACCGAGTATTCCGGAGCTTTCTACTGATGGCCACAGCTTGTTGTCTCGCGATTAACACTAGTGCGCCGTGCACAGACTGCTGCAATGAATTCGCATCGATGTCCAAACGAAAGCCATGGAACCATTGTTTGGGAAAGTCGTCATTCTGGAAGGGCACAGCGTGAAAGGTCATCGTAGCGGTGTCCTGGCTGCCAGGAAGATCGATTGTGGATCTAACCTGAAGGTATTCGTCAGGTACGAGATGCACTTCAGGCATATCATGGGTGTAGTCTAAAATGTGGCTTCTCATCGTTGCGGACGAAAGATCGAGCAAATCGTAAGCAAGTGGGTCTGTATGATTGGAAACAGCCTTGAATATGTTCTAGGCGACAAAATGATAAAGGGTCCGTAAGAGATTGGAAGGGCTAGGAAGAACGGGGGTCGTAGTGGACAACGTAAGACTGGGGAGCAGGAGGGTCCGGTAAGCACCGCCACATCGTACCAAGTGGTACAACGTGGCGGTGTATGGCGCAATATCACTTATACTTAGTGTGTACGGAATGTGTCACCCTCGCTGTTGTCCAACTATCCAGTAGCGATCTTGTGATACAAGAACTTGATTCTAGATTCATCCCCTTGCGTACATTATTGGCATAACATGGCTACACTCGGCACAGATCGCTCAAGAGATGTATACCCACCATTGTCTATGCACTACAACGAAGAGTTCCCTCAAGTTCCCAATCCATATGATACAGACCAATTCTTCAGCCATTACCATGGCTCACGAGTGCAAAGCTCTTACCTGCCAGTCTAGCTGTCAATGCCGACCAGGTATGGAGACATGGCGACTCTCCTCGAGTACCAACCATACGAAGACTTCCTTCCCAACATTGCCGACGCCGAAAGACGAGTCAATGTGTGACCAGAATACTCTTCAAGTGTCCCCTTCGATGCGGACAGTCACACTTGAGCGTATGCTTTCTCAGGAGCCAGGAACACCCACAATTGATCGAATGGCCAATGTGGCTCAAGCCTTCGGGATTGAAACAGCATGGAACCGCATCAGTGACATCGCGGCCAGCCACCTTGCCGAACATCGTGGTCTGGACGGAGATTTCAGGATACACGATTTCTATCGACCTCAAGACTACACAAGCATCGCCGACTTAGTCATGGTTGTCGCGAATACGGAGGTGCAGCTGGGGCTCCTATGCGCCTCAAACATTGGACGCACACTTCTCCAGCAACTGTTTTCCATCAAAGATGCGAGAGGACAACGGATCTCAATGATCTCAGTAGACAGGATGAAAGAAACCTTGACGGCAGATGATACAGCCTCTGACTCGCCGTGCCTTGTGCACGTGTCCTCTGATCGTTTGTACATCAGCTGGAAGACAAATGGCTGGTGGGAAGCCTACAAACTTAGTTCACTGGACACTGTTATGAGGGAAATCTTGATTGCGCTTCCCTGTAACATAATGCGACCTCAGCCACCTCCGGCCTGGATCAAGAGGCGCAGGCCCACTGTACGATATCCTGCCTACCCATGGAACCCTACTCTTCTTTCGCCCAAACAATCAAACGCAACATTGACAGAGCGACATTGCGACGAGCCACCGCCTCGGCCCGCTGGTATAATACCACGAGCAGTTCGACCTTTAGCCGACCGAGCCGATTGCTGGATACCACTTGCTTCACTTACGTCGGCGAAACAGATGCATGAAAAAGCATGGGTAGAGAATCGTGGCAGTCTCCTACCTTGTGTGTACCACGCGACAGAACCTTTACCTCTAGTGACTTCCTCCGATTCTAAAATCGCAAAGTCTGTTTTCTGTAGGCTTTGGGAAAAGTTGATTTGTATGTAGTGGACGAGTATGAAATGTGTGAAAATCTGTCGCCATTGTGACAGAATGTTTGCTGAATTTCTAGCCAGCTAAGTAGTGCTTGGTCCATTCATTACCGATGGCTTTTGTCCTCTGACGACGATTCTGCAACGATCAGGAGCTATTATATAGTATCGAAATGACAAAAGACTTACAAAGGGATGTAAAGATGAAGGCGGCAAGATGTTAGCTCTTGTCGGACCTGCATCAGTAGTATTTCCATCTCTTCTCTCTGCCATTTCAATCCGTGAAGGAACACCTTCAAGCTCAGACCACTGATGCCGTCGAGCAAGGCCTTCAGATTTAGGACGCCTGCTTCTTTCTGCCAGTCTTCTACAGGCCACGGACCGACCGGTAGACGGTAGAGATGCGCGCTCACGTTGACGAAGCCCCTGCTTTTCATCTTCTCTTCCATTCGCCCCGGACAGCAACGACCAGTCAATCCGAGATTCTCGAGCCCTTCATTCCATAGCTCTATCCATCGCATGTACGCGCTGTCGGCTGGGGGATTGACACCATCGCAATGAAAGCACATATCGGGCTCTTGATTCTCGACCCATCCCTGTGTCATCAGAGATATGAATGCTTGTTCATAGAAGAAGTCCCATGACCTGATAGACACACCATTCATGAATTGTGTGTGGATCAGGTCAAAGCGCTCCCCGTATCCTTCCCAGGTATCGTCCGCGTCCATGATCTCAAACTGTAGATTAGGAGGTATGAGAGTGGGTTGGATCGGGGACAAATCTACTCCGACTACGTGAGCACTCGGAATTTGATCGGCAACATCGATAGCCCAGAGACCAGTGCCGGTTCCAACGTCGAGTATACGAGTGGGTCGCATCGGTGACATCCAGTGTTTGTTATCCAGGACCAGGCGCACGCTTCGATGGTGCAAATCCATACGCTTTTGCTCTGCTTCATCGTTTGGCAAGACGTACTTGCCACGATGAAACCCATGATAGGAGCGACCGTTTTCTTCATCGTAGTGGAATACACTTGATGCCAAAGACGTTGTCGATATCTCAGATCTGTCTCCATAGCCCGAGTCGTCTTCATCAGGTCTCACCTCTTGAACCACATCCGCCGTTTCCTCCATGGCTCAAAATTTATTGTGAGAAGAAATTTGCGAAGAAGGTATGCCTCGAAAGAAGTAGTGAATCTCACCTCATCCTCGCTAAGCATACAACGTACAACGCAAGTGTGCTAGCGTATCTCGGGAATCAGATCCCTTCGCACGTCTTAGCGAAGATACTATACGAGCTAGATCGAGTCGACAAGCCGAAAATTTGACCTCGCTTGACCACTTTACTTCACTTCCTCGACGGTCTGCCGAGGCATAGATCGTTCTTGCATTGCTATAGAAAATCTGGGCACTGAAACCCTTTGAGTCCGTTCGCAGCTATGCCATTATTTTCACGTGGCCTCCGAAGACCATAGTTTGCGCATGAATACTTGCACACCCACGACCACCATCACCCCGAGGTCTTCGATCAAGGTTAGATCTATGTCAACGTTGGTATCCGCCACGTCTCACACATGCTCATTCTCATCCCTCTCATTGTGCTTGGAGTTGGCTATCCATTCTACTTCGCCAACATCGACGACCAGGAGGAAGTTGTCAAATTCACTGGAATTCCCAACACATAAAATAGATAGCACCATATATTTGGCTCAGATGGTCCTCCTTTCCACCATGCACGTTTTGCCAGAGTTTGGTGGTAATTCAGCGTGCTTAAGACAAAGGCTCGTGCAACGTCGTTTTTCTTTTCGACAAATGCATTGGCTTGGCAAGCATATCGGTCTCGAACAGCGGCAACCCAATCCTTCAATAGCACGAACGGCATCTTCGAATCGAGGAGCAAAATCAGCATGTTGTTTTGCGAAACGCTCTGGGTCAGTGGAGACGAGCTCCTTCAGCCGTCCAATAATTCTGGGAAGCTGAAACGGTATTGGTTCGTTGGTGGCGGTTTGGTGATGTCCTATATCTCGAAGCACTGATAAGGTCTCGAGGAGGTTTAGCTCGTCCCAAAGCATTCCTCCTTCCATAAGACTGGATTGTGGTGTGTGGACCGCATGTATGATTCGAAGACCCGGGGGCATGAATAAAACATCGTCAGGCTCTAGTACGATTAAGCGCTCTTTGCCGCTTGGATCCCAATCGGAGCCAAATTTGTAGAAAGCATCCCAATCGGCACTCGTCATCTCGGCTTCTCGGACTACCATCCAAAATTTGATGCCGCAGAGATTCCTCACCCATGTTCCGCCCAACGCATCCATGTGGGGACCAGAGAACGCACCCTCTAACCCGAGAATGTTGAAGGACAGCGAGTCTGAAATGTCGAAAGGAGCCGATCTCCCACCTCGGGCGATGCGTTTACCTGGACCTTTTTGAACATCGGCCTCCGAAAGGGTCTCGAGAAGTCGATAACGGCGAAGATGAGTAAGCATCGGTCGTGAGCAAGCAGTGATACCGTGGAAATCTAACGCGTTGAGACCGTGGTACCGATGAGTAGGCCCAGGCGGGTCTTCTGTATGCAACATTTGGGCAAATGCCGTGATCTCTAAGCTTTCTGTCATGCTACAGCCGAGTGGGCGGACTTGAATCGTATGCTGCCGATATCTGTCTGATAGGAGCGAAGCGAACTCGTCCAGAGTGAAAAGTCCTGCATCAGTGTACTCTTCCTTGATGACGACAGGTTTTGTGAAGATTCTCCCCTGCTGTGAGAGTTTGTAGAACTCTTTTCCAGAAATATAGATGACGTCAGCATCGTGCTCTGTCGCCGATTCGCCAGGTCCTAAGTCGCTCTCAGGACTTGTATAAATCTTCGCCCATGATGTATCAGGACGCAGCCATGACTTCCGTACCTGGTGCTCTCTTTGATCAAAGGTACAATTTCCGACACGATCCGTATAAGCTTTGGCAAGATGTAAATGACGTTGACGAATGGTAGAATCAAGAGATACCCTGCGAGCGAGCTGCCGCTGGTCAATTGTCGCACCAGCGAGATCCAACGCGTAAATATTCACGCGGTCTGTCTTATCGATGCCATGCATGTGTTGATCATGAGTCTTTCGAGCTGTGGTCCACGCATAAGCCAGCAACGAGTTGCTCGACGTCTGAGGAGCGAAGCTCAGTCCTTCATGCCTCTCGCTGTCTCCTGTATGTACGAGCCTGTCCATGGAATCATCAACGAGGGCTGACCCTCCATCATCTGGTTGTAACTCGTTGCCAGTTCTCAAGGAACCACTCTCCGGCTGTACTTCGGGTTGAAAATTGGACACCTCAACCCTTCCGATCCTGCAACTTAGTGCATTTGGGTGACTGGCATATTTCTTAATGCCGGAGTCGACTTTGTCTCTGTCATCTCCAGTCTGAGTTTGGTTTCGAGTATCGCACAATTCATTCCGTCGGAGTACGCTCGCCTGCATCGTGCCTTTTCCCGCATCTCGGCCTCTTCGATCTAGCGTCTTTTTCTTCACCGTCTCCAAGTTATTGTGGCTATCTGCTGCCCCCTTAGCACTGGAATGATCGATCCGACAGAATTTGAGGCCTGGATGGGACTGTTTTATACCAGTCCGTGGCTTCGACCTCGCAGATATCCTTCTTCGCTTTGATGGTGCAACAGCGAACTTTCTAGGCACTAACAGTCCGAAGCGGTCGACCCCCAATAGGAAATTTTGAGTCTGGATTGGTCGCAAAGAAATGAGGGACTGCCCGCGCACCTCTATTTCAATGTCGTCTCCACACCATCGTTGCTGAAAGTCCATTTCTTCCGGGGAGCCAGACTTTTGTGGTTGCATATTTATGCCATAGGCAACGAAAGACGTTTCGCCACCATTTTTCCCAGTAGAAGCCAAGAGTTGAATGTCGTATGTGGTGAGCGGCGAGTGTGCGAGACTTCCCTTCGACGATGAATGGTGTTCACCTACGCTTGGTATGCGGCTGTTAAACAGCGATTCCTCGTGTCTACGGGCCAGTATGCACCTCCCAAGTGGTACCACTTGCGATTCGAAGTCAGGCAGTGACAAAGCGCACTGCCTGAGTAGCTCAACTGTTGTTCGTGATGATCCTGTCCAGCCATAATGGCAAACGACATCCCATGACCAGATGGCGACTAAAGACGCAAGGGCGCGTCGTTTGCGCATCTCGTCATTTGAGGGTGTTGTTCTATCGGAGTGGGCTCGAATATCATCCAGCCGCTTCCATCTGGCGTCTGAGGGCGGCTGCTTGTGGAGTGAGGTTGCTGCATCGAACAATGCAGCCGCACAATCGACAGCATCCCTGTGACTCGACAAGATACTGTCGCGAGCTTTTTCGTATATGGTTTGCGCTTGTCGAGGGTTCGATTTTACCTGCTGGCTCACATCGTCGAGGAACTCAAAGGCAGAAAGCATCGTCGTCGTCGATCCAGACATGTTGGTAGAACTATGGAGGTGTGGAGCACGAATAGCGCTAATGAAGCAAATCCAGAGGCAGATTCAGAGACCAGAGAGGGAAAGAGAGAGGAATAAATTCCGCCCAGGGCTAAGCACTTAAAGGGCAACAGACTGTCTTCGCACAAAGTTCACATGCATCCCTGAAAGCCTTGACCCTAAGAGGACTCCGAGCACATTCCTGTTCAACACTACCATTTAGTTGTGTATACTGCCTTGATAACAGTTCTCGTGATTGACGGTCGGCGTGCAATCTCGAAGTTGTATTTCCAATGTTCATCGTCCTAATTCCGGAGGGGTCCAGAGATCCGACATGGGATGCCTATGATTAAGCACGAGCCATCCACGACCGGGCTGAGTCGGGTCGTGCTTGATCCGTGCTCAAGGCGAGAATGGGCGGCACGTTTTGCCTCTTGTTATGTGAACCACCGTGAACGCATCCAGTTCGACCATGTGTAAATAGCGAAGCCAACGTTAGCAGTGCATCAGATGGAGACCTCGTTTCATTCCTTTTACCTATTGAAAATAGTCATAATCAAATTAGACTGTGCGTAGGCGTCTCCACGTCAAGCGCAACCTAAACTTGCAGGCCGACTGTGATAGCAATAAGTTACTGCATTTCTACCACCACAGCATGCCTCGACTTCTTACACGGCGCCTGGTTGACGTGCAGTGGTTAGACTTCAGACATGTATCATAGTATGTGATGATAAATTAGACGATCTGACAACCTGCGTGGATAGCAGACCCCCGATCGTCAGATATGTGACGATGGTTCAATGTCACCGCCACGGTCAAATTTATCTTCTCGAGTGGTTACTGACCAGGTTGATGACATTGGTGATATTAGGCATCGGATAACTGGCTAGTTGATGCGAACGTTCTCAGAAAGTCCTGCTGGATGCACCATCCAATTCCGAAGACAGCTTAGAGCCTGTGAGAAATTATGTTGTTGAAAATATGGTTTGGCAAGAAGTCTGATATAACCCCAAAACGAACCCTAAAATCGCGACAGCCAAGAGTCGCTCAAGGCGCAGCCGGAGATCGCCCCTGGATGACTTTCGAGAGCTAACGTTAAAAGCCCTGCCTTAGGCATGAACCGACGCTTACAGCCGCGCCCACGTCTTAAAGCCGACCCCAAGCTCTGCCAGCTTTCGCAATGACCGAGCATCGCCAAGGCCTATGTCAGCAAACCTACATCAACTAGCCATCGTTGGCCAATGAATTGGATGCACTATTAGCCAACCGTTCAGCCCATATGACCCCATCTTGTCATCCGACCTTTGGAATATCACCATACAAAAATATGACTGGCTGTTACAGACCTAGGAATTGCTCCAGTCTACGACATTCGGTCGAAAGACAGAACTTCTACCAGAGAAACACCCACGAACAGCTGTCAGTCTAGATGGGTGTGGGCGGAAGCGCTTTCTCCTCTCCTGTACAGTCTGCCCTTCCGAAAGGCGATCGAAGCTGTTGCTTGCGAACAAGCTCTGCTACGGTCTGTGGAAGCCCGCTTATTGTTTTGGGGGAAGAGGTCAAACCCAGAAGTGTGATTCCGACGTCTTCATCAAGAGTTTCCACGGTGAACTGAAGCCTTCTCTTGAAAGGTGGGACGGGCGAGCAAGTTGGAATGTAGTCCACGCAGCGAGTTGGGTGGCCTAGAACCAGAAAGTATGACGAAGTCGATTCAAGCTTCTCATACAGACGGCGACGACCTTGGAAAGACATGTCTAGTCTGCAATATATATGTCCTACGCATCTGTATACATTATCGTAATAGCCGGGATATTCGGCCAGCTCGAAGTAGAACATGGAAGCATAGATAGAATCCAACAAGGGCAAGAACCTTTGGTTGACCTGGATCCAGCTTTGTGCCTGTGCCTTCAATGCGTCGATCGACATGATGTCGTCCAGCGTAGGTTCCCTGCCCTGGATCGGTAGGTTCAAGCGGTGGTAACGGGGTTTCTCACGCTCGCTCAAAGAGTTGGAGATCTCCCTCCACACCTTCTCCCCATCGAGACTTTTCATGAACGTCTTGTAGAGTCTGGAAAGAAACCTATCTTTTACGGGAGAACAAGAGGCTGCGTTGAGAGCGTGTACATCGTGGTCCGTGGTACCTGTGCCGATGGAAAGTGCGAAGTCCACGACTTTGTCAGGCCATATGTACTTGGTCTCCCACATTGCGATATTTAAGGGGTTGTTATAGTGAAGGCCACCATCTTGGAACGTTCCAAGATTTTGCAAAAGTCGTGGCTTGAAAAACCTGCGGATCGTCAGATACAATATTGATTCGAGCGTCGGCAACTTCAGATACGAACCATGGTGCGGCCGATGTGCAAGAAGCTCTGATACATGTTAGTATGCCCCAGACATGATTTCCATGACGCCGACGCTTACGCTTCGCTGACAAGGATATCATTCTCCGGTCTCTTCGCTCGAATGAGACTATAGCCTACTCTCGTCAGCCTGTGTCAAAAGACGCGATTATTGCCCCAAATCACCACGCACCTAGTTCCTTCGGCCGCGATCCACCGTTGTAATTTGAGAATATGCAAGCAGCGCTCTCTTTTGCGGTGGTGGTCGTGATCGCTATCTTAGTGTCATTCGCCAGAGGATTGAACAGGCTGACCTCCTTCTTGTCTTCAAATGCTGACTGGAATGACTCTTCAATCGCGAGCGAGCTGTATCTGCAGTCGCGAAGGTAAGAGATGACGAGTTGTTGCATACGTCCAAAAGTACCGTACGAGCCTTGAAATGTCTTCCGAGCAAGACCTTCGAACCTTTCGAGACTCTCTCGCGCGTCCCAGCACATCACGAAGATGCCAATGGCAATCAAACCACCTGGTGCGAGTCAAAAATCAGATCTGGCCCATACAAGATTCAAAGCTAGAGACTTACCAGCCGACGTCCCGCAAACAAAATCGAACACATCACGTAGTGGAACCTGCAGTTCAGCGAGTCTGTCTTGTAAGAATTCGAGATAGACCAGAGGTATGACCCCCCGGACCCCACCGCCATCGAGACTAAGCAATCTGATACCGGCCGTGAGTGGCATTAGTGATATCATAGGTTTGTGATTCTGCGCACCACACAGTATACAATCTGGAAAGGCAAAGTTGTCTTTGCATTCAGGATTCCTTTGCCCGAAAGTGCGAACACACAGGTCGCATATTGCATGTCCGCAGGAGAAAACCTTCTCCGGCGCCCTGAACAGACAGCAAAGACAAGTTCTGTGGCTCTTGATCGATTTGAGATACTGATGAACGTCTTTGAGGCGTTGTACGTGTCGTGCGCTCGGCCCGGTTCCAGAACAGGCTTCCAGCTGCTCATAGTCTAGTTCCAGTCTTTCGCTCAAGTTGTATAAGAAACTGGCTCGTCCATCCTTTTGTACGAGTGCGCTGTTGATGGCTGTCGTGCAATCTCTCCGATAAACTTGGTTGAATACCATCATTATTGGAAACACTGGGCTGTCAGTGGCAACTTTATACCGTGCGACCGCAACAAGGACTTACTGTGAGAACCTGGTGGGTACGTAGCAAGTATCAGACTGGAAGAAAGAAGCGGCACGACCAGGTGGCACAGCCATATTTCAGAAGGAATCAAGGAAATCAATTCTTCTATGTGGCTTGCGAGCGCACTCGAGCAGAACCTGCTTGGCCTCGATGCAGCAATGAATGAGAACTGTTTGGCGTGCAGAGAAAACGGACTCGCGATCAGTTTACTGGCAAAGACAAACACGTGGTCTCTCTTGTACCTGAGACCACAAGCGACTCTCGAGAGATGGACCTCGCGCTTGATACACTGCAGACGTTTCCGAAGCTGCGCGCATCTCTGTTGAGGCCGAGTCCTTTTGGCAAGACCTGTCACACGCACGTCATAGTAGTGTGCTCTCAGTCTGGTTGCGAAACTGCCGACAGCATCGGGCGAGCTTCTTCTCCAGATCTCTTCTATCAAAGCAAGAATGCGAGCCTCGGTAGCGTGTGGGTCGAAGTTGCGAGCCGTGGTCTCGACAACCACGAGCACTCTAGGCAAAGCCGAGAACGGCGTGTCAGTAGAAGGCTTTTGAGATATGTGTTCAGCAAGCGAGGCTGCTACCGCCCGGATGCCCCCTATATCCATGGAGAAGTAACAAAGTGTATCGCACAAAGGGGCGATCCCACGGCCACATATCATGTTGCCGACTCTTCGCCTTGACCAGACTTCTTCGCCTTGCGCAAAGAGGTCTATCGTGTGCTTTTGTGGGACCCCGACGCCGCTGTGCTCACTTGACTGCGCATGGTCCCAGGATTGAAGTTCATAGTCCACATAAATGGCGGGCACGTCGGTCCTACTGGACTTGTCTGTGTACAGATAGACTTGGCCGTGCAAGCGTGGCATCCTATCTCTTGACCCTCCCTCGACAAGTTCACGGAGTAACTCGGATTTTGTCTTCTTACCGATCATCACCGTGAGTGAAGGATACGAGGAGGACAAAAGGTTGAGACTGTCGAACGCATGATCGTACTCAGAGATCGTTGCAGACGCACGAGACGCTGCCAAGCTGAGCCACAGATTTTCTGGTGCCATGCTTGTGTGGTCATCCTCTTTGAATGGGATGCCCCTGGTATATATGTAGCATCCTGTCTCGCGGTAAGCAAGGTCGACATCCGGGACTCTGGATCCATCTTCCAGGAAATGAATCGACATTCCTGGAATGCAATGGGTGCAAAGAGAGCACATTGACTGTCGCGTTAATACACTGGCACCGCGGTGTCGTACACAACATTGCGAGCGCGGTACACAACAAGTGTAGTCATGGAAGAGGTCGCGAACTTTGCGTCAGCGAAACACCAGCAGTCCAGAGGCCTAGCGCGGGTGAGACTGGGCGATCTGCGTTTCGACGAGAATCACACAATATCCCCACAGAACGTTAACCGACTGAACAAGATATTCCAAATCGAAGGCTGCCAGCGCTCAGATGAGCGCAATTATATTGATGTCGTGGTCACCGACGACCAGATACGTGGAGCGCGACCAGAATGCCTTCAGGACGCGCCGCCGGAAGCGTGGCAGTCGAGCCCCGTCCTTGGCGTCGGACCTCTGAGGTGTCTCACCGGGCGACATCGCGTACGAGCGGCCCAGAAGTATCTTGACGCTAACGATCAATGGTGGGTCGCGAGGGTATACTCCGATCGTATGTGAGGCACCAGATAAACTGGATGTGGCCAGCCGATGCTGACACAAGATCAGATCTTTCGCGTTCTCCTTGCCTGCGGCTCGCCGAAGAATACCTCAACGAAAAGCCTCCCAGCGACGGTGAAATATTTCGCAAGATACGGCAATACCATCTCGCCAATGATGAAGCGAACGAGCTCAAATGGTGGGCGAGACTTACGGAGACCAAGCGGAAGGACCTCAAACAGCTCTTGAATGACGCCCGCTTCGCCAACGCTTTCGACAGTATGCTTCCCTGTCCCGGGCTGTGGGCTCCTGTCAAACTTGGATCACTGCACAGACTTCTCTGTCTGAAATGCGACGAGGTAAAAGCATTCCATATCCTCGAAAATCGCCATAAGCTGACCGCAAATCTAGGAGTTGCTCGCTTATCTCAGCCACATTTCTGAGACTTGGAGAGAAATAACAGAAGGGATAAATACACGCGACATTGTAGACGCCAGCAGTGTTGAACGGCTACAAGGGCTCGCGCCCCAACATTCCACTGTCGATACCGAATGCATCTCGGACATGATGTCGACCAAGAAGGTTTTCGCAAGGGTCAACAGCGAAGGGGACCGCGCCGCGATTCTTGCTAATTTACTATCTGTTCGGAGTATGATACCGAGTTTATTCACATTTTTTGAAGATCTGAAGTATCTGGAGCCGTGCGCCAAAGTACTCAAAGCGTTGTTACCGCCTGGAACAAGAAAATCAATATCTCGTGGGTTGATGGGTTCGTACTTCGAGCAAGAAAGGGCACTCGTTGAGCATGCGAGCAAAGACCTGCGTGCTCATCATGTGGTGGACTCTGAGCCAGCCTCTGCTCTTGCATATCAGCAACTCTGGCTATTTGCCTTCCGCAACTTTCCACTCATGACCAATTTTACCACGAGGAAAGAACTCGACAAGTGTAAGCCGTCCGCTGTCGAGCCAAGCCCTTGTGCATGGCAAGAGTTTGCGGAGCTGGCTTTCTCGCTAGGTTTCAAGACTCAGCTCGTCGACGACTTGTGTTCCAATGACTCTACCAAGCTCATTGTCGCCCAACTTTTCGAGAGATTCACAAATCCCCAGTTGGCAGAGGAATCGAATGCTGCCGAGAAGATTGCAGCGATACTTGGATCGTTGCGATGGACGAAGGAGTCTGCTGGACATCCTGAATTCACGAGTAATGATCAGCTCCCGGCTCTCAAACGCTGCGGACGCCCGTTTGAAGATGACCACCTCAAGGACAAACCGTTTCTTTACTTACCACACATGTACCAGGGCCCCCCACGCGGGGCGAACATAACCACCTTCTACCGAAAATGGAATATGTTTAGAATATTCATGGGCATCACAGACGTACGTCACGCTGATGAGGGTCCATACGACAGTACTGACCATCTCAGATCTCACCAGAAACATTCGGCGATGACGTGGCGATAGATTACCAAGACGATGGACCAGACTGTCCGAGTGAAAGTCCAGTCAACGATGGACAGCCTGAGAACGACCAGATGATGGCAGCGCTCAAGTGCCGGTTAGAAAAGCAAGCTCGAGAAGGCCGTGAAGCACAGTCTGAGCACGAGCGCGTGGTAAGTTCACTCAAGGCCAAGATACTAATTGATGTTCGCGACAAAGATGATTTACGCACGAGGCTTCACGAAACGAATGAGAGATTGCAGAAAGAAACAGAAGACAAGTGCAATCTGTCAAAAAAGCTACACGAGGCTAAAACAAATGAGACTGCCGCAAGGAACTTCGAGGCCGAACTCGACCAGTCTGTCAGGGAACGGGAGGAGCTGCGAGTAAAGCTTGCAACATTGAATGTGTCCTTTGATCAGCTAAACAAGGCCAGGATAAATGGTGATGCAAGAATCAAGACTTTAGAGACAGACTTGCAGAAACGAGTCGATGGTCAAAACAACGCCCACACAGCACTGCAAAGTCAGCATTCGGCAGAGGCGGTTAGTCTGAAGAACGAGATCCGGAGGCTGGAGGATGAGCAAACGAATGCGTCTGCCGCGCACAAATCTACGATAGACCACATGGAAGGCAACTTAGCAAGGAAGGACAAACAATTCCGGTCATTGGAGCTGGAGCTGGCCGAGAAAGCAGCAGCTCTAGCATCATACGATGTCAAGCATGCCGAGCTCCATTCTTGTAAAATAGCTCTAAGCGAGCAGTTGTCAGGTCTTCGAGAAGAACACCGCCTACTCGGACAGTCCAACGAGAAGATGATCCTAGATGGGCAACAACTAGATGAAGTGGTTCGGAAATCGGCAGCAGAAGCTCAAAGAGATCAAGAACGAATTGCAGAACTTGAGACGCAGCTTGGGGAAGCAGAAGCCCAAGTCGCAAAGCTCAGATCAGAGACCTCTACTACGCAGGACAAGGTTGTGGAACTCGAGAGCGAGCTTGCGGAGGCGCGCGAGTGCAACGAGAGGCATGCTCAGATCGTCGATCGAGAACAAGACACGCGGTATGACGCTGAAGTCGCAGTAATGAACCAAAAGGTCGAAAATATAATGGCTAGGGAAGTAACGAGGAGAATACAAGAGGAGTTAGATCAGGCGAACGACCGAGGGAAAGAGATAGAAGACAAGATGAAGGCTCTCGAAGGTAAGATAAAATCTCGAGAGTCGACATTGGCTGAGCTCACCCTTGTGACTTGGGAGAGAGTTGGCGATGTATCCTTCACCAAGGTGTATTTTACGTGTCCAAAGGAAAATGCCCTTGACTGCGTAAGGAGCTTGGAGTTGTGTTCGCAGGAGAACTCTAGCAGATGGGACTACATCGGCTTCGACCGGCGGAGAATCCCCTCGAGCATGAAACAAGACGAGAAATACTTGGTGGATGTTTGGATACAAGGTGGCATCATGGGAAGGTGGCTCGCCATACACAGATCATTCTTCGAAACTCGAGCCGCACAGCGAGCGGACATGCCCGTATGGGTTGATCGACCTAAGCTCACACTGAAAAGAAAGTCACCAGTAGCGCTGCCTGAAGACGCAGACTCAAGAGTTGCGAAGAAAGTGCTGCCTTCGAAAAGCAGAATTGAAGAGATAGAGTAGTATACTTCGACCCGAGACTGTGATGGCGAAATGGTTGAACTTGAAATATACATAGATCTTTGATGCTACAACAACCAGATTCATAGACACATTCTTCACTCCTTACACTAATCACTTGGCCCTGTAAGTCCTCCATACCCCAGCGCGGCGTCTCCTAGGCGATGGCGAAACCGAGCCATCCCGGCGGATAGGAAGACGAGTTCGGCGACTGAAGTCTGAGCTCGTACCTGTGGCGGGGGCCACTACACGACCTTTATTCTGTGGTGTACATAAGATGGAAGGATCAATAGACACGGCGTCAAAGCAATCGTGCCGAGAGGCCTCTCGCGGTAAGATTGGGGGGGTCGTTCTCAAAGAATCGTGCTTTTCGAACGCACTGGCGTGTCTGTCGTCGACCCGGCGGCGTTGGGGCGTAACAGGCTCCATCGTCAGCGCATCTCTATCTGGTGAGCAACTGAAGTCATAAGTGTCCACGGTATCGATGTCGCGTATCTCACACGTAGGATTGCTGCACTCTTTCGACAGAGAAAAGACTTTCTCCATCGACTTCTCTGACCGCCTCTCCCTTTTTTGGCCGAAAGCTTGTCCCACTGGAGGCGGACTTGCGACTCGAGTCCCTTCTGACACAAGAGTGAGCACCTGAGCCTCTGCATCGTGGCCCAAACGCTTTGGCTGCTTGAGGGGTGTCACGCCGTCGTCGCCTGAAGAGTCACTTTCCGGTTCCCGCCCACTCGGCGTGCCCTTAGCTTGGTTCACAGAGATATAGTCTTGTGGGTACAAGACTTGGAATCCCTGTAATGGAGTTAGCTCTGCGTGTTGTTACACTCTTTTTGTAGGCACCACCTTCAGCTGCTCACGTGTCGGCGGCCAGGATGAGTCGTTGTGGGTGAGGAACACAGTGCACACGCCGTCCAATTCTTGCATGACAGCCAGTCGGCATCTCTTCCGGGTCGCCTCATCAGCGATAGCACCCGGTGCCTCGAATACCTTTCTGTAGAGCGTGTCGACACGCCGTGCATAGTTCTTGTCGATTGACAATAGTGTGCGACCGCGGGAGCGAGCCGATCGGGTCGTTGAAAGCCTGTGGTTCATCTTCGCGATGCTGTACTGAAGATGCGCGCAAGTCTAGAGTTACACGCATCTTCGCAACCAGACTCCAGACTCTTGTATGCCATGTCTGACTACGCCGCATTGAAGGGAAAGTGTTAATGCATGCTCGATCTTCCTGCTTCGTCACAATCGTCGAATTAGAAGCACGGTACAGGCGCCGCCAACTCAACTTAAGCGCGAGGAACGCGGGGTTGCTAGGGTTTGGTGTTGGCGCCATTCTCGCTCTCACGCACAAGGACCCGACAATTCCTGGATCCTGGATTGAAAGGCTAGACTGGACATTGCCACCCCACACTGACTCTTCTCATGGACACTCAAGAACTGTATGCCACAGCTTTCGGAAGCCTGCTGGTCTTGCTCTTGGGCTGGCAGATCGCCAAAGTGGGTGATGCCTTTTGGAGACGCAGTGTGCAGTTCATACGCAAGAATCTGCTGCAAACGCTGCTAGTAACCAGGAGAACAGGATCTTCTGATTACACGGTAGGTGTCGGAGTAGCTATCGCGCTGTTGCTCGTAGGCAACATCGTGGCTGTATGCCTCGGCGTTGAAAGCTTACATGGCCTGGCCGAGAGGGTGCGGGCTGTCTTCCACGCAAACCTAGTGCCCTTATATATGGGAACTAGAGCTCCATTCTTTGCAAACATGATATTCGGCCTGACTTTGAGACAACATGGTCTGATGCACCGCTCTCTGGGTTGGATCTGTCTGGTCGAAGGTCTTGGATATACCTTATTGTCTCTGGCCTCTGAGCAATGGACGGTTCGATCGTACAACTTTGGAGTAAGGTGACATAGACTGTTCTCTCACTGCCAAACAGCTAACCACAAGGGAACAGATCGCTGTCGCTATGGCGGTTCTGGGTGTCTCGTCAATCCTGTACATTCGCCGCTTGGCATACGAGGTCTTCCTGAAACTCCATCTCGTGATCAGTGTTGGTATCGTGGTTTGCTTGTGGTTTCAGACGACCAACCTATCTGATTTTCACACGATATGCTTGTTTGTGGCGACGGGCCTATGGTTCTTCGAAAAGCTCATCTGGCTCGGACGCGTTGTGTTTGGTCGGCTAAGGAACATCGATCGAATTACAGTTGTCACCCCTCGAGAGAATGCAAATCAGGACGTCACGACGATTCAGGTTCACTCGCAACGACCGCGAAAGATCACATACGGACAACACATCTTTATCGCTGTGCCAACCATTCCACACACCGTGGTCGGACGACTCCAAGCACATCCTTACGTGGTTGCCTGGGAAGAGAGAGAGGACTCCAGCCAGATACTCACGCTCCTAGTAGCACCCCGCGCCGGGTTCAGCAGAATGGTGAGATTCTGCGAAGTCGGCACTCGCATACGTGTGGATGGGCCGTACGGTGGTGTCGAATCTCTGGAACAGTTCGACAAGGTGTTCTTTGTCGCCAGCGGCATAGGATTGGCTGCACATCTCCTCGCCATTCGCCATCTGATACAGACTCACAATGACAAAACGTCGCGCGTCCGCAGGCTGTCCTTACTCTGGTTTTTGGAGACGGAAGGTTGGTTCCCTTAGGCCTTTCGGCACCTACGCGAGAGTCACTAACTCCCGAGCAGAACAAGAAGCTTGTGCCCTGAGGTTTCTCTTCGAGCTTATGGAGCGAGACAGAGAGCGACGAATCTTCACGGTGTTTTTGTATCGCCCGTTCCATGGCAAGAACGCATCGACGCCGACATTCACTCAACCCTACGTCAACTGCCAACGGATCTACAGCATTTCTAGTACTTTAGATGTCGACTGGCTCGTACAGGAGGAGTGGGCAGCCGAGGCTGGAACGATGGCCGTGTCTCGTAAGTCTTTACGATCGATCCTGCGTAAGTGTGTGTGTAGCTAACGGCAAAGTCTGTGGATCGCCAATGTTCGAAAGACAAGTGAGAGTTGCTCTGCGGAAGAGCCCACACGACATTAAGCTGATCACTTCGTCCTTTCATATC
>PEGC01000192.1:0-14948 GCA_002921095.1 Cladosporium sp. SL-16
TTCGAGATTCAGTTTGGAGCCTCTCGAAGCTGTGCGACACCTCAGAGTCAACAGCAACAACCCCGAAACTAGCGCCAACGAAGGTCTGGACTTTGAGCGCTGCAGCGCCCTTCACAACGCCATAGTCAAGCATGCATGGTAGGTGGAGGGCTATGATCCCGCAGATCTCCCCTGGACGACTTGGTGGCAGAGATCAGATTATGCGCCTATGCTGGATGAGCTTTAGAAACACTTTCCCGAGAGCCTAATTGAGTTCTTGAAGCGAGTACTGAGCCCGGCCGCGGAAGAGCTACCCGACAGCTCAAGATATTACTTCTTCTATTTAGCTCAAGGCCTCTACAGTCCGGAGTCTTTGTGGTTTGAAGTCGGAGAAGACGAGGGTGAGACGGGTAGGATTGAACGGGTCGCTCTGTATCTGACCGACACTTTTACCAGCGATGAAACTCTTGATGGTATCACGTGAGTACCTGTCGAGTTGTTTGTAATATAGCCAATTCTAACGCGTCCAGATACGATTACGACACCCACGCATGCGTTTTCAACTGCTGGCCTTACTGTTGTTTCAACGATGACGAGTCCTCGCCCATCCGGCAGCGCCTGGAGACAATCTTTTCCGCCTGGATCGAAATGATCGAGCGGCCCAAACTGGCGGTGATGCACAAGGACCTCGGCAAGGGACCAGATCCCGTGTCCGGCGTTATCCTCGTCATGAAGGAGCCTTGGGGATGGGCTTCGTGGACGCAAGCCGACCTCGAAGATACACTTGAAACCTGGAATGATCTCGCCTGCGCCATCAACGATCGACTCCCAAAACTCTGACCCGAGCCCTTGTCGAGCATAAGTCTGTTCGAGGTGGACGACCTCCGCGCAGCACAAATCGAAAAAGGCAGCTTCGCATGGGAGTTCTGTCGCAAGGCATGCAAGCCGTACTTCCAGTTTCTCCGACCAGGTCTGCAGCTTGCCTCGCGAGACCAGCTACTCAGCAGCCCCTTCCGCCGCGCTTGGGCGAGTCAGGAACCAATACGACGCAATTTGCGAGGTCCGGGAAGCCCAGAAATCTTCCCACTGCCAATCCTGCTCGGCTCACGGCAGTTGTAATGCGCAATCGAATCCTACTACGCTGGCGCAAGGGCTGAACGGATCTTGCTAGAAAGTTTGTTGGGTCTCTTTTGTCTTTATTCAGCCTTTTGATGAAATACTTTGTACACTCGATCTCACATTTTCGTTATGCGTTCCACTCAGTATCTCATATCTTGCCTGATCTGCTTACCGAGTGCGGAGAAGTCATAGAACTCCGGAATCTCACTCGTGCATGACCACTTGAGAGGAGCCAGTGTGGCATTACCATCCTGTGATCTTGTGCCAGTGCAACTACAGTACGATTTTCGGACTCAAACTACAAATCAAGCCGTGGCTGACATTGATTCAATGACATACTAGGTTCCATCCGACATGGCTCAGCTGCATTGTAGAACGCCCCCTGCCTGCGTTCGGGTGATCTCAAACCTCTTTGCTGGAGCCTCGCTCGTTGCATGAGGATGTCCGTGCAATATGTGATCCGGGAGCTCGTCTGACGCATATGCAGATGAGCTGCCGATGCAATGGCTTTCGGCCTTCTTACTGCATGCGTGCATCGCTGCATGAACGAAAAGACTTTTGCCAGAGGGGCTTGGCCGCATAGCAAGATGCGTATCCTTCTGAAGATAAGAGTGTCTTGGAGTACCTCGCGAGTTTTGTGATGTACGTGTCGTGAGTGCATCGAATACGCTTGGTTTGTTTTGCCAAAATGTCTAAAGAGCAACCTACGCCGAGACCATTGCTACCAAAGCCATCTACCCTACCTTGCCAGGCGGGCCTGCATCTCAGTAACTTGGATCCACGACTATGCGAACAACCCAAAACCTCCATATCACAGGTTAAGAGGGCTCAAGTTCGGGTAGCTTGTGTTACATGTCAGAGGAAGAAAGCAAAGGCGAGTCAACCCCTTGCAACAAATGTCTGTACGATGTGGCCTGACTGTAAAGTAGTGCGACAGCCTACGACCTTCATGCGTGCGCTGTGCAAAGAGAAACGTAAGCGCAGTGTACTCAGCCTGAACATCACCACGGTCATCTTTGTCCTTGAAACTGGCTGAACTCTGAAGATGGTACAAAAGGCATGGCAATCATTTGCGACGGCATGCTATACTCTTGGTGATGCCATTTAAGATAACCTGGCGTTCGAGGTATCATAGGTGGAACAGGATGCTCAGCACTGTTTCCTTGCATGGACATGAGATCTCCTAAGGGCGGCAGCATAGTGTGACGACTTTCAGATTGCAATAATTCGTCTTGGGACAGGTCTTCTCAAGGGTAGACTTTGTCCGCGTGCTGGGTCATGTCAGAACTGGAATTGTCACATAGCAGGGTTCCATCATAATCCCCACGTCGGAGCTGACGTAAAATTCGACCCGAAGCGTTTGAATCTGCGCAACGCAAGGCGTGAATCAGTGACGCGAAGGTACGCAATCGGCCTTCTAGTCGATGTTGGTACTCGGACAGTGCCTGATTCCGGGTTCGTCCAGCTGGAAACATGTATTCGCAGGCGGCTTTGCCTTTCAAACATGGCTTGCAGATCGGGCGAGCTTCGTCGCACTGCGCAATTAGGTCAGAGAAGTAGTGACTTGACAAAGTTCTAAAACATCGACGGACTTTGATCTTTCGTCTTCTGCAATTTTGGCACGCATGTCTGGCCGTCTCCCGTCTGCGCCGGCTGAGGAGAGCATCATTTGAAACTAAGCCAATTATTGCATCTGAAGGCGCGTTGGCGGTGTCGGGCATGTTTTGGGTTGATAACGCTCGGGAGTCACCAATCATCGTCCTTTCACGGGAACCAGCCATGTTGCACAGGCGAGGATTGCGATGCAAAATTTGTACCAAGACGGTGACAGTAATTGAGCACCCGATTGTTGAGCATCAAGGGAAGGTGAAAATTTCTAGAACAATCAAACGTAAGGACGGATGCCAGCCTGACTGATACTCCGGGACTGTTCGCATACCAAAATGCCACCGTAATAACCTTTGGCGATCGGAGATCTGAACGCCGAGGTTTGTGCATCGAGATCTTGCTGGAAGCGAGCCAGACGAGTTGGACAGGTTGCATGATTGCTCCTCGCTTCTTGTCACACGGACCTGCGTTACACTACAGTGTGAGCTCCGGGCGGAATGTCGCAAAGCGAAACTTGCCAGGACTTTCGACCTATCGCACATGGCTACCGCCCCTAGTACTCCAACGCCCCAACGAGATTGAGTTACAGAAACAGCCGTGGGTTCCAACAACCAAAAGAGCTTGGCTGCTTGAGATGGATATCGTCGAAGGGAGATAAGGTATGCCGAAGCTTACTCGAGGCGAGAGATGAGGACGGGTTTGGAGGAAACACCTGGAAGGCAGTTCTCGCTTACTGGCGTCTACACGCACAAGGTCATGCTGCTGCATAAATGGAGTCGTGGAGAGTCTTGCCGAGTAGCCTGCCGAACCTATCCAAGACATGGCATTAGATGCTGTTAGTCGCTCTCTCTGGCCTTATGCCAGTGCGACGTTTCGAGACGAAAATGCCAGTCGTGCCGACCAACTGGTGCTCCATGCATGATGCATCTACGCTGAGGCAATTGACACTGCTTCTGCCACCTCTCCTAAGCATCGATGCACGGTGTTACGAACAACAAAGCTGGAATGAATGCCTCCGTTGTACTAACACCGATTCCAGCAAACTGGCTCTTGATAGCTGAGCACAATAATCAGGTGTGCTTTGCGAGAGCACAGGGCAAAAGCCTCTGACGACTGAATGACCTGATATCGGAATTGCCGCTCCGGCCTCCGAACAATGCATTCTCCTGTGACAGTGAACTATTCGTGCCGTAGGAAAATTGTTACCACCAAACCAGCACATGTCCCCTTTATTCGCGTCAAGTTCACTGACATACAGGGTGCAAACAGGCGGCTCGCCGACTGAAACTCACCATCTTGCCACTTAGAATACAGTTCCGGCCACAGAAATGACAATTCGCAGCCGAAGAGCGGCCATATCTGCTTGTTCGTCAGCTCGTGGTCAGACGAGCTGACTTCTGCAGGCCAAGCAATGTAGCTACGCCATCCGACGCCACTGCAATCCCGAGTCATGTAGGACTTTTGGGAGACAGGCGAATTCCGTTCGATCAAGTAGAACTAAATTAGAACGAATTTGCATAGCACCTCTCTCCGGCCTTAAGCCCGTGTCCCCGGGATCGCCAAGTCATGTAGTCGATGCGTTTGAAAGTTGAGCCGCTATTCTCAAATTGTGTTGATAGTACCGGCGCTCAGATCATACCATGCATTTGTGTTATGGCACGCACCACGCTGACTTGGTGGTCTGTGAAGATGTTGAAGACGAATATCACGAATCCTTAGGGGCTTCGGGAAACCTGGTCCAACAATGAAGGAACAGCATACCAAGCGCCTCGACCCTGCTCGCAAAGCAATGGTCGTTCAATTGTACAAAGAGCAAGTTATGTGCTTCGGTGGGCCATCATCTCATATGGGCGATGCCGATTCTCTCCTCATGACTAGAAGTCGAAAGCAGACTCCAACTCATGGCTGATAAGACAACACTCTAAGTATCCTCTCCGACTTGCAAGAATATGCCAACAAAACACGAGACAAGGTACCACGAGCCTTCCACACATATCTTAGAACACTATATACAGAGAGCTCGATGATGTGCGAAGTCAATGCTTTCGAGCACAAGCAAGCCCGTTCCTCTTTGCTGCTTCCTTAGATTCGAAGATTTTGTTAATTTCACTCCCGCTGAACTACAAGCGCGATGAGTCGGTTGCCAAGTCTGAGGTTATGCGCAATGAGCGTTAGGTCATTTTGTGGCCAACATATTAATTTCAGGCTGCAGTAGAGTCATTAGCTACACGACTCTTTCGAACCTCCAACTTTCCGGTTACTAGCTAAAGCTGCCTAATGGAAGCCTATCAGTCTGATTTCGAACAGGACTTATTATGCGAATCAGTGGAACGATCAGAGCCAGAGTGGGAAATTACAAAGTCTGATACGTCTACACCTCCTAGTTTGGGCATTTGAGCTTGATGTGGTAAAGCTTTACACCATTGATTTGTGTCGTATACGACGGCCGTTGGTGACGTCTCGACGAGTCCGATTTCTCTCACTACGCAAGTCGAGGATGCGTTGCATCAACTCTGTTGCCTCCTGCTTCGCCACGTCTATGCTAGCCTTCCTCCTCTCGACCTCATTCGACCACCGGTGGATGTTCGCAACATGTCTCCGCAGTCGTCGTTGCTTGCGACCAATCTCCAGACACATGGCGCATGTCTTTGGCACTTCAGTGGTGGAGTGGATCAAGCGCATACCGCAGGTCTCACCAGTTCGGTGTTCCCAGATGCACTTTTCTTTGAAATGACCCCATCTCCAGTCCTGGCATTCGAATATGTAGTTCTCATACCAACACATCCCTAAAAGCCACTAGGAAATTAGTGATTCGTAGACAGGTGTCCATACAATAATGCAGTAGCCACTCACCTGCAGTGCCGCGCCGGTATCCTATTGTAGTAGATTGAGAAGTACAGCTGTTGCACAAGTGTAGAGATTGAAGGCGAAGAGCGGAGTTTCAAGTGCAACTTAACTTCCTCCAGCAATCGTACTCAGCATGCCTTCGCAGTGAACAGGGCAATTACGGTGGGAGAGTACCCTCTTCTCTTCCATCTTCATCGAGAGCCAGGATCCGTAGGCTTCTCGGCACCACATGGTTGGCGAGATGAGCATCGCTCCACAGACGGGTCGCTGCCGCATGTTTGTCACGATCCAAGTCAATCACGAATGTCTTGCTTGAGTAGGATGCGAGCTCGACGTTCAGTACGCTATGCGGTGCTGCATTCACAAAAATGGCCTCCAGCCGCTTGGAAGGCAGCCTGCTCAGCGCATTTGTCGAAGGGTGTAGGTCTACGGATGTCAGGTCGTGAATACGCATACTGAGAATGGCGCCCGTGCACCAACTCCTTCAGCCAGGAAATTTTGGATCAGCGGCAGCGACCACTATGGCCATCGGCATTGGCTTGAAGCGAGATTCGAAGTCATGGTATTGGAGGATCATAAGCAATTTTGTCGCCACGCGACGTATGTCTCGGAGAAAGCCTGCCAGGATGCTGAAGAAGCTCAACATCGTCTCTGTAGGAAGGAATTTGTCATTGGTGGATACATGAGGCTGACGGGACGTGGAGAGCTCAAGCGAAATCGTAGCGCGATACGGAATGCTCCCCGATCTGCCATGCTAGCCCTAGCCTCGGAAGAGTGATACACACATCAGAACTCTGGTCACCACCTAATCTTGGCACCCCGCCGCTCGCAATGGCGACAACGCTGGTAGACGACACACTGAATGGTTGCAATCGAGGAGCAAGAACATATTGGACAGCGGACGTCAGCTTGCTTGATCGGCAACGGCTTGATGAACAGTGCTTGTAACGAGATGATCGTGATGCGTGACATGCGGCACCGATCTTAATGCTCCGAGGTGCTGGTTGCACTTGCCCCTAGTATTTGCCGGTCGGCCACATACGAGATTGCGAAGGCAGCATGGCCAAAGATTGTTGGGTCGTGTTTAGTCTCGTCAAGATTGAGGTGTTCGTGGTCAACCCCTACTTCAGATCGTCTTGCGCCACCTTGGACACAGGGTTTCCATCGCCTGCGCGCGGCCAAGGAGCGAGGTATCTCGACGAGACGGCGGCGTGTGGAGACTGCTGTACGACCTCAGGCCTGAAACTTGAGGCTGACGGTCTCGAGCCATGGGTACTCTCGGCTATGGAAGGTTATGGGATCTGATCACAGAAAGCTCTTCTACGAGCACTGAGGAGACAGACCACAGCACGTACTCTGGCCGTAGCAGCACACCTACGAGCGTCACCTCTGAGCGTTCATTCTCTGGTGTGGAGAGAAAGCGGAAGGGTAAGGTTGCAAACCAGGTGCTATCAATCATGGCTTCCAACAATGGCTGACTCGTATTCTCGAAAGCGAATGCGGATGCGGATGAGCACATCCTTACGTCTTCAAAGCGCAGCCGGACGAGGAGGACGGTTTTGGAAAGATTGGTCATGGACATGCTGCCTACCCATGGTCCAGGGATGTCTCCGGCAGAAGTCACCGAGAGACTCAAAGAGGATTCACCGGCACACACAGACTGGCTAAGCCCCGAAAGTCTCAAGACGCAAGTTCGAACGGTTCTGAGAGAGATGCGAGAGCTCGAAAAAGTGTCCAGAGTTCCGGCGGAAGGGCCGAGTCCGGGCTTCAGCTACAGATATGTGCGACGCGACAGTGCTGAAGCTGACCGCACTGCAGCACCGAAGAAGAGCTTGATCGTAGTTTTACGTCTGCCACGATCGTCGGCCACTCCGGACTCTGGTTGGCACCATGAATACGAGCACCGTGATGAGATCCAAGTAAGAGGTCCCAAATACTCGCGTCAACAAACCGAACAGCCTGCTCGGGCGCCCGATAGCAACCAGCAAGATCTTGTAGCTGATGACACCACGCTCTCAGAGCGTCCCCAGCATCTTGATGACAGCCCAATCCTGGAACTCAAGCACGGTCAAGCAGGACGAGCCTCCCAATCGAGCTCTCAGACAGGCACTTGGACTGATGAGTGCAAGATCATTCTGCAAAAGGTCACTGACGCGAAGCGCCTCTTTGTGCAGCTCGAGAAAACAAAATGCAAGATATCAACACTGGAAACGAGGCAGAACCTGGCTCGTAGACAACGTTCCGTGCTTCAAGGTCAGACGAAGGAGCGGGAGACATCGAAGACAACATTGCTCGCAGAGGCACAGGCCTTGCACGAGAAGGCTACCGAACTAGAGCGAGAGGCTGTTGTCTGTGACACCGACGTTGGAAGGCTGCAGAGGGAGATTCAGGACCTTGGAGGAAACCTCGTGGAATGTACGGCTGACATTGATATTGCCCGAGAAGATTGCACTCGGCTTGCTGAGCAGTTGCGAAGTACTGTGGAAGAGACGGTCGGCGGCGATCTGATCGACCTGCTGAGCCTCTCTACACGCCGTACGCCGTGACACGAGCTTCCGATCTTTCCTTCTAGATATGAGGACGGTAGGTCTATTAGTGTCAGAAGTCTACAAGGGAATAACGCGTCGTATGTCTCTCAAGTTCAATCGAGTCACGCATCTCACGTCCCGGGCATATCCGACAGCGAAGGCGAAGAGCAGATCGCAGAGCCGGTTGTGATTCCTGATAGTGGCTTTTGATGATTGTGGGCAGTCTTTGCCGCAGTCTCTGCCAGTGCAACGTCCATGTGCCACGATCGTAGTCCTCCTGTCTCCCCTCCTGCCTTCCTGCTGAATCCATTTTCATACCAGTCTGTCTCTCCACGCGCATGCGCACCAGTCTTTTATCTTTTTTTGTTTCTTAGGCTTGACTGTAAATGTATATCGCCCTTTGAGCATTTAGAGCCATAAACAGAAGTCTGATACAGACGAAAGCTATGTTACGGCAGAAGATCACCTAAAGGTGGCAAATGCCTTGCGGCATGAAGGCCAGCCGAGACGTCCAGGAATACCATGTTGTTGGATCGTACGTGCGAACACTCGAGCAACCATTGGTATTCGAGTAACATACACTAACACATCATCTGCAACAGAAACTGTGTCGTCAACGGTGAACGTGCACGATCGGTAACTTTGGGTGACTTGCCAATCTGGCCCGCAAGATTTCGGCTGGCTCTGGTGTGCGCCTCGACCCAACCCGTACCCTTGTTGAACCATCAAGCAGCCGATGTGGTAATATCAGTTGCATGCCGCTCATCAAGATAGCTTCTCTGAAAATGTAGAATTCTTGCTCGAAGAAGAAAGCTCACTCATTCATCTTTGCACAGAATCCAGCATTGTGCATGTTCGGATCCGGCAATGGTGACGATAAATTTAGGGATGCGAACAACTTCTGGAAGTTGCGCGTGACAGATAACGACTGTTTGATATGGATGACGCAGCAAGTCGATGCCGTTGTCGAGACCACTGGCGAGCGACTCTTGCTCAAACCCCGAAACCAGGAACCGTGGTCTGATCACGTTATCCTGTCATCGAGATCCTGGAATGCGCTTTAGGTGCATCACCACATGACCCCTGGACAAACTGGACGCGCTAGACAGGGAGCTCCAAGCCCGCGATCCCGTCTGGCGACAAGCGAGATTCTGGATAGTTCTACCTCTCAGTGCTGATCTTCAAAGTCCGGATTGACACTTGCCCGAATGGACTGAATCAGGAATATTGATTGCGTCCTACTGGAAGTGGGAATTGGTCCTCGCACGGGTGTCGCACGGCGTTGTGGCAAGAAGCCAGGACATGCACTCCTCTGGATGTTATCATAACGAAACCTGCCACTATAGAGCCTAGGGCTGCAGGCAAAAGCCGTTGCTTTTTCGACCAAACCGCAAACATGCCATTTTGGAGGTTTGGTTTCGGATAAAGCATTTGGTACGCGTCCGACTGAGAGACACGGGACCGTGGAGAGATTCCTGGTAGACACGAGAGATAGAGACACTCGCCCTGGTTCCTGGCCTCGAATCCTGATTGATCACTTGCACGCTACTTCCAGGCAGTCCAGCAGCAGGCTCTCTTGCCGGACCGTGTCGCCACCGACATTAATGTAGGTAATGTCGTTCAAGGGCTATTTCATATATTGGCTACTTGGCCACCATGGCTGAGACCTTGTCTAAGTAGCATGTCACTAAAGCTATCCTTTGCCGTACAGTTCTCTCGCAGCGCGCCGATGAAATCAGGAAATCGAACATCGGCAAAGCTCATCAAACGCGTAAGAGCAACACTCCGACGACTTCGCTGTCTCAGCCCGACTCACCAGCCTGCTGTGGCGGACCAGTCGAGTGAAATCACCGACACAGACTCGTCATGGCTTGGTCCACCTCCCGGCTACGACGAAGTGGGTGGTGGTTGTACCTACTTGAGCCACCCCGAGACCGATTGCTGGAGCGAGACCGATCTCAGGATGTACGAAAGTGAGATCGCAATGCCCACTGCGACCATAGATGGCCCGCTCGACTTGCCCGCCGTCATCTGCTGAGAGCCACCAAATAAAAGTCAGACTCCCGCGATACATCAGGCAGCGGTGCTTCAAGAAGTAGATACGCAGCTCGAAGAAGATATCCTTACTCAAAAAGTCGTCCGATCTTTCTCCTCTTCCTAAGTTAATTTGTGATGTAGCTTTTATCTATAGCTGGAAGTAGTAGACCGGGACACAATTTGAACGAGCTTGTTTGATCTGGTGTCATCCCAAACGTTGCGTATGCTCTTTGCAATTGATATTTAACATGCCACATCATGTTATACCATATGACGTAAAACCGAGGTGAGCCGTTGTCGGGTGGCGCAGGGTATTGGTACACTGTCGTCGTCGTCGTCGTCGTCGTCGTCGACAAAAACGTGTCGATGAAGAAAGATAATACGATGTAACGATTGTTTTTTGCAAAGTAAGTTTCTATGAACAGTACAACACTCAGCATGCGTCACGGTATGCCACATCGAATTCTTCTTGCCGTGCGTCTTGTTCCCATATCCTGGATCCCGGATCTTGAACGCCACCTCGTTGCTTGTAGTACTCTGGCAAGGAAGCAGGATGTAGAGAAGGCACTTTACCAGACACGGGCACTCGTAAAGATGCAGAACAAAATCAGCAAGTGTTATCTTCGGGGTCACGTGTGGAAACTGCGCAACCGAAAGTGGCACAGCAGACGAGGCTCGAGCCTAAAAGCCGTCGTACTTGTAGTTCCTGACCTCTCCCATTTCTTTCTCCTGCCATATTACCCACTCGATCTCCTTGAAGCTCACAAAGTCTTCTCGGCAGATTCAACCATGGCCGACTACTCAGATCTTTTTACATTGGCGCGCAGCACTGAGGCTTTTATCCCTCCAACAGATGCACTTGCCGATCCTTTCTACGTGCAAAAGCTGAACAGACTGCAACGGAGCTGGGTCGAGTAAGGGATACTGACGCTCGACCACAAATGCTATCGGCTGATTGATACAGGTTCTGCAGCAAAGCCCACATTCAAGTCGACGAGGATCGGCCCTTTCTACCACTGCCACACCTGAACACGGTGGTGGCTTTCCTGCGATATCTGTGTCGAACCAAGACCGGCACTATCGATCCCAACGGCAAGATCACCGTGAACAGCCTGGAAAGCTTCTGGCGAGGGCTGAAGCTTCTGATCTATCGCCAGACCGGGCTGAAGTACAGTTCCGAAGATCGGATGCAGATGAAAAAGGTTGGCAGGCTCTCCTTCCCTCAAGCGGCACGAACTCACTTTCATAGCATATCGCCCACGGCCTGTCGCGTGAAGAAGGCCTCTCCAGTCTGACGAAGCACAAAGACCTCGCCGACCGGCCTGTCGTAGAGAACATCATGAGATTTCTCTGGGAGTTCGACGAGCACAGATACGACCAGTCACGGGGCCGCGTCCAGCTCGCTTTTGGCATCCTCCTCATCCTCTACATGGGACTGCGTCCCGGTGAGTTCACTGAGTCTCGAGCTCACAAGGGCTCCAACGAAGGCTTACATTGGGGCGATGTCACGGCGATGTTGATCCCGGGACACCAAGGCAAGCGGATCTGGCTCGCGCAGCTGCGCATTCGCAACCGCAAAGGTCAGCGCAATCGAGAAGACAAGACGTAAGTCCGATGACGGCAAGAGTCAAGTGCAGCAGCTGAAATATGAAAAAGGCCGATCGAAAACATGCGGGAGGATACCCACGACAAACATCTTTGCCCTATCTCTGTGTTGTTCGCGCTCGCCATCGCAGACCAGGCCTTCGAAGGCGTCCGTACTGTTGAGGACTTTGCGAGGATTCGATTCAAGCAGAACAAGCCGACAACAGTACTTCGTGTCAGGGAAGACATGAAGAACGTTCCGATACTGAGGCAGCTGGACCGTAGCCGCGTCGTTTCGGACACAAAAATACTCCCTGCTGGAAAATTCGCCCACATGATGATCGATCTCGGCTACCGCGCCGGATACACTGGAAAGTTCTCACCCTACGCCGTCCGTCGCGGACACGGCAACACCATCGATCGTAAGTGAAGCTAGATGACACCCACAATTCGAAGCTGACAAGTTCCAGGAGCCATGAGTGCTGTACAGAGGCGCAGACAGATGGGCCATAAGAGCGACGACGTTTTCATGCACTACATATCTGCAGTCTCAGGCGTCGATATCCAGAACGTGATCAACGGCAGAGATCCAGACCAAGCATTGATCGACTACGTGAGATCGATGCAGCCTCGAGTCGATTACGACGCACCGTTACGTGACGGATCTAAGCTGACGGATGTAGTGCGACGCAACCCAGATGCACCGGATTATGCTGCGCAGCGGGGCGAGTATTTCGCAAGGGAAGACAACATCTTCGAGGGTAGCGATAACGCGCAGTCTTTTGCAACGCCGGCGTGTAAGCGCAGCCGATCGAAGTTCTTCAAATCATACCTCCGATACAACAAAGCCAGGGCGAACATGATCTCCAGTACTCAGAAAACCGCGAACGCGACGAGAGAGCAACCCCTGATGGAAGTCCTCCGGTCTTTGGCTGTGCTCGCGTGTCCAGATGAAGACTGGGCTTATCCTTCAGCGAAGCCTTCGGCGACGTACGCCTGTACCCGCTGTGGCTGGCAAGGCACACAAAAGTAGGTGGTTCTCCGCCCACGTCTTTTCTGCACCCCAGAGACTGACGTCACCAGACTGAAGACGACAGAGTTCAACATGCACCTCCTGAGATGTCAACAACACGCTCTGGTGCAGGGAAGCAAGATTTTAGCATGGGGAGATTTTTGCAAGAAGACAAAACGATGCCTGTTTCCCTCGTGCGGTTACGACCTGGGCCAGGTAGGGTCGAGTGGTGCCATGACGCATATCAACAGCCATTTCGTGACCCCGAGACGGGTGTCAAGTGTTTGCCGGTGGAACCAGTGTGGCAGTAAAACGCTAACCAAGACAAAGCTATTGGACCACCTCACGAGCAGGCACGGCATACCTTTGCGACACGACTCGATGAAGCAGGCTGGGTTCTGTCACGAGTGCTCGGAGTTCTTCATCCACGAAGACGTCTGGGAGGAGCATTGCGCATCGCACCTGTCAGATCCCGATCCTTTCTGCGGCCAGATAGTCTGCCGTGGAATTATCATATTCGCGCGGAAATGTGTGTTTTGTCTCCCCGACACAAACCTCACGGCGGCTGAACGATACCACGGCTTCACTCACGCCCCAAGCTTTTTCCGCCATCTACAAACACACCTGAAATCGATATTCGAGTGGCCAACGAGATGTCCACACCCGAGGTGTTCCACCGCGATTACTTCAGAGGTAGCGTTCTGGGCTCATCTGAGAGATGTGCATGGCATCGCTAAATACAAGCCCGAATCACATCACCACGCAGATGCCGCAGCTGTGACGGTTTCGGGAAGAGATTGCGTGTCCGAAGCAGAAATGACTGATACTGACACTAGTAGCGGTGATGTGACCGACGCTGACAATGACGATGACGATGACGAAGGCACCAATGATGTGGGTATAGCGAAAACTCATGAAGTACTGCAGTCGTCCCAGGGTGAGAGCGTCGCACAGCATTACCTTACTGACCTCTCGATGCCGTCTGTAAGAAAGAGTTCGCTTGTTGGTACTACACGGAATGGCGCAGCTTTGCAAGGGTCAATTCGAGATGGGCCCAGAACTAGTAGTCATACTGCAGCCGATCGCAAGACCGACCAAGAAGGCGCATCGACACAACCCGACCAGCTCTTCAGCACCAATCGGCCAGGCTTTGATTTAGCGCATCAAGAGGTAGAAGAGGCTGTCACTCACGATTGTCATCCTGAAACTACCACCTGCATACAGACTTCCTCTACTTTGCGACATCACAATGTCTTGGAAGCTCAAAAGCTGCAACAGGAACAAGTGTATAGCAGCTACTTCGGAGAGGACGCACGTTCGAGGTGCATGTCAGTCGAAGGGGTTCCAGGAGGCCCTGAGAACGGTTTCACTGTGACGGTGTCCGTTGCAAAGCCTCTTGATCCAGACCTGGCCATGTCCAGAACGATGGCCGGCTCTGACGGACCGGATGGAAAACCAGTCACGTCGACCGAGGGAAGCGAACACTCCAAGATACCTGACACGTCTTCAATGTCAGGGACTGTCATTCCGCAAGTGTCGAACGAGATATGCGCCATCGCTCCTCCGACTGCACGTGGTGTCGAGCAACACCCACATCTCAGGCCAATTGCGTCGCAAGCTGGAAGCGCTTGCGATGCACTTGGATGCGCCGAAGTCTTCCGCTTCGCGAGGGATCTGAACTATCATCTCATGAAGGTACACAAGCGAAGCCAACACATATGTCACGTGGGCGGATGTGGCAAGATGTTTCGAGACCCTACTCGCCTACGGGACCACGTACGGACACACTCGGACAGGAAGGCGTTGATTTGTTCATTTGAACAGTGCGGTAGGACTTTTGCACGACCAGACACTCTCCTGCGCCACAAACAAAACGTTCACGAGAAGGAGAAACCGTATATCTGTGACTTGATGAAGGGCTCGAGAAGATGTAGCAGTGCTTTTGATGCGTCATGGAAGCTGAAGCGACACAAAGAGGGTTTCCATTCGTGTATTTAGATTGTGATTGCTAAGTTACTTAGAACGAGTTACATAATATACTGCACGATCGCATCCTCAGTTAAGTTTGACGCGGAAGCATAGGGGTTGAACCTTCGACCTGCCTTTCGTTCATAACATTATTTTGCAAGCCAAGTTACCAGACTCAACGAAGCGGCCATGCTGCAGGGTTTGAAGATCCAGGACACACGCATCGCCACCGCTGCGCTGTTCTCTATCGGTGGTGATACAGCCCC
>PEGC01000194.1:0-13354 GCA_002921095.1 Cladosporium sp. SL-16
GAAGGTGGAATTGACATCTGTCTTCCGCTTCTTCGGGCTCAATGGACCTGCGGCATACGTCTGTTGTTCCTCCCAGCTCTGCGATCCGCCTGTTCGAAATTCAAGGGGCGAGGGCAAAAGCTGACTTCCAATTGGCTCGGAGGCTTCCCCGCGTGTCCCAGACCCTTGGACGTCACTCGAGGCTGGTCCTCCGCCACCTTTACTACGGGCTGACATGCCCGCCAGAAAGGCGCGCGAGGTCTTGGTGGTGTGTCCTTGGTTTGCTCGCTCAGTGCTTTAAAATGATACAAATAATGACCCTGTCCGTGACAAAGTCGAAAAGCTGTCCGTCCTCTGCTCTTTGCAATAACTTTATTGTACAAATGACCCCACTTCATGTCTTTCTCACCCATCAAGTCGTCACGGCGCGCTCTGCGATTGCTTGTAGCGATCTAGCTTCCTCTGGGCGTCCAAAATCTGCATCTCCAGTACTTGTGCCTCGAGACGGTTGGTAGGTACTGGCGAGTCTGGCGCTTGCGGCTTTTGCTT
Organism: Cladosporium sp. SL-16; assembly: GCA_002921095.1. Taxonomy (NCBI): domain Eukaryota; kingdom Fungi; phylum Ascomycota; class Dothideomycetes; order Cladosporiales; family Cladosporiaceae; genus Cladosporium; species Cladosporium sp. SL-16. Next base: position 529 of record PEGC01000194.1, read on the forward strand.
GCTTCTCGTCTTACCCTGTCCAAATCGCTGCCGGTTCTTGCCCTTCCCCCTCATCATCTTCTGCAACAGGGCGCTGATCTCTTCGAGGCTCGGATCTTCCTCCCGTGCTTCGGCGTTCGTGAGGAACTTGGTGTCATCTGAACCATCGTGCATGACGTCATCGTCACCGTCAGCTTCCTCATCTTCCTCGGTGTCCTCAGCATCGAGTTCGCCCCCACCACCATCGCGCATCTCTTCGTACATTATGGCATTGAGGTTTCTGGTTGGTGCAGCTGGGGAACTTCGCTTGGATTTTCTTATGTGGCCCCGGATGTCGTGGTCCACTTGCTTCTTCCCATATACTGCACCCATGTCAGATCGCGCTGCCATCTTGACGCCACCCGCCTCTTCGCCCTTGACTTGGAAGATCACTTGAGTTTCGGGCAGATTAGCGAAACCTCCAGCCGGCTGGTCGTATCGTCGCTGCACGGCAATCGCTTTCCACTTGAGCTCCGAGTAGTCTCTGCCTTTGAGGAAGGATTTGTCCACCTTCAATTGGCCAAGGTCGTGCTCTGGTCTTGTGAGCTCCTGGATCGATTTTTGCCACAATCGGGCGTTCACGATGTCTAGAACAGCGGTACCAGCATCGGCCGGCGTCATGATCAGATACAGCTGTTTGCCCAGACCGCGACTCCTCCAGCCAAAGACGGTCCTCCTTTCGTTTCCGTCTTCTACAGTAACGCTCGCGTCTGGAAGCTCGCCTAGATCTTGAGAAACAGAGCCTTCAGCGTTGTTGGTTACAGAAGTGTCAGCTGTCCTAGAACCGTCCGCAGAAGTGCCGCCTGCTACGCTGCCTCCAGATCGGTCGTCGCTGGACTTGTCCCCCATCGTCGTGTCTCCCTCGCCGTCGAGCGCGTTCGCATCAGGCTGACGCGCTGAAGTGCCCGAGCGAGCGTTTTCCTGTCCAAGGTCCCCCTGTTCCTCGTCCTCATCTTCGACGGTGGCTTGCAAAACGTTCGACGTCGACGAGTCTCCGTTTCGCGACGGCTCATACGTGGACTGTTTGTAGGAGACTTCGGCAGCAGCTGTGATGTGCTTGGCCACCAGGCCATTCCACGCTTCAGGAAAGCCGTAGTCTTTCACGTGTCCTTGCCACTTGAGCTCCGAGACCTTGGCTCCAGTAACATCGCCTGTGCTTTTGGCGGCCTTGCAGGCACCGTGGAGCTCGACGAGGTCGTCGGCTATCTTTGCCCAGTCTATGTCCTTCTTGAAGTTTTCCCACGCCATCTTCTCCTTGTGACTCTTGTACTTCTCACGCTTCTCCAGAGCCTTCCATTGCTTGCGGTACTCTTTGGCGTGTCTGCTTTTCAGAGACTTGAGCGCCTTGTTCGATTCCTCTTTCGACTCGAATTGCAGGAACTTTGCGAAAATGCCTGTCTTCTGAATGTGCACAGCGTCCAACTCAGGCGGCAGCTGTCGTGATGGCGCTCTCGTTGGCGCATCGACGAAGTCGCCATTCTTCGCGACGTATTTTCCGTTCGTCACCGGCTCGAGCGTACTGTGAGTGTTCCATCCGTGAAGTCTACGGCGATTCGCCGCGCCGAAATGGTCTTCCACAAAATTTTCCATGACTGAGCCGACGTTAGTACTAGTGATGAATGTCATGTTTCCTTTAACCGGTTCCACATACTTGGCGTTACTTCTTTACTTCTTTCATCATTCGTCGTTGCGTAGTGCGTAAGACGATACTGATCATATAGAGCGACGAGTTGATCGAAGAAGTCATCGCTTTCTATACGAAGACAAGTCTTCACCTTCGAAGTGTCTAGTCCGGAGTTGCTCCACCAGTCTAAAAGGTCATCGATCTCTTGGTCGACATCGTCGTCGAGACCCTCCAAGAAATCATCGAACTCGTCTTTGGCGGCCTGTGCAACACCTTCTGCATCATTGCTAGTGTTGTTCTTGTTCGCCGGGTCGCGATGCAAAACGGCTTGGTATCCCTGAGCGTCATACTTTCTTCGATCGGGGTCGCTGAGGACTTGAAATGCCTCGCTGATGTTCTTGAACTTTCGGTTCCTTGTGGGTCTTTATCGGGATGATGTCGCAAGGCGAGCCTGCGATAGGCATGTTTGATGGACTTCGCGCTGGCTTGGCGGTCGACGCCGAGCTCCTTGTAGAGCAAATCGTCCGTTGAAGGCATCTTGGACTGAATGTGGTTCGGTTGATACCCCGTCCTCAAAAACGTGTCTTTGAGTATGAATTGAGAGACTTGTTGATCCTGACCCAAGGCTGGAAAGCGACGGTTTTTATAAGCTCTACTGTAACAAATTCTACTGTGATCCGCGTCCGCACTTTGGTCTTGACAGTGCAAGATACTTAGCGAGCGTATACATGAGTCACTGGAATCGTGTTCTATATTTGCAACGGGTACCTGAATGCGGGCCGGCATCCCACACTACAGTGTCTGTCTTGTCTCGGTTGGCATCTACTAATATGCGCCGCATATGGCCATGTGATAGATAGAGCACTGTGCCAGAGTATCTAGGAATGGCTCGCGCATGGAACTTTCATCAACTCAAACAACAATTGGCGTCGCGGAATTGATAGCAGACTCGTTGATACTGTAAAGTACTGCACTTTCTCAAACACTTTTTTCTGACCAGCAGAGACGTAGTTTAACGATGAAATGAGACTCCGGCATCTGCTTGTGATAGGTCAAGTCGTGCTCGATGTACGGCGGTCCTACTCCACCTCGTCGATATGATCCTCTTTGCAAAACCGATCACAATGTCTTGTTTGTTCGAATCGTACAACAAGTGGCAAACAATGCTGCATGATGCGGGTATGTAGTGCACGTCAACAGTAGTCTATTCTTGTGTTGCTGTGTAATGTCTGAGCACCATCAAGCCTGGACTTCTCAGGAAGTTCGTCCTTGGTCAGAAATTGTTGGCTTCTACTACTAAATGATTACGGCTTACGGTACTGTGCTGTACAGTGCCTCATCTAACTATTGCGGGCCGACAACACTCTCCCATAGACCGCTCGCCGTCGACTCCGGGATGTTTTTCCTACGCGCAGGACATCGACGCGTTATTAACATGCCTCGTCGTTTCAGCTTGCATGTCAGTCGTCCTCTTTTCTGTACACAACACTCCAAAGCGACATCTTGCGCAGATACAGCAACACCTATGGGAAGATCTCCCCAAACCCGCACCTGTACTTCAAGTAGGGACAAAGCTTGAGAAAGGTCAGAAAGCCCCTCAAAAGTACTTCCACGAGTCGACCATCGATGCACACTACGATGCGCGTTTCAGTGTAAGGGGTGTGTCACAAGAAGAGCGTCGATTGCGCCTTCGTGCCCTGATACAAGTGTACCTCTCCGCCATGAACAATGTCAGTATCGAGACATGGCTTACGCACGGATCTTTGCTCGGCTGGCATTGGAATCGCAAGGTCTTGCCTTGGGAACACGACCTCGACGTTCAAGTATCTTTGCAGGGAATGCGACGTCTCGTCAACTATAACAACACAACATTTCCTCCCGTCGATGCTTCTGGGGCGAGAGATAGACGTCGATACATGCTCGATATCAATCCAAACTGGGTCAATGCTGACACAGCAGATGTTGGTGACAAAATCGGCGCGCGCTTCGTGGACACGATGGTCGGCCTGTATGCTGATATTACCGTGTTACACACCGACGACCATGCAGCAGCCCAAGGGAACAAGAGCGCGATGATGTGTAAAGATGGACATCGTTACAAGTACGAGGACATTTTCCCGCTGCAGGAAAACGAGTTCGAAGGCATCGCCACCCAAGTGCCATCTTCCCCTGCAAGCGTGCTAGCAAAGGAGTATGGTGTGGGATCGTTGAGGGACAAAGAGTACGGAAACCACTGATTCGATGCGGATCTAGGTGAATGGGTGTACAGATCTACTTAGAAGGAGACTTCCGCAGGATCAGTAATTTAGTCCAAATCATTTTCCAAACTTAACGTGGAGGTTTGCTATGAGAGAATTGGAGCTGGACTGCGTAATAGTTATACTGTAGCGTGAACTGCCACGATTATACTATCCGCCTTGGTGCCATGAGGTTCGTACGGGACGCATCGTTCAAGTACAGGCTTCTCTAAGCCAAGTCGTAATATACAGATTTGTGCTCGTTGCGTGCGTCCTGGGTTGACACTAAGATCACCATGGGACTTTATATTGACTTACATGCCGACTAACAAAGCAGCAATATTTGTTGTTATACTACAGTCAAGAGGTCCATATTCCCCACCATATAGCGATTGACAGCCACAGTGACTAATATGAACTATGGATAATACTAGTGACATAAATTTGGGTGTCAAACTAACTATTCGGCGCTTCTACCTGTCTCCAGCCTGTTCACAGTCACTCGGTGATGAAGCGGACGGTTCACACTCTCACGAGCCACCGTAAGCGCTTCGGACTCTGACATAGTACCTTGAAAGGCATGTCTCACACCTGTGGCTTCCCAATGCATCCACAGCGTTGAAAACGTCGCCAAATGTAACCCCTGCCTTGTTCTCGAACAACCAAGATCGAGACACCGCACAACCACAATCCGCGCTCAAGCGAGCTCGACAGGGAGCAGGCCAGGCGATCAAGGTCTTGCGCAGCGTTCGAGACCTTCGTAACACTCTTTTGTAGTGCTTCGATTGCACGCCGAGATCGAGCACGACAGAAACTCCTGACGCGCCGCGAGCTTTAGTCAAGCTCAGCTGGAGACCACGGATGTTGAAGGGTGGCAGAGAGAGAGATTCTGTGTGTCTTCGTCTTCGAAACTCTCTCAGCGCCATGTTCGGCGATCTTTCGATGACCTCTTGAAAGCCGCGGCAGACGCCTCGTGCTGAGAATTGTTGAGCTGGGGAGAGGCGACTCAGGATGAGTTCGAGGAGCTCGACTATGTTGAAGACTCGATGAACGACTTGCAGTTGACGGCGTGAGACCGGGCTCAACACTGTCACCAGGCCTTCCGACAAGGGCGGGCCATCTGAGTAGGCTCTCAGATACTCGGTGTTGGAGATCCGTTTTGTGTCACGCAGCTCGAGGAGAAAACCGTCAAGGGATGCCGACATTCTCTAACACTGCGATCCGATGCAGCTGAGAAACGAAGAACTTGAAATGTGTTTCGATGGCGCACGCCGTTGTAAAGTATGTCACTGTCTTTGCGGTTTGCGGTTTGACACTTGTGCAGGCGTATTGTACTGTAGGAGAAGTGCAGGCATCAAATACTACCAACGAGCTACGCCGCCCTACTGCAGTCTCACGTGCGTAATGCCCTGACGATACATGTACCACATCCAAGACTGAGCCCTCAAGCGCAATGCTAACTCAAGACGCGCACGTGCCAGACGGGCCTGTCTCTGCATTGTTGGTGGCGTTGACAAGTGGTTGATAAGCTCTGGTACCCGTTCGAGCGATTCCTGTGAGGCACAGGGACTCTCATGTGGCCGCCGCGTCTTCCTGCCTCTTTATGTCGATCGAAGATCGTATATAGAAGCTCACGACCACTCATATACGTTCCTCCAAACTGATGTTACACTAGCTGGACCCGCGCCGTTCACGTTACCAACACATCCATCTACTTTGATCCCATTTTCATCTCGGAGTTTACTCAACTCGCATTAGATTGCATGTCATTTGAAGGTGTTCTGAGAACATCTCCCCCAAGGCCAGTCTGTCGGTACACGTAGACACCAGCGTTGCAGACCTTCTTGAGTTGTGCGGAATTCCTCTTCTGTTTCACAGGATGAAGACGGATGTGAGTGGACCACACTGAATGCTTCCAGACAGAGAGTAACGCTAATTGCCTCAGTCTCCTTCTTGTGACCACTACCAGAATTGCTTGGCGGGAAGATTGGGACTTCCTGAAGGGCTTCTTCGAACGTGAGAAAGCCCAGCTTGACGAGACGGGCCGCTTGCGATTGCAACACAAGGAGGAAATGGTGAGATTACAGCTTCAGGTCGACGCTTTGCAGCTCCAATACACTTCCGCCAAGGCTTACCTTGACGACCCCGCAGGCCCGCTTCGAAGATTTAATGAGTGACTACCTGGAGACACACGCCGTTCACGCTGAAGTGGTTGACCAGAGCGCAGAGAGGAAGAAACGACTTGAGCACCTAGAGTCCTGCTACGGAGCCCAATGCGAAGTACTCACAGCACAAGCAACGGAGATCAAGCAGAAAGAGAAGGAATCGTATGCTGCGAAAGCAGAAGTCGATCGGCTTGAAGATCTGCTCAACACAAGAACTCCAATTGATATCATTTCTCTCGCAGCACCTGGAGCAAGTCTGGATGTTCCAGACACCATTCATCATTGCGCAAGTCAGGTCTCTGAGTCCAGAGCCTTCGAAAGTGGACACAACGAACGTCGGTCTTCTCTGCCCACTAATGGATACCGAAGACTGGCGACAGAACAAGACACATTCTCTATACCTGCCACCGTCGTTCGACGCCAAGGTACCCAGAAGTCCGGTGATGGTCCCATGGCAGCGCTGACATCCTGCTTGAGGTCATTTTTCAGCGCTGGAGATGTCGTACATCTCGCTGGACGTCTCTGAAGAAGCCGATGACGGCGAGCTGGAATCGGTTTCAGACTGCGAAATGGTTGGACAGATTCGAGATAATGCCGATGGGCTCGACCTTGGCTCGCTTTGCATGATGTCAGTAGCTGATCACAATGAGCTTTTTGGGTATCAGAATGCAACACGTGCCTTATTGTACAAATGAAGCGATTCTTGTGTTCACCGTCAGTTATGTAGGCAGGGTTGGACAAGTTCACCGACTCATCAGAACTATCAACGTTGCAGCTTCAACTGCAAGATGATTCAGAGAGAATTCATTCTATAGTTTGAAGTGCCTATAAGGACTTGGACCAAGCCATAAATGTCATGATGCTACCACTCGCGAAGACATAATTCATGCCAGCTGCGATTGTGGTAACAACAACAATGGAATTTTGTCAATACAGACCTTAGGTCTCGTCGGCTCCCAAGCTGTACTTCTGAAACCAGAAACTCACCTTTCGTCCAGGTACGCTTCGTGCGTTCCTCAAGGCTGTTTATCATTTGGCAGTATAGGCTCGCAGCAATGACTGGCGTGTGCAAGGCTTCACTCTACATCTCGTTGATACTGTGACCTTCTCGCGCATCCAACTTCTAGTCATCACCTTCGTACGAACTACCACCGTCATCGGACTCCTCGGATCTTGGTTCTTCGAAACATTCTCTTTCCGTTCCCATCACATGATCGTTGCACAGGGGTGTGCATCTGCGGTCTTCTCGAGAGCATGGGCAAGTCTCGTCGCACAACTCGCACTCACACCCAAGACTGCGCAAGTCTCAGATCACCTTCAAGAGTCCTGCAGTGTCGCCAAAACGCGAGCTGCCCACTGCCTGATCCAGAACCTTCTCCATTGGGTTGAGTACATCTCCGAGCTGGAAAGGCAGCGCCTCGTTGGTGGCCTTCTGGTTGCGTCCGATCCAGTGTGTCGTCTGAAGTAATGGCAGCAATGTCAAATCGTCCTACAGCATGCCGCCGTCCATCAAACATGTCTCGAGAGTCAACACCGCGTGTATCAGCCGAGTGCCTGGAGGCATGAAGAAGACATCACCGGGACCGAGGATGATCGCACGCGACTTCGTTCCCGGGTTCCAGCTCGATCCTGCTTTGCTGAAATCTACCCAGTCTTGGTCTGTCATCAGCCGCTCGGGAACGATCATCCACAGCTTCGTTCCAAAGAGGTTGTGCAGCCACGTACCGCCTAATGCGTCCATGTGTGCTCCAGAGAATGCACCTCGCAGTCCAAGAATCTCAAACGACTGGCAACTTCCCACGTCGAACGGAGTCAGGTGAGTCTTCTTCCCTGGTCGCCCTGCGTGGTTGGCCTTTGCACCTCTCACCAAGGTATCCAACAGCCTGTACCTGGGAAGACGGGTGAGCCCTGGCTTGATTGCATTTGACGAACTCTCGATCTAGGAAATTGGGAGCATTGGGCAGGACGGTGTCGTGCGGGGTCCGAGCGAGACGAGCTGCCTCTGACACTGATAACGGTTCTGGTTCGGACATGTGGTGGCGCACAATCACCTCCATCCCCAAAAAAAGTCTGTTCGAGTCTGTCGGCATAGTCGTCGACAGAGAACTCGTCGGCGTCGGCGAAAGTCTCCTTAATGAGCAGCGGAGTGCTGAAAACCTCGCCCTTGCCAACCCGTGACTTGAACACATCCCAGGGTATATTGAGCACGTCGTACTTTGTAGCATCTGCATCGACGACCTCTTCAGTATCTGTGACAGCGTGTACTGATGCATATCGGATCGGATGCAGCCAGTGCTTCAAGATCGGGTGCGGTGCTCGGTCTTCGGTCTCATGAGTAACGTCTGCCCAGTGTTGCAACTTGAGCTTTTCTGTGTCACATGTTCCTGGTGGAAAGACGATTTGATCAACTGCACTGTAGATGGAATAGTCGGAGCTAGTGAAGGCTATGCTCCCACTGGGTGTTTCGGAAGTCTTCGATTGCGCTTCTGCTGCCGATGAAACAGCATCCGTAGTCGTCCGTAGCTCGCCAGCACAATTTTGATCTGCACCTGGCTCGGTAGAAGCAAGGTGGGAGTTGGGAAAGGCTGCCTCGCGGAGATCAGACTGGTCTGTCGTCGTGTCCGGCAGAGCTGGTGATGGACTGCAGATAGGCGTCTGCTGCGAAACTTGACAAGCGCTTTGATCAGTCGATTGGCGATCGTCTTCCAGCGTGGAGTCCCTGCGCACTCTTAGATCAGGTGAAGCTGACTTCGAGCCTAATTCATCATGGCTTGCTTCATCATGGCTCCCTTCCGACGACATCACATCTGTATGTTCTGTCGCAAGGCGTCTGACATCGTTCCAATCGGAGGCAAGCACCTGTGACGAAGCAGCTTCAGCGAGGCAATCAAGTTGTCGACCATCATCTGCATCGGAGGAACAGTCCGAAGATGTGGTCGGTTGCGACACGTCTTCTGAACCTGTTCGAATGCCCAGTGGTATAGATCCGGCGACGGACTGTCTCATGTCGCAGGTGGCACCAATGACCGAGCGTTGGTCATGTTTACCTTGGAGAAGATTTGGAAATGACGGTAGATCAGCATTTGTACGTTGTACTTTCGCGCGTAAGGGCGATATGGAGACGCCACCTCGTTTGCTCGCCTTTTGGGACCCAATCTCTACCCTAATTTCTGCTGCACACAGTACGCCAAACCTGTCTTCCTCGAGCAGATATCGATGGTAATGTTGAGGTCTCAGAGTGCGTAGAGCCTGATCTCCAATCATCAATGCGCCGTCGGAGCAATTCGACTATTCCTTGACACGGCTCAGCTCATTTTCATCGTCTAAAGACTGCGGCGTCAAAGCCGCCCATGCTGGCTGTCAGTTCCATCCTTTTTCGTGGCAAACTGGGTAAGGATCTGCAAGTCTTGCAGTGTGAATGGTGATGGTTCCCGCGGTCCGCGAGGTCTGTAACCGATCGACGGAGTGCGGGCGTTGAACAGAGAGTGCTCGTGTCTGCGAAGCATAACAATATTGGCAATCTTCGAAAAGTCCTCGAAGTCAGGGTATGCCAGAGCGCAGCGGCGGACAAGTTCCAGGTTCTTGGTGTCCTTGGTTTTCCAGCCGTAATGTTCCACTACTTCGAACCCCCAGATCGCGGTCAGCGAAGCCAGAGCCCGGAGCTTGCGTCTTGGGTCGCGATCTGGCAGGTGCTGACGCTCGGGCGCAAGACCGAAGAACTCTTTCCAGACGTTCGGGTCGACTTCTATCTGTTTGCAAGACACGACATCGCGGACCGCAGACACACATGCCCGGACGAGCTCATGTTGGTTGAGGGTGATCTTGCGGATCTCGTTCAAGATCTGCTGTGGAGATCGTGTCGTACCGGCGAGGGACTGTTGAAGACGACCCAACAACGACAGCACCAGTGCTTCCGAATCCCGAGCGATAGCGTGCGGGGTGTTCTGGGTCGGATTTATTTGCATCTCCGATTTGCACAATATCACACGAAAAACAGTCAGGACGAATACATTGAGTTCATATAGGAAGTGGCGGCTTGTTTTATTCAGGCCAGAGGCACGAGCAGGCAGCGACGCGACGCTTTGACCTTCCAGCCCCTCGAGCAGGAAGGCCCGAGCGTCAACACGGCCCCGGGCGCAATCTTCCGCTGCAGCTTGATGTTTCAGTCTTCCCCCAGACCTTTCGCATTGTCGGTAACCTGGGCAGGAGAATTCACACGTGGGTGCGTGTTGCATGGCATATCAGCTTGTGTTAGCTGACAGTGGGAAATTCAAGCTGCTGTACCTCAATATCTTTCTTGCCCCCTCTTGCTGCTGGTGGACAACATACTCTTCGCATGTGTCTCTGCCGAATGCAGTACAGTGAATCATCGTATCGTGGTCTTTACCGTGTGAGCGACACCATCTGGAGACTTGAAATCTGCGGTCTTGTGCGCTTAGCGGACAGTCGCTCAGTACGTCTCTTGGACGGCAATAAGGTTCGGGCAGAGATCAGTGTCTTGGCCCAGACTGCAAAGATGTATTGATAGCTGCAGCTGGGTTCAGAGCACAGATTCACATTGAGCATTGGGGATGTCTGCCGTTCGCCTAGATTATTGAGAATCCAAGAAGACCAGAAAATTCACTATCGGCACTGACATAGATGGGGTTTTCATGATTTACGTCAACGGCTATCGTGACGGCAAAGATTTTCCTCATTCAAGTACCAAGTCCAAACTGTGATCTGTCACACTGCTGAGTGTCGTACGTCCCACCAAGGCGCACTGTTAGAATGACCATATAGCCTTGACGGCATCGTCGCACGGCGCTAGGGGGCGTCAACGGCTCCATCTGCCTCTGACGAGGAGCTGGAGAACTTGGAACAGCTCAATCCGGGGGTGTAGTCACCAGCTGACGAGACTACCACAGGATACCTCACTTCGGAGATTGTCAAAGCGTGATCGGTCAGTGTTCCGATCTCTTCTGTGATTTCTATCGCTTCCAGAGTGCTTCTCTGGTCTTCGATGTCCTCGTCTTGAAAAGAGAGCTCTGATACTGGCCGAGAGTTTTGCCTGTAACCCGCTGCCGATGGGTCTGGTTGGTGTTCCTCGAATGCGTGCGCATCCATCTGCTCATCTTCTCCTCGAAGTCCGCGATCTCCACGATACAGGAGAGTGTTTCGGTGTCTCGTGACCTCGACATCACATCGCGGCAGTTGTCCGGTTCGCATGGTTCGGCGGAGTGGTTGTCTGCTAGAATTGCTGTCATCCCAGCCGCTCCTGAACCACAAGCCAACACGAGAGTGACGCTTAGCAAAACAAACACAGGCGGCGATTATCAATGCAAGAGCCACCAGCGACGCAGCCGTCACACCAGAAGCTTGTGCTTGTGAAAGCGATGTCGCAGATCCTTGGTTTGCAGGATGATCTGTACACACATCGAGGTGGCGGTGCTCGAAGCGCGTTGATCCTGGTCGAAGATGTGACGACGGTCCTGGCGACAAGGTAGAACGAAGACGACGCTGTTACAATTTCTGGTTCGCGTTGGCAAGCTACGCGCGTCGGTGCACCGTTGTGAACGAGGCGATCCTTACCGGGGTTAGCCACCACAAAACGTTGCCACCTCCCTCTGCACATGATGAGGAGGTCGTGATGAACCAGCGAAGAAAACCCATGGTCTGCTCACATTTCGCGAGAAATGCATCTAAATTTGGGCCGACGCAGAGGCTCGCCATGCTTTTTTCCTATCAGTGAAGCGCTTGACATTCATCTGCTTGATCCAAAAGCGTGAAGCAAGGGTTAGGGTTGGAGTGACATCGAAACAGGTAATGATCGATCTTGCCATGAGTGAGCCTCGTCACTCTGCCGCAGAAAATAGACCAGTAGAACTTAGAATTTTCCTGGTCTTCGCATTTGAGTTATGTTGTTTAACTAATCATCGTGAACGAACGTCTCCTGTTCCAAAATTTGCCCGAGCGTGTCACAACAAAACCAGAAAGCAATAAATGTCGCACAGGAGGGTGACCTCTCGTTGGTACGAAACTTGTGGGTTGATTGATTGTTGTTATTGTTCTGGCGCGCGGTCTGGTAGACCGGGCCTTTGCATCTAGTGTCTTGGCAAGCTAACCCTGCGATCTGCGACTTGGATTCCAAAAGTGCCTCGGCCTGCGACATCAAGCGCTTCGCTGATAGGAAAGAAGCATGGAGAGCCTCTGCGTCGGCCCAAATCTAGATGCATTTCTCGTGAAGTGTGAGTAGACCATAGTTTTCTTCGCTGGGTCATCCCGGCCTCCTCATCGTGTACAGAGGGAGGTGGCAACATTTCGTGGTGGCTAAGCTACTGTACAAGGTGGGTACAGTACTTTTGTGTGTGTCTGCGTTCAGTTTCATGTCAATGCGGACGAAATGGTCACTTCCAAGCATCAAAGCGCGTGACACATGTGCCTCGCTTCTGCCTTTCCTTTTCCGTCTTCTCTCTTTCCGCAAAATACGTACTGTACCTCGATGCGAGAGGGCCGAGAAGGATTCTTGATCATATCTGCTTCTGTGAAAACACACTTACTGGGTGGCGATCGTCCTACCTCTCGTCCACTAAGAACATGTTGGTCCACTAAGAACATGTCACGGGTGGAGCCAGACGTGCCTATCAAGGCGCACGCGGGAAATTGCGGGGATATTGACATGTGTCTGCTTATATGGGGACAGGGCCTGGGGAGACTTGTTTTTATTATTGAGAGAAAATACGCTTTTTAAGTAATTATTGTGCCTAGTTGGCATATCCATCAATGGCCGCCGCTGCGCGCCC
>PEGC01000195.1:0-15418 GCA_002921095.1 Cladosporium sp. SL-16
AAGAGCTTTTGCTTCAACCACACTATCAACCATCAAAAAAATGGTTGGTTGATGGCAGGGCTGCTTTCGGAGTGAATCTACTTCCCAACAGTGGAAATTCTTGAACAATCCTTTGATAGTCGATGCTGTTCTTGGTATGTAGAACATTCCACAAAACCTTCCTCATCCTAGTAAACAATTCCTAGAGTTCACTCTCATCGACCATCAGACTTCTGCCTTCCGAATCCCACAGAAGTAGCAAAGGTCTGCTGTCTGCAACTGTTTCAAGTAGTTGGAGCATCGGATCATTACTGTAGAAGGTACGGGTAAACTCTGTGACTCCTACTGATTCCTTGACAGATTCTGTCTCAGAGGCTTCTCCCTCCTCCTCGCTGGACTCTTCCTGCTGAGGTGGGTATCCGGCAGGGTATCGGACCACTTGTCCTTACTCCTCCTCGGATTCTTGCTCTGATTCCTCGTCGGTTGAACTGTCTTCTGGCGAGGGTTGACCTCCTTCGAATCGAACACCTTGACTGGGTTGTCCGATCGTTCGACAAACACTCCGGGTTTTCCTTTGTGGCCAGTACCCGGATCTGTACTTGTCGCTGTAGTGAATAGAGCAGCCATCATCGTAGCAAGCTGTCCATATCAGCGCAGCATGGCTGTCATGGTTCCTGTCGCGTCTCAGCGCAGCGTTCTCGGGTAGGTCGAGGAGTGTGTTGTACTCGACCCTTCCCTCTGGTTCCACCTCCTGGTAGCCCCTGCGTCCTTGCGTGGCTTTCAGGGATTGAGGTTGTTTAACAACTTTATTGCCAGTGCTCTTCGTCGCTCGAAAAGACTTATCCTGGTTTCGATGCTGGCCGGATCCTTGTAGTTTATGACTCTGCTTCTGGGCTTTGCATTCATTCTTATAGTGGCCTTTCTTGCCACAGCCGTAGCACTTAATGCTGGACTTATCGGCTGTCCCTTTCGTTTTCGGCTAAGGTCTTTGTTTCTGTTTGTTGTTAGAACCAGGCTTGCCTTTGGTTGCGTCGATCTGCATCTTCTGTAACCCATAGTAGTTGTCTTTTCAGGCGGGTACCTCCCGTTGAACCTTAGTGTTGGATCTTCCCTGGTAGACTCCTTTCTTTTCTATCTGTCGCTTATACATACGCTTGTCAATCCTGAGAGCGACTTCGTACATCTCCTGGAAAGTCGTTGGGCGTGCATTGCGTTTCGCGATCTCGTCCTTGATTATGTCCTTCAATCCTCGATAGAAGTGAGATATGATGGCCTCGTTGTCCCAGTTGGTCTTGACTACCAAAGTCTGGAATTCGGCCCTGTATTTCGATACTGGTCCGTATTGCTGGATGCTTTGGAGAGCTCGCTCGGCTTCCATTTTCTCGCTTCCATATCCGAATGCGGTCTGCAGTTCATTGAAAAATGCAGTCTTCCCAGCTATGATGACTTTAGTTGTTGCTTTCAAGTCATTGTACTCCGGGTGTTCTAGGAAATCTTCCAGGTAGGGCAAAATCCACTCGTAAGCAGGTCCCCTCAAGTAAGACATGAGGAACAACAGCTGCTTGCAGTTGGTGTTCAGCTTTGCCTCATTGAGTTGGATGTACGTCAAGCATTGCAGCTTGAACGTTTTAACCTGGTTTCGCTGTCCAGAGAACTCGGAGGGAGCGTTCACCTTGAACGATCCTCCGTCGTTCGCGCCTCGGGTTGATCTGTTAATAGACATGTCATTCAGGGTTACGTTCTATAACCACTCGGTGACTACCAGGATCGATTGATTTGTATCGAGGGGTATCGCTGGTTCTTCGGGTGTAGAGTCGTTGTCGGACTCTTCTTCGGATGAGGTATCTTCGACAGATAGGTCTTCTTCCTCAGACATATAACGATGTCTGACCTGAAACACTTCTCGATGGAATCTGAGAATGGTGCTCAAAGTGTAATGGGGTGTACTCGGGGTAGGAGACCAAACGAGGTACTAAGGGTTTCAGGGTAAGGAAGATAAGTCTGACTGAGTAGCATACTGATCAAGTTGCGTTATGAACAATGACTCTAAGTTAGTTACTTAAGTTGAGCATGAGGCTCCTATGAAAGATGGAAACTCTACTGTCCTATATACCAAGGAGACTCGTGTGGTATGCAACCTGCTCTGTGTCCACAGAGCATACAGAGCAGCAGAGCAGCAGAGCAACAGAGCACTCTGCAGGTCACGTGACACAACGCTCTGCTGTCTTGGCAGCTGGCCGCGACGAACGTCGTCGCTATCTGACCCTCTGCCTGAGGCCTCATTACAGTATGCTTCACCTGCTTGCCCGGTACCCTCTACTGTCAGATTACCTTAATTTTTCTTGCTGCTTCCGAGATTCGAGACACGTCTCTGCTTTCCAAGCATATAATTGCTTATACAACAGTAAGTAAGTTTGCCGAGGTACGTTATCAGATAAAGAACAGCATCGTACAAGCGATGCGACGGATGTGAATCGAGCGGTTCCATTGTTCGAATGGAGGAAGCTTTTCACATAACTTTTAAGCTGATCGAGCATAATTTATGCTTTGGATTAGTTATGCGCGAGAATTCGTTAATATGTATGATAATGGATCGCGGATTGTACCACATACACTGGTCTGAATAGGATCTCCTAGCTACTCTATTGTGACTAAAATCCTGCTAAAAGGTTGTACAAGGCAGATCTGTTTTCTACCGGCCTTAAGGTGATCGCCAAGCTCGAAACTACCTGCCCTATTAAACCGAGTTGAATGTATTGACCTGGACCTGACGTAGAATTGAATTGGAATCTCTACATGTTGGGCAGTATGGGGCAAGGCCTTAAAGAAATGCGAAAATGCGATCGAGTGTCGATTCGAGCTGTGTTCGACAGATAAGAGCTCGTTGACTTTCCATAGAATAGACGGTATACAAAACAAGCGTGATTTCCAGCCGCCTATTGCGCGTTAGTTGTCGTCGTAGCAATTAGGAAGGATTGTCTTACGCATGTACAGATTCATAGATATATGACATCATCAGTAGATCGTTCAAGCTGTCTAAAGTTGTAGTGATCTGAACTGCAGCTACAATGCAGAACTGTGATGCCTGGATGACATTCTCCTTCGGTAAGTCTTTCATGGCGTCGGAAATGCGGTCGTTGAGTTTTCCAAGAGTTCCTATACATAAAGATGTTGTCAGGCCTTCCACACTGTCTACGCTGTGCTTCCTATGTAGGTATGACTCCATTTGGATAAAGAAGTCGAGAAATAGCTTGCTGATATCGTATCGTGTCTGCCAATATTGGTCTCGAAGCTGACATTCTGCGCTACCTGGCAGCGAGCCATGGGTATTCCACCTAATACTAACTGGCAGAGTCTGTCTCCACAACTCCAGCGTCTCCTCGTGTGCTTGGAAAATCTTCCAGATTCTTCCTCGTCCAATCTCAGTGTTGGTTGAGCTGTATAACTTGTTGAAGAATGTATGTCGATGTCTCTGTAGAAATGCTTAGGCGACGTCGAGAAAAGGAAGCATAGATTCATAGCATATTTTTTCACTAAGCTCAAGCTCAGGTACCTGGCAAACATGTTTGTGCGAATGGATGGATGGAAACAATTGTTCCCTTGCTATAGACTCTCTTGTAGCAGAACACGTCTGGTAAGTTTTCAGATAACTTGTAACGTACCATAGGTTGTCGTATTCTTCGCAATTTGTGTGCATCACGCCAAGCTCGATATTCTGTGGCTCTATATCCGTAGAAGAGGAAGAGATGCCAGCGTCGTGTAGTGGAAGTTTCACACTTGGCTTGGTCTCTATCATCCCGCACAACCTCTGCCCCCTGTCCAATTTCGTATGTATATCTGTTTTGCATGCAGCTCCTGTGAATGTAGCTGAAGGGCTGTGATCAAATCTCCCGCGGCCTTCCAAATGAATGTTCGAGAAAACTATAGGACTTTCGCAAACATCCGGATATGAAGTCTGGTCGAAGAACTTGTTGTCAAGTAGCGTCTCGCATATAATGCCTCGCGCCCAGCAGGGCGGATATGGTTTCCCCTTAGAACATTTTCTCTGTTGGGTGCGACAAGCTCTGCAAGCCTTGACTTCTGACTTTTTCGGGGCTCCAATTGACGAGGACAGAGTCGAATTTCCACATTGTTGCAACTGCGTTGGAGTTGTGTTGCTTAGACCTTTGCAATAGGCCTGAGCGGGCATCTGTTGAATCGCGACATGATTTTGCATTTCTGGCTGTCTTTGATTTGAGGCCCCAAGGATGGGCGAGAGGCCCACTGGCTTCATAGTGTGAGAGAAACGAGGATGCTGCATTATGAGAACACTTGCTGATGGGCAGAGTGAAATTTCCAGCCGCAGAGACGCCAAATGATAATTGGAAAACTAGCAGGGGGCTATACGTATGCAGGCGCTATGGTGGCAACCAGAAAGGATCTCACGAGCGCAGATATGGCGACAGGTTGTTTGTTCGTGTCATTCAACATGAACCTTGTAGTGTGCCTACGGAAGGAGCTGCTTCCGTTCCAAGAATCTGTAATGTTAAACTTTTCTATACAAATAGTTTGGAATATCACTGCATATGTAATAGATATGGAACAGCGGTGACGACACTAACGACAGTTTAGGAAGCTGCAACACAGTAGACCAGCTTTTTGTGAGCATTGCTATGATCCATAACTAGTACAGCAGCTGGACTTTCTACATTTGTCATGCTTTCACTAGGAGCGCCATAGACTGAGCTGTGGGAAGAATATGATCTGCGAAGGTGTGGTCTGTCAGGATACGCCACAGCTTTGACCTGTTCGAGGTGAGGTTCAATAGCAGAATCCCGAGCACTTCATTGCCTTTACTAGAGGAGCATTGCATAAACTTTGGCGAAGTCACATTTCTTGACAGCTTAAAGTATAGAGAGCCACTGCACATGATGACAAAATGGAATCTGTACTCTTTAATGATTAACCCAACGAGACTCGATAATTTAGGGCTATGGTATATGGTTCATACCAGTGAACATAGCTACCAACTTTTACTTTTGTCAAAGCTTCAATTCTGAAATAAGTGCTAGCAATACCCAGGGCCCCCATATGGCCCTGACCACAACTGCTAGAGCCAGCCAGACGGCTGTGAACTTTGTAGGAATTTTCTATATAATTGGGTAAGTTTTGCACAAGTTCCATCGCTGAGAGTATTCACTTGACCCATACACTCAGCTCAGTACAAGCACTGATGTTATCATAAGCCAGGTGTCTGGTCAAACTCACAACATGCTCTCGGCGCCCCACACCGGTTTCAAGCTGATACCCCGCTTTCTCACCGAAAATGAGGCTACACAAGCCCCATTATAAATATCCACAATCCACAACCGAGTCTGCATGCGCGTCACTAGAGAGAAAGTTAGCGTTGATGAAATCGTTATTGACTGGTCTCCAAACTTGTACACCGAACACCGTGCGAATAGGTCCAGACCTGCCACAGAGCACTTTAGACTAGGTAGGGTGTTCAAGCCACAGGCGCAACCCTAGAACACAGACGCACGCCGGATCCTCACCGTAAAGGGTCGTAGTAATCACGCAACGATACATGCATTCTGGACTACACAGAGAACACGAGCAACTCCCTGAATCTTCACCCATGTTGCTCCCACGTCCTACTGACCTTCAAATCTGAGCGCCTTCCCACCGCTATAGTGCACCCTCGAAGTATAGATCTATGCAACCGCCCAAACCAATGCTGACCAAGCATCTCTCCTAAAGTGGGCCTAGACGAAGATATGAGTAGAGACGAAAGCCTCCGTTGTAGCAAGTATTAAATTTGAATCATATTTACCGGCTTAGAACCTTGAAGTACAATCATGGTATTACGAAAGACTGATCGGCAGTAGCCTCAGCGATCTCAATAAATCGTACGCCTAATATAACATTTCGAGCTGTGTTTCAATGCTATCTCATAAAACAACACGCTAAGCATAAAAGACTCCTTTGATCGAGCCATTTTGATTGTGGCTATGACTCTCGATCTGTGGAATGAGGTTCTTGGCCTAAGCTCAGAATGCTAGGATTAGCTCTGCCAATCAATTACTTCAGTTTAGGAACGACGGCGCGAAAGCCGTGAATTGGAGGATTCACACGCTCTGTCCACCTCTGTTAGCGAAACGTACTTCGGGATGAACTTGGAATACACTTTTGCATTTGATAATCAGTGTTACTTGAGCCATGTGTGCGATTACTCCTGACAATGACCGAAAATTTGCTTCGCAGGCTCATGTAAGAACTCAATGCTGTTCTCACAACGATCGTCATATGACTACCCTATCCAGAAGCCATCCTCACTCTTCGCTGACTGTTGATCAAGAGAGTGATAGGATAGACAAAAGTGCCCTAAACGTATTTGTCGTTCGCGGATGAATACACATCACGGGGCCGAAGAAAACTCCCACTAGAGTATCCAACTAACTAGCCGAACTCTCTTGCTGACTATCATGTTTTAGCAGACGACCTTGGCAGAAGCGAACGAGACGTTGAAGCCAAAGGGCTCACTTGTGAGATAGTTTCGCTGGCAAGATATTCGCGCATAATCAGAAGACAAGTACTACAATGAGCCGAAAAAGCAGCTATGGCAAAAACCTCAATATAATGTGAAGTCTCTAGGCTAGTCTGGAATATCTGATGTGTTATCCAGATAGCACGTAGCACCTTCGTAAGGCTTTGTTATCATTTAGTATCACAAGTCGCGTCCCGTACCTAATGAATGCATTCAGGCTTGCTACTCACTTTGCATAAGACCTATAATATTGGTTGTAATCAATCAAAGAACTTCGGAGCCTATGACAGCATCGAGCTGCAAATTTTTTATTCCGAATGAAACTGTTCTAGGAGAGTAAGTTGAGTCCGGTATGTGGTTGAAAAGAGAAAATCGAGAGCAGACTGTAAGTTTTCGACTACGACGCCACATAGTTATAATAAAAGTAGCCCTTTCACACCTTCTACAAGTAAACAATGATCTTCATCTTACTCCTCTAGCATCACATTAAGGATTGATCTAGAGACCTGCTATGTAAGAGTTCCAAAGATATGGAACCAGCACATGAAATGTTCATGTCCGCTCTGCGGAGGTGTACTGTGTGCGTTAGTGGTTGAGCCAAGATCACAAGACAAGAGTGAGAATCTAGTGGCAACAGTCATGACATTTGGACGCGCGTTCATTCTACTAAGTCAAAATCCTTAAGTCGTCCCTATACATATTTATCTATAAATGAACCGATCTCTTCATCTTGCGATTGTGTAAGACTTACTTACCCCTTGCACCATCATTTACATACATTATTGCTGCATCCATCACATCATCGGACAACAAAATGCATTATTTCGCTGACAAAGTCGTACTCCTAGCACTCGCTACCAGTCTTGCATCAGTGGTTAACGCCCAGAGCTCTGGTTCAGGCCACACCACTCGCTACTGGTAGGTCCAGTACCACATTATAACCGGCGAGGGTAATCCGAATGCTGACAAAGCGAAAAGGGACTGCTGTAAGGGCTCCTGCTCGTGGCCTGGCAAAGCCGCTGTTTCCAGCCCCATTGCTGTCTGCGACAGGAACGACAACCGCTTGTGGGACAACAACGCAGCGTCCAGCTGCGGCGGTGGGCCTTCCCACATGTGCTCTGACCAGAGCCCCTGGGCTGTCAACGACAACCTCGCCTACAGCTTCGCTGCCATGTCTGGTAGCAAGTCCGAGGCCGACACCTGCTGCACTTGCTATGAGTGAGTACCCTTAGACTTTTGGTCGTCGAGCTCAAGGTCGTGTTATTGACACTATATTAGGCTCACCTTTACTTCCACGTCCATCGCTGGCAAGAAGATGATCGTCCAAGCCACGAACATCGGTGGCGACATTGGCGAGTCTCAGTTCGATCTCGCTATGCCTAGCGGTAGCGTCGGCCTCTTCAACGCCTGCACTAACCAGTGGGGTGTACCTCCTTCTGGCTAGGGTGCATAGTACAGTGGCCTGAGCAGTAACACTTGCCACGAGCTTCCTCCTGCTCTATAGCCTAGCTGCAACTTCCGCTTCAACTGGTTCCAGGGAGCCGACAATCCTACAGTCAACTGGAGGACTGTCACCTGCCCGAAGGCTATCACTGACAAGACTAGCTGCGTCTGCAACGGCGAGACTCCGGTTTAACCAGAGCTTTTTTTCGTGGGCCTTATCTGAAGTTTCGAGTCGACGTGGTGCGGTTTACTGCGTCTCTTGAACAACGATAGTTCAGGCTGAAAAATGGTGTCACAAAATAAGATTAGAACCGATTACGGAAACCTCATAGGGAGGTCATTTGCGTGATCACTTGGTGCAACCCAAATCGCGTGTCAGTCAGGCTTTGATAGAGCTTAACTAGACCCCAATCGGGCTGATGGCGATACCCAGTCAGTCCTGAACCAACAGTCATTACCTAAATATTGAGGCCTTGCACTGATCTGTAGGAGATGCATGTACAGTCTAATGCTAGGCCTGCTGCTCATCGTTTCCACCAGGGTGCAATGGGGCTCACTCGACTTTCGTCTTGCCAACTTATGTCACGAAGACCTTGTGATAAGTAAGATCGGACTCCGAAGTGATGTGGTGCTGTATCAATCTAAGCATGCATTCTTATCGAACTGTGACTAATTGAAAGACAATTCCGGCCCTGCTCGACCACTACGGCTAGAAAAGCCTCCTTTCTCCTGCGTTCATCGTAATAAGGTGAAAAGCAATAGTAACAAACATTAGTCATAGCACCTATCCCGTGATAGAGTTGGTGTTATCTAAGATTGTGTCAAATACTAGCTTTCAGACTAGAAACCCTTCTACTCTACGCTCGGCACAACGATGCTCTGTTATAATCGCGATATGCTCTCTCACATGATCGCAAAAGAATTACGGAGATCGATTGGATAGATCGATACCTCGAGAGACCACAGTGGAACCACTGGGTACATATTGACTGTAAGGTTTTCTTCTTTCATATAGCCACTAATCAAGACGAAATGTGGAGTTAATAATGTTCCGAAAATATAGCACTGACGGGTAGGTCGCAAGAAGTGTGCTTGCTGATGCTCTTTATAGGGAAAATATGTCTTATATCTCAAAGTTATCATTCTGACTACATATACGCCGAATGGATCGACCCTCCATTTGGATTGACCCCCTGTTTTTTCGATTGACCAATCACAGGCAGGCACGATAGGCCGAAAGCTAGGGAAGCTGCTAGGCCCTTCTAGGCCAGCGCGTCGCTCCTCGTGTCTTAGTTGCGCTGTTCGTCCCTATGGACTAGGTCCCACGCTGTTAGTAATACCATATTGCTGACATGGCGATTAAGAATAATACTGCACTAGATCTCTTTCATTTGCTACCAGACTAGCGAATCTTAGCATACCGAGCATACAAGGTAGGGGTCGTACTGTAGTATCTTATAACCTACATCCGAGCTCACTATTGAAGGCTCTATCCCGAGTTCGAGACAAAGCGATCTACGACTGAATAGGTAGAAAAGCGCTTACTAACATCATTACTGTGTGAGCTTCTTAACCCTCATACTGAGAGCATACCTATACCTCCCCTAGACACGAAAGCTTTCCTAGTCCTGAAATTGCATGTTAGTTACAGTTGTACGCATTGCCCTATCGTATCAAAATGCGAAGAGGAGATAAGAAGACACTACAATATTTGCTATACCGAAATTCGACGTGGACATAGTAGAGCTGTAGCCAACTCCAGAGGTATAATGCAAAAACGTCTCAATAGTGAGCATTATAGCGATCAACCACTATACTAGCCAGCGTTCTACTAGCGATTCTTCATAGTAGGAGTGAAGGGCAGTATAAGTTTCCGCGTAAAAGCGCCCGAGAAAGAGACAAAGAATATAACACCACTATAACAAAGCTCCGTATCTACATCCGATGAAGGCGACTTTGTGATAGGCTAGATCTTTAGTGCTCTTGCTCGGCTTAAGACGACACAGTCTGGAGAACAGCTTGTTCTGGACGCCGATCTCACTAGTACGTAGGTATCTCTATAGCTCGAGAGAACTCGATAGCTACACTATCTGAAAGGCATTCTACTAGACAAAGCCGCTGGACTAGCTCGTCTTCCGAATCAACACAACGAATCTCTGTTATATGAGATCGTATTAGCAGTAGATCGCCTTATTGAAGCAGCTTACATGTTACTTTATAAAGAAAAAGTGAACTTCTTTAGACAAAAACGGATAGCATCGTTTCTTACTCGAATAGAGGTCTATAGCTATCCTCTTGTTTACAAGCTAAAAGAATCGACGTATAAACAATACAAACAGTTCTGGAAGCGGGCACTGGCATTCATCTATCGTATATGTAACCTAAAGTAAGATATACAGTTCTAGTATACTCTCACTAGCTATCAAACCGCGCTTTTCGATAGCCTACTCGGTATAGCTGCGAAGAAGGTAGCAGAACCCTCGTCGACACCAGAACAGCTCGACCGCATCTGCCTAGACTTCTGTCTGTCCTTACTCGAATAGCCTATTTGTAGTAATATCTTCGAAAGCCCTTTAGTAGGGTTTCTGGCTATACTGGGTATCGATAAAAACAACAGCACCTTATACGAAGCTCCCAACTACACGCCAAAGCTCTCGGCCTTTATCAAAATTGCGTAGTTATTAGTACTACAGAAAGCTGTTATACTAGCCGAAGATAGCGTCGTACAAGATCCCCTCGATCTGCTAGACGAAATGTGCGACTGATTCATGACATTAGAAAATGCTATACCGTTCATGTAGGCTGTGCATCTGAGATTATTCAGGAAGCGCATTAGAGACTACACGACTTCACTCAGTTACATGAGATAGTCGGAAGACAGACAGACTATCAACTACTACGAAATCGAACTATAAATCCTAGTATTTAAGCAGTTTGCGATTAAACAGGTATATGCAACATAGCAAAGCTTAGAAGCACTATTCCTCCTAGATACAGACGAGAGTAGAGCTGAAGTCATTCCTAGAATAGCTTTAGACCGATTACGAGATAACTCTATAAATACCATACAGGAGTAGAGCTTTTTAAAAGATCGACGTAATACAGAGATCCTACTACTAAGCGAAACTTGGTTGCTACGCAGAGTGATTAGTACAGATAGGCTTAGGGATCGCTTCTGTGCCCTTAATAGTAGGCAGAATATCATATAGGATCTTAAAGAATTCTAGCTTTATCTTGCTTAGGTTAATCGATTCCTAGAGAGCCTTCTACTTCTTGTTCATCTCACTACAGGATAGCTAGCGCGAGGAACCGAGATAACAGGCTTGCAGTACGTCAATACTGTATACTATCGTAATGTGTTTATCGAGGATAGATTGGTAGCAATCGTTACTTCCTATTACAAAGGGTATACCTGTACTAGAACAACGAAGATTATCTACCGATATCTTCTACGCGAAGTAAGCGAGCTTATGATCTACTATCTCTAGCTCGTTTTCCTATTCATGCAGAAATTGACGCTGCTTACAGCATAGGGCAATTTGTGTACATTATCGGTAAATGATCAATAAGCTCAAGCCAAGCCATCTGCACTGCTATCCTTACTATGGCCAGAAGGTAGGGGGGCGTAGCCAAGTTCCCGTTTGACTAAGATCATAAAACGCGAGACTAGCAAAATTTGCTAAAAGCTACTTACTTTATCGACATATTGTTATATTACAATTGCGATTTCGCGCCGCTATCTGACACAGGGAGGTTTCAAGCGCGATTATGACGTAGAAGAGCAAGCTTCTAATGTGCAGACAACCTATACGTCTTGGACAGCTGGTAGACTCTATACGCATAGTCTCGAAGAGGCTCCTAGGCATATGGAGGCAAGATGAGCTAGGTTCCGTATAGTCAGCCGGAAGTAGTACAAGTTTCTCGGATTCAGCGATCTAACACTATCACTACAATTGATAATTGTGGTTAAGTCAAACACATTTTCCTAGTTACCGAAAGCAGTTAAGGGTTATACCCGAAGATAGTTAAACACATTTTATCAAACACATTTTAGTGCTAGCAAGGTATATGTTCAAAATAGATACTAAATAATAAAGTAGAATGTTATAACCAAACCGAAGAGGTTTATTCCCTAGATATTCATAATGATATATATTATCGTCGCTGCTGAAGATAGGCGCAAATAAATTAAAGTTCGTGTATAGACTATATAATACAGCTAGGATGTATACGCGAAAGTCGCAACTGTTTGTTTAGAGTAGCGCGACTATTAGTTCATATGTATTAGATATATATATTATCACATATAGTACTGCACAATAGATTCATTCGAAAAGTTGTTTATATACTAGTAGGAATACGAGATTATTATTTACAAGCGATGCTAGTTCGCTGTTAGCTCTACTAGTATAAGAGGCTATATCTAAAGCAAGTACAAGACTATTACCAAATCGTAGTACGCCTATATCATCGCATTCATTAGCGGTTTATCGCAAATTATATAGAAGCCAGAATACATGAAATACTCCGATACTAGTAGCTTAGCGATTCTAGGGATACCAGTATATACAAATAGATTATAATACATGTTTAAGAACTAAAGCCAAGAGTGTAATTACATATATCGAGACCGTAGCACTATATAGAGGCATTATAAGATACACGATTATAAGAACCTATATAGAAGAGGCCGACCTACTGAAGATACTAACTATAGTATATTATAGGTTAAAAACCAACCATACTAAGAGTTGTTTAAGATAGGAACATAGTATAAGATATTTCCCGTCTAGATAGTACTATGTTCTGGCCAAGTATCTACTATCGATATTATCACTAAAGCAAACGAGTAAATAGACAATTTGTTTACTAATATAGACTAGGAGTAAGAGCGAGCCTATACCGAATGTAATCGA
Organism: Cladosporium sp. SL-16; assembly: GCA_002921095.1. Lineage (NCBI taxonomy): Eukaryota > Fungi > Ascomycota > Dothideomycetes > Cladosporiales > Cladosporiaceae > Cladosporium > Cladosporium sp. SL-16. The sequence continues at coordinate 12,865 of PEGC01000195.1, forward strand.
TACGAACCGAACCTATAGTTAGAGCACACTAGGTAGGAACGTTATTTGCTCTGCGATTATCGAAAGTGGATTACTGAGTTCGTTAAGGTAGTACCTAATACCAGCAAAGTTTAGGAATGTTTAGGGGAAGACGAGGAACAGTTTGCGCCTAGCTAAGAGAAGGCATTATTCCGAGTATACGAGGATACAACATTGTTAATCCGCTATTCGTTCTAGACTAGTTAGGTAGAGATCGTAGGGCGATATGTATTATATTACATTAATCGATGAGAGAACAGTATACTGAACAACAATAAGCTATTTTATAGCAAGCAGAAGATTAAGATAATCCGAAAATACACTAATGTATTTATACAAATATTAAGGTACATTTAAAGGATAGCAGAAATGCTAGAGCGGCCTAAATATCGATTAATAGAAGCCCAGAAGCAAGTATTAGCACGATTGTAGCGCGTAGCATCCAGACGAATATCGAGCAGCGACTAGCGAGAGGGCGTTATCTAAGCTAGTTCGGAATTTTGGGTTGCTATATTCGATTACGATTTGAAGGATAACGAATATAAGAATACAATATTAAGCGGATTAGCTATATTAGGTATATGTAGGGAGAAGAATAGATAGGTTCCCGCTATATTTTACATACTAACATTAGCCGCGATGATTACTAGTATGCGGGTAATCATTATCCGCCGAGCGTAGTGTACCTAGATGGATTATATCGAGTAGCAAGTAAGCAATAGGGTAGACCACGACATTGCTGAACAAGATGTACCTGTCATCTACCAGTTAGTGCAGCAGGATGTAGCAAGGTTCATAACTATGACGGAGTATAGCAGCTAGCCCTACTCTATCCAAACCATCTATACCTAGAAGATGTATGGGTTGAAGATCCAATACATAACAAATGCCGACAGACAAGTAGGATAGACCGGGTCCGACTACGATATTATCGTAGTATACAAAGTACAGTTCAGCATAGGTCAGATCCAGACAGTCGTATATAGGTTGTTAGCAACTACCTGCTAGCGTTTAGTAGAGGAGTTGATATTCATAGTCCCTAGGATAGGCGATTAGCGGGCAGAGGATATGCCAAGATTCGACATAGCTAGCATCGTTGACAACTCTGCTACTATGGACGAAGGGTTTAGTTTCATCTACGATGCCTATAACCTATAGCCCGTCGATAGGAAGTAGTAGTTAGGGTAGCGATTGTTCACCGAGACACACGTTCGAGCACGATTTATAGAGGATATCGAGGAACAGAAGTTCTATCTAGACGCAGTAGAGTCGTATTTATAGCAGGTGAGGAGGTAGAAGGAGGAGATGTTAGTATTGATACATACATCGGCTAGGGTATCGGCGAGAGCTACCGAATTGGTTAGCGTGCAATAGGTTAATAGTGAGAACGCACATTACCACTATAGCATCATAATCGATCAGGGTATAGTAGCGTTTATCATATCGTACTATAAAGGGTTTAGCGTAAGCTAGAGCTAGAAGTGCATACACCAATTCGTACCACAAGAGGTAGGCGAATTAGTAGTGTATTATTTATAGTTGATCGAGCTATTCGTTCGTATTTTATAGAGTAGCTACAGCTAGATGATATCTAGTTCGTAGTTATGGGAGCTAGTGCTAGAAGATAAGTAGGGAGATGAGAAAGAAGAGTAAGCAGAAGAAGAGGAAGGAGAAGGGGAATAGGATTTGCCTAAGGTACCCGAAGACCGAAGCGTAGAAGCACATTTCGTCTAGTAATAGTCTATACGGATAGTCGCGCGTAATTGTGATAGGTTTTGGGAGATGAACCGGATCCGCTAAGTGATACGTAGAGAGAGCGAGAAGCGGATCGGAGTGCCTATCGGAACGTCGGATTGGCAGCAAGCGTACTCGGGAATCTATTACGAGTTCGCTATTAATCGGGACGTCGTAGGCATATTGAACTGCATATATGCCAATAAGAACCTATTCAAGCAGGGGGTAGACATAGACGAGGAGCAAACGTGCGAGACTATTCGTACCAAGCAGTCCGGTCACAGTCCGTAGATAGAAGAGATCATTTACAGGCAGCAGTTGTAGTAGAACCTGTTCGCCACGAGACGAGAGTAGGATACGTTCTGCGAGGTGAGTATAGATTGGTACCAGTTCATACAGTTTCCATTGTCGTACGAGGTGTAGAATGTTAGCCCCGACATTAAGCAGAGGATTAAACAAGAGCAGGATAGCTAGAAGTTCGAACGATGGCAGCAGATGCAGCAGATCGATGTTGGAGAGCAATTGAAGAAGATGTATGAAGCCCAAGCCTAGTTTCGTAGCAAGCAATGAGAGGCATTAGATGCTATTGTTAGTAGCCAGCCCTAGATCGTAGTCGTGATACGAATAGGCAGCGGTAAGAGTTTGTTGTTCATATTGCCTACAGCAGCATTGCGAGACGGAGTCACGATCGTTATTATGCTGAAGATCATGTTGCAAGAGGACATAGCCGATCGGTATTGCAAGGAGGGAATTCGATATACAATTTAGAGCGATAGTCGAGCGCTGCTATACGATATATAGA
>PEGC01000196.1:0-15388 GCA_002921095.1 Cladosporium sp. SL-16
AGCCGACGTGCCATAAGCTATTTAGCTTGAATGCAGTATGATTTAAAAAAAAAAAAAAAAAAAGAACTCGAGGCAGGAGAGTCCTTTTATGTCAGTCGAGGCACCAAGAGTCGTTGAACACGGAATACGTAATCAGAGAGATACGATCCAGCACAACAACAGCTGTGCCTCTATCTGGCAAGCTTTTTGCAATGCACTCGAGATTGGCGATTTTAGGGTATTGGTTCACAGGCAAGAAGGTTTGCGATGTCTCAGCGACTCACCAGCATACCTACTTCAATCGTTGCAGTAGTGGGATGTATGTATAAGTCAAGGATGTTGAGGAGAGCTATTCATGTCGGGTCAATGAGCGTAGCTTGAGCTATCCGGCGTCATGGCGTCATAGTCAATGGGGCTCTCACGACCAATGCACCCAAGCTCCCATGCAGCAGCTGAGAGCTTGGAGCTCCCAAGCTATCAGAGTCGTCACACCGACCACACAGGTTCGACCGACTCGAAAGGCGGTGAACAAGACTTTACTCAGTGAGTGAACTCTTGTCAACCGTTCTAAAGAGCTGAAGGAGAGGGAACTTCTTCTCATCAAGGTTTAGAGTTGTTCCTCAACTCACCCTGGATGGCGCATCAAGAATTTATCTCTACTCTCCATGAGGTAAGAAATATCTGGTCCCTTGCAAATTAAATTCTGATTGAGCCCTTAGTACGATACGGAGGCTCTTGATGAGATCCTCCAAGTTCTGTATACTATGCAACAAGATGAAGAGGGAGGGCCCAAATCATCGAAGTACCGGATTCAGAAGCGTGGGGCGCGCGACAAATCTCGAATCGCGAATTTCTTCACTTACAATGGGCCGGACACGACAACTCGCTGGGTTTTATTAACTAATAGCGTTCATTGGATGAAGGACCCTCAGTCTTTTTGGGAACCGCCTGGTCACGCCGTTCAGTGCATTGCTCATCCTGGTGAATTGATCAAGTTTTATGTTAACGCCAAATGCGACGACGCTTAGTCCCGCATGGCGCAACGTATCGCTTGTATCGTGCTTGTGGAGCTTCAAAAGACGAAACAGTTGCCGACAGCGGTCGACCTTGCTCGAACGGTGGAAGTAAACACGACGATTGGACTTCCCCCGATGGAGATCGGTAAGACGATCAATACCATGCTAGATCACGGCAGCCGTTACATAAACATGGAGAAGGCATTGGGGACGGGCATGTCTCTGGTGTTGGGTTGCCATCTTCCTGAGTCCTAGTGAGTCCATGAAATTTCTTCCTAGATTTCATCTGAACAACGGCTGATGTTCATAGTTGGAAAAAGTTGATGAAGAAAAGTGGAAGCCTTTTCGATTCGGTGGTTGCGCAGATCGAGCAGACAGAGGCAATACAGTTAGCCTCAGACTATGCGCCCTTACGAGAAGCAATCGTGCGACATACTGTGGCGGCCCTGATGTAGGAAAACAACTAAGGTACTTGATAACTTACGGATGCACACTGCTTTCCGACGTGGGACCCGCAGCGCACTCGAAGCATATGACATTGGACGTGCAATACCAAGTCGTGCCACGCGGAATCGCGAGGCGTGCCGTGTAGTAGGACGAGAACTTCAAAAAGCGGAATATGTTGGGAGGAAGTGCAAAGGAAAACGCAGGTAGCAGACTGACGAATGTAGATTGATGGAGGTGATATACATGATTGTTGTAACGAGAAGCTTGATTGACAGTGCAAGCACTGTTTGAAAGACGTAGCATGATTTTTCATTTGTTCAATGATCGGAACTTTCGAGCTTTGGAGCATGTTACTCAGGGCCCGCATTTCATCGCATAAAAGATCAGGTGTAAAGGTAAACTAGCCTACAGACAACTCAGTCAACAAGCCCCTAGCCCTATCGATAGAGACCATGGTGGTAGAGTTAGCTTTTCGCGTGTTGAACCGCGTTGTTGTTGCTTTGCGAAAGTGTACGTGAACCAGGGTTGTGCACGAGTCAGGAAAGTCTCCTGACCCTGATAACCCTGATCTTATCAACTTCCATCACCTCTTATCAACTTAGCGCGCAAAAACGGCACGCCCCGTTGTGTCAGGCAGATGCGGTGACGCAGGGGCTTCTCGATCCAGTCTACCTAATCGGCGCCAACACTTTAGTAAAGCGCGTGGAACGTAAGACTACCGCCATGCCAGAATGGCTCAACGGATACAGCGACATTATTTACCAAGGATCGTACCACAATCCGCAGGATGGTTTGATCCACGACTGGCCGCACGGCGCACTTTATCAGCCACTGCCTGTTCTACACCGCATGTACCTCGCGCTCGATCCTCTATAACACGTTTGGCAAGTCGTGTCTGGACCAAAATGGCACACTCTTCTGCTCCTATTCGTGAAGAGCCTTCTTTCGCAGTCGAAGAAGAAACAGTACGCGGCTACAACGCGAACCACTACTACCCAGTACAGATCGGCCATGTCTTTCAAGATAGATACCGCGTGGTTGGCAAACTTGGATACGGATCTGCTTCTACTGTCTGGCTTTGTCATGATCTTCGAAATACAAAGCAGTACGTTGCGCTCAAAGTGTACATCAATTGTTCCAGGGTGCAACGTGAGCTTCCAATCTACACTCACATCAACAACATACAATCAAAGCACGGCGGAAAACTGAGCCTACGAAGACTTCTAGACTCTTTCGAAATCCAAGGTCCCAATGGGAAACACCTTTGTCTCGTCCATGAAGCGCTAGGGATGAGCTTTGAAGAGTTGCGTGATCTTGTCCCTGGTCAAGGATTCGCTTCAGAGCTCGTCCGCGAGAGTTTTCGTAGCATATTGCGCGCATTGCATTTTCTGCACGAAGAGGCTCACATCATACACACAGGTCTGTCACAGTCCCTCCCTTTAATCAATGATTTCTAACGACAAGATCACAGATATACAACCAAAGAACATCCTACTAGGTGTCCTGGACGACTCCGCTTTCGCCAGGTTTGAGAGCGACGAACTTCGAGATCCAATGCCACGAAAAAAATTGCCGTCTCACACGGTGTATGTGTCGAGACCAATGCCACTCACAAAGGGTGCCCCACTGCTGTGTGACTTCAGCGAAGCGCGGTTCGATGGCCCTCAGAACGTTGATCGTGTGATGCCTGACGTCTACCGAGCGCCCGAGGTCGTGCTCGGAATGCCTTGGAGCTATCCCATAGATATATGGGGCTTCGCTATGACAGTGGGTATCATAATCGAGGTTTGAGCTTTTAACCCTATTGCTGACCTACTGCTCTTGATAGTTGTGGGACATTTTCCAGCCAAAACGACTTTTTTCTCCACACAATGGAGATGGCTGCTACTCTGAAGATCACCACGTTGCGCAGATGATAGCCGTGATGGGGCCGCCGCCGCTAGATTTCTTGCAGCGTTCAGAGAAAAGCAAACAATTCTGGGATGAAGAGGGTAAGCAAACCCCAAGAACGCGACTTCACCAGTACTGAAGCAATATTTAGGTACGTGGAAAGGGCGTGTTCCCATACCAGAGACGAGTCTCAACCTTTCAGAAGCGCGATTGGAAGGCCAGGAGAAGGAGCTCTTTCTGAAGTTTTTCAGGAAAATGTTACAATGGAAGCCTGAAGATAGAAGTGACATCCAGGATATATTCATGGATGAATGGCTCTTAGCTGATCTGATCGAGGCCGGGGAGGTGGCATGGGAGGAGTAAAGGTTTTGGGGCCGTTGTGTTTGCAGCTTCTATCGCAGCCAGAAAATTCTCCCAGTAGAATGGTGTCGCGTTTCGACATGCGTCTTCGTTTTGCTCGGAAGATATACCACATGAAGCTGTACGTGATTGGAGACCACACTCTTCATGTAAAGTCGCTAACGAATCTAGGGCCAATCAGCAGAATTTTCATTGCTGCGGCACAGTTACACCAAGCGCCGACGCGCGATCTCCTGCAGTCTGCAGATCGCGTAAGCGCCGACATCTGACACTGCTGTTACATGGTGCTGCTCATTGTAGGACATAAAGAGCGCTGGTCGCTGGGCAAGTATGTTTTCCTCACTGCGATCGCACTTGATCACATGGCTTCTACTGGATCACGCGCCTTTGGGACCTCCGCCAAAGCAACCTTGAAGTGGGTAGGCGCAACCAAAGCCGACATACTTACTCAGAACCCCGGCGAAAGAGGAAAACAAGCTTTGAAAGCAATTGAGATGATAGAGGAAGCGGCGGAAAAAAAGGCTGGTTGTTCTTTCACCTAATCAACTGACATCGCTAACACTATGTAGTACGGGGAGAAAGCACATACTCTTCGTATTCAGTCCGTCACGTTGTTGAAGACTTCTTTCTGCAGCCGACCATAGCTAACAGCAGCACAGAGGTGGAAAATTGCACAAGTCTCACAAGGACCCCACCGAGACACTCGAAGTGATCACGGTTTCAGTGGAAACCGAAAAAGGGACTCGTTTGGAATCCGATCACGCACGCGAGGACGGTTCGAGCACACAAAAAGTCACACGCGCGGGAAGTAAATGATGAGATATGTTGGCGACAATTCGATGAGAATCAGAACACAAAGTCGTTGTATATCAGTTTATTCAACTACCTACCTAGGTCTCGATATAGTTACTAGTACAAACCGAGTCATTTGAGACCTGATGCACACGCAGGGATGCAGGTCGTGCATGATGTAAGTTATGTCAAGGCGAATTGACGTTCTGCCGGGGCGAATTTCGGTAGGGCGACGCTCTTAAGCGGTCGACACGCGTTAGAACCCTGATGCCACACCAGTAGCACGTTCCAGAAGAATTGACTGAATACACAGTCTAAAGCCCAAGTGATGGCCCGATAACACCGTCGAAGATTTCCGGCCGGACAAAGTGAATGAATCCAACAGTAGATACACAGCTCAATCAAGTCTTCCATCACCCACTTCATCAAAAACAACGCGCTTCGATCTGCTAGCTCAAGAGCTCGTCAAAGCCAACATTTTCGAGTATCTCGCCGTCAAAAACATTTAGCAGTTCGTCTCCCCCACTACTTCTCATTACCTTATGTCAGGCTGGTCCCAGATATCAGCCTGTTCTGATCAATATGAAAGTAGTCTGCCTTGTCTGTCGGCATTGCAACTTTGAAGGCATAGATTCGAGGATGTGACCAGTAACGGTGCCTGGAAGAAACAGAAGATCGACTTACGTGACAACCGAAAAAGGCATGGACTACCAACGAAAAAGCACTCAGATACCTCCGCGTCACGTGTAATGTTATTGGACCACGGCGAAACGCCAAGAGATCCAGTCCTCCGATTCTCCGAAAGTTTTCGGATTTCTCAAACTGCCTTGACTCTCATGTGTTTTGAGACAGAGTTGAATTTCAGCGAGGTTCCTACGTAACGACACTTCGACGTCTGATCGAATGCAAACCCATATGCTGAACTGATATCGTAGCTTACTCTATCCCATCACTCGATGTAGATGTAGGTCTTCGTGAATATGTACACCATCTTTGTAGCGATCGTTCCCAAGACTCCTTTGTCAATCTTAAGTAGGTCTATTGAAGAACATCGGGGTACAGCGTCTGTTCTCAATACAGATGAGACGCGACTCGCAGACACGGCTAGTCCCATAGCTTGGCGAAATCCGAAAACTTTCGGAGAATCGGAGGGTCCTTCGCAGGACTGTATCTCTTGGCATCACGTGAGGGTAGCAAGGTGGAGAGCGAAGTCATACACGAGTACGCAGTCAGTGCACATTGTGCGCCACGACGAATCGGCATTCGGCCAGAGTATGCTGCTCGTAGTGAGACATTCTGATGTTGTCGAAATGAGTTTGAATCCTGGTGCCGGATCGATGGAACGATGGGTCAGAATTAATTGAACGGATCTTGCGAAGCGAAAGCCCGACAAGACACCGCGCTTCAGATCTGCTGGCTGAAGGGTTCGTCAAAATCAATATTCTCGAATAGCCCTCCGTCTACAGCCAGCGTCGATTCGTTGCACACAGTTGATTTAGTGACCGCTTCGACTTCCTTACGATCAATCCCTGCGGTTGTTGTACAGGGGTTTGTGGCGTGTCGAGCTTACCCTCCAGTTGACGACCCCTTGAAGGATTTGCTACGGAATCGTCGGACCATTCTACACCAAGATCGGAGACTGTCTACTCAACAAGCATGGGCGGCAGACCAGCCTTCGCCGCGCCAACTCCATCCTCCAACCGCTCGAGCGCCAAGGCGATTTTGGAAAAGGGCCGCTCCTCAGTTGTGAAATTTACCATAGCATTCATGGTTCACCTCGCACGAACATCCAGTGCTCTCCATGCCTGCCGGGTCCCCTCTTTAGCTTCTCGAATTCTGCATTTGCGTTCTGCTTCTGGTCTTTGGCAGTCCGCTCGATGCTCTCAGCCAATGCAATGAGCTTGCTTCGAATGGTGTGTGTTCCAAGGTAGTGTTACTTGATCTCCTGGCAGAATGTGATGTCGATACGCTCAGAGACTGTGTCGTACTTCTTCTTCTCGCTGTCGTAGATGGCTTGAATCGCTTGGTATCTCTGAAGCCTTTGTCTGGACAACGTGACTGAAGCTACCTAAAATTTGTTACTTCATTCGCAACTTGTCATCGTCATTATATCATTCACAATTTTTGAGGTCCGTTTTTCGCCCCTACATACCAATCCTAGCAACGGGCCTCCTCGAGTACCTCCTCAAATACCGCATCCTTTACGGTAAGGCCTGTAAGATCGATCTTGTCTCTGCAATAGGCATGAGATCTGCTGTGCACATTTTCTGATTCCTCAGCTCTGCGCAACAAATGGCGCCAGCACAGTGCACCGCAATACCAGGTCTGATCTTTCTGTCGCGAAGACTCGACAGAGAGGTTTTGAAATACTTTTTAAAACACTCTTTAAAACACTCTCTAAAACACTGTCTAAAACTCTCTTCAAAACTCTCTTTAAAACTCTCCTCGGAACCCTCTCAGGAAACTCTCTCAGAAGCCCTCTCGGAAACCCTCCCGGAAACCCTCTTGATAAATCACACTGATAAGTTTACGTAATTATCGAAAGCTACCTACAGTTCCTGATACGTCAGGCTAAGAAAGTCAATGTCGCACGGTGTGATGGCCGAACATGTCGACATTCTTCACTGCCCGTCATGCAATACGTGTACACAGCTTGCTGCTAGAACATTTCTCATGGCTGGTGTAATACCGAGCGAGATGGTCTGTAACACTTCTCCGAATTGAGCATTGCCATACCTCAGGCACGCTTGACGCGATATCGCCGTATTCTCTTCTGCGCGTAGTACCCTGCAATGCATGCACGACTCAGTAGATGTAACGCTAAAGATCCAATTATTGCCAACAGTCTGCAACCACCTGAGATCCCAAGAACGCTCGTTGTTGCCAGGATCACGCCTACGCCTACCCAACAATTTTGGACGTGAAGGTTGTTGTTGTGGCTATGAACCATAAAGGAATGCTCAACAACAAAAAGATAAAGATTCCAGATACACAGGATCGACAATGCACTGCCTATTACCAACCCCAAGGATATAGGTCCAACATCGTTTGCAAGCTAAGCTGAAGAAACAGTTCTAAAACCTAGTCTTCACATGTCGTTTCCAGAAAAGAGCACAGACTTTATGTCAAGCTTTGTCACGACAATTCCGCGTGACACACGAGGGTCTAGAATGTGCAAAACCTGTATGCTCCATAAGTTGACAGCCTGCCTTTCATGATTATGCTGAGTCATCGGCCGACGCTGTCTGTACTTATTCCATGTCGTGTCCGTTCTAAACTTTGCTGGCATTACTATCGTCCGCCACTTCAGAGTGAGCCATGCTCTCCTGGTCAGTTGTGGACGGTGTCCCACTGCCGAGTCTTCTCCGCCTTTCCCATACGTCGAACAGCGCTGCGCAGCGTCTTCTCAATGCATCTCCTCGTTCTCCAGGGACGGAGGACAGGTCTCTTACCATCTTGAGTGCCTTGTAGATTTTGGTCTCATGCATGAGAACCCATTCGAAATCCGGACGAAGCTCAAGCGATATAAGAAGTTTGTCCGCAGCAGACACTTCCAGCTCTGAAGGAGCAGAAGTTGATTGTAGAAACCATCTCTGCAGCTTGTGGCGGGCGTGCAGCAACTGCATTTCTCTCTTTACTACCGCGAGCTCTTCGTCTGGGGTCGACAACGGCTGGGGCTTCCGAACATCGCGAGAAACAGTCGCATTTTTGTTGGTCAAGTATGCTTTTGATGGCATTTTCTCTCCGGATCCCGACACCGCTGGGTCAACTTTTGCCCTCTTTGGCGGCTGCGGCGCGTAAGCATACGAGCCTTCAATGATGACCGCCACAAGCTTACCTGATCAATGTTGCTTGTGTCATTGTAATTACGCTTTGGACGAGCGCTCGACCTCTCTCCAGCACAAACCGTACTGACATTCTCACCATTGGTTCTGGGCACTCCTGCGGCGACTGTCGTAGATTCCGCTCCCGGCGCTGCACCGAATTCTGCCGCTGCCTTGGTGTGTGATCCAATGTTCCCTGCGCGCTTTGGCTCAGTATCCGCATGAACGTCTGTCGCAGCACCTGCATCAGGTTCTTTCTCAGTCTCCACCTCAGTCTCTAGTTCGATATTCGTTGCGGCGTCTGTATCAGTGTCCACTTCAGTGTCTGCTGCTGCTTCTGCTCTCACTTCGCCGTCTGCTTCGCTGTCTGCTACGGCGTCCTCGTCAGCGTCTGTCACGGCGTTTTCCCAAGTCTTTCCTATGCCATCAACGTCAATAATTGCCCCAGAGTCAGATCGAACGCCCGTATCCGTCTCCGTCTCGATGTTTGACCTATCATGTACCGCACCGCCAGCCTTAGCAACTGCTTCAGTATTTGCTGTGGTATCTGCGATGCCTTGTTCGTCGACATCTGTCTCGGCATCTGCTTCGCTATCTGCCTGAACACTGGCGTCCGAGTCTTTCTTTTCGTCTGCATCAACGTCGGCTCCAGCGACTAATTCCCCATCTTCCACGGCGCTTGGCCCCGACTTCGACGTTAATCCTGGCGGTGGCTCCAGTCTTGATGGCGTTCCCGTAGTTGCACTCTGCCTTTTCAACCCTAGCTCTTTTGTCGTGTTACCATCCCTAACTTCCGATTGCTCTTGCTCAGAAGCCCCTCTCAGCAGACTTGGCTGTACTGGCGACTGTACATCCATAGGCGATCCCTCAGCAAGTGTCACTTCTTGCAGGAACCGCTCAGACGTTCGACCGCTCTCCGTCTCGAAAGAGACCAATTCGAGGCGCTAGCGATGGTTAGTACACACTATGTGTAATGAGGGTGGTAGAATCGCTCACTTCCAGATTCCCGTACGAGCCGGAGGAAACATGATAACGATCGAGCGAAAACTTGGCACCCACGCTGTTCTCCGTCAGGATACGTCCAGACTTCTCTGACTCAATGACCCCGCCGCCGATGCTTTCCTTGTCCACTACCTGGCAGTCGTCCGTACAAACGACGCGTTGCGGGCCTCCATCCCACCCGGCTTGCGTTATCTTTCCCCAGAGCAGAGCAACGGCGGAGCTGCCACTTTTGTAGCGCAATATAGCCACTACTAGCGCTAGATTGTTGTCCACTTCTCCACCCTCCGTCACGTAATGCACCCACACCCAGCCTCCTACTCGAATAATGCTCTCCGGTTCTTTCGAATTATTCACTAGTATCCTTATCATTAGGGTGACCATGCATGCGAGATAGTGTGATACCCACGCTCCAAGCTCTTTCTAAACTCAGATATTTCCTGTGGTTTCCGTGCGCAATGGTACTGTTGATCACCGCGGGCGGTTCGTATTGTGAATGTCGTTTGAGATTTTTGTTTGCGTACCCGTTTCTTCATCTTTATGGCTCAGCGAACGCGGGAAAAAGCGCAATAATGCAGTGCTCGGTGGAAAACGCGTAACGAGCGGGGTCTGAGTTATGGAGGAGAGCGCGAGAGGCATGTCTCTGCATACGCGACTTGAAGTGCTGGCTGGGGCTCGAGCCGCCTCGAAGCGGGTCTGTTCCGCTCTCGTCAGGGTAAAGACTGTCCTCGAAGCCGGTGATGAACTCCTCAAAGACACGTGTTTTAAACATCCCCCCTCCTCGTTGAGTGGATTCAATAACAAACATGGCCCTAGAGAAAAGCTACAAATGTCCGTTGCCTGGCTGCAATGTCACCTTGGCTGACAAAAAGAACAAATCCCGACATCTTGACAAAGTTCATGGACAGACGCGGAGACCGCGCGGCCGTCCAAGGAAAGCCATCGCGAGTCGTCCAGAGACCGACTATCAAATCTACGATTCACGGCGCGCGTCACACGATCAACCATGCGAGCTACAGCCGCATGGTCAACAGACTTTGCCTGTCAGGCGTCCCTCGAACGAATGGTGGACACATCAGCCTTGGTATCAGGAGATTCGTGGTAAACAGTACCACTGGGATCGAAATTCATTTTTGGAGAAGCTTCTACGGCTTCCACGTCTTGAGGAGCAGGATGCGTCGAGCGAGCATGCACTTGCTAGCATTATCAAGGCAAGTGACCTCCCCGTGAAATCTGAGGTGGATGCGTTACGTGCTCTTCGAGACCGTGAGTAGGCTAGCACGATTGTCTTTGGAATATGTCTAGCTGACACATACCTAGACCGTTTCGACCTCAAATTTTATAGCATGGGTCAGTCCGACAATGCGGAAATGAACGAGAAATATTCTGGGGAGTTTTACGACACTCTACTGTTCAATTTGTCCGCTCCGCCTCGATCTGTCAATCCTCGATATGCAAAAGTACAACTTGACGAGTCTGAATTCGACTTTTCTCGAGCCCACATTGATCGAGACTTCCTGTACCAGCCGCAACAGGCTGAGATGTTCGCAAGTCCGGCAGGGTCATGGTCGGACGTCCATATTGGTATTCATTTTCAATGAACGAAGAATATCCGTGCATAATTGCTGCTGATGTACAACAGATCACTTTCTGGCCGGTCTGGCAATGCCTGTGGGTGACACGGTGAAACTCTTTGTTTGCTGGCCTCCTACCGAGCATAATCTAAAGCTTCTGGACGACGAGCCCCCAGGACCAGAGCGTCTGAGCCGCATTATCGATCAACTAGGAGGAGGTCGGTGCGTGGTCGTATGCCGGAACAACCCGCTATACTTGAGCAGTGGTTGTATTCATGCCGTTGTGACACTACGAGGTGGCTTCATGTACGCCGGGAACTTCATGACTGCAAACAACGGCACAGCGTTCATTCGAGCTCTGCGTCTCAGTCCGGCATTTGTCGACCGGTATGACGACGCTGGCCTGCGAGGACTTTTCGCAAACCTTTTGGACCAGATCGACACTACCCTTGGACGACTTTTCTGCTGGCATTCCTTGATCGCAGAGCTGATCAAGTCATGGCCGATCATCGAAAGAGTCGGTCGAAAGACGGAAAAGAAACGCCTAGCAGAGCGACTTTTCAGGCTTTCAAAAGAAACTCAGTGGCAGCAGGTTCGTGCTGAGTTCTCCGATACAGATATGGCAATGCTAGACGATATCGCCAGGGTAGAATTGAACCGAGGTGTGCGACGCATCCAGAAACCACTTACTCAAAGACCTGGAAGACATACAGATCGCGCATCATCACCAGTCAGAACATGAATTTTAACCACTGGCAGTTGGAATAGTTGGAGTAGTCCTTGGTGTGAAGACGAAAAGGAATGCTCTTCTGCACACGGTGGAAGAATATCTCCACCAAAAGGTCAAAGACGCCAGAATGTATGAGAGTGTATTGTAGAGTGTATTGGAGAGTATATTGAAGAGTGTATTGGAGAGTGTATTGGAGAGTGTATTGGAGAGTGTATTGGAGAGTGTATTGGAGAGTATATTGGAGAGTGTATTGGAGAGTGTATTGGAGAGTGTATTGAAGAGTGTTCTCGCGAGTGTCTACACGAGTGCTCACGGAGGCATACTCCGTGTCATAGTCTACGTGTTTCACAATCTGCTGTGCAAGCCTGCTCTCGAACAGCCGGTGTGTCTTCTTTGGCCTTGCCCAGCCTATGCTTGATGGCTGTACTGTAGCTCCTTCGTACTCGGAAAGCTCGCCTAGTCAGAAGCTGGCAGGCAGTAGCTGATTGCGAAATGCAACCAGTTTGCAAACTACGTACAAGGAATGACTGTGGCAAGTATGAGCTCTGTGCCTGGTATATATGATGCGCATTCGATGGAGATATCTACTTTTGGCTCTTTCCTTATGGTCACTCGAGAGATAGTGGATGGAGTTGTCTTGCCCTCGGCCAATGTAACGCATAAAAGACGTTATGTTGGTAGAACCCAGATGTACGACTTCGTCAACGCTTTGGAGGCATAGATCTACAAATCCCTTACTTGAGAGAAAAAATCAATCCTTGTGGTTGTTCCAGTTCACGCATGCAGATGAAGAATAGCTTGGCAACAGCGCGTATGCATCAGTGGCCGAAGCGGCTTCGACAGCCACCGGTGAAATTTTGTAACATCGGATGCGCATTGTTCGGGCAGTGAGAACTGGTCCGCTTGCATCTATATATGAGCTTATATAGTGGACGCAGTCGTACGGACCTTCGTACATTCACGCAAGAAAATATCCCGGCGCCTATAGCAGCTAATATGAGAGAAATCCCTGACCACAGGTATCGATCATATGTCGTACGAGAATGCGAATTGGTAAATGCCACTCTATGTCCGCCGTCGTTGGGCTTGCGAAGCTTCCCCGCATCGCCAAGACACCCTTTTGAAGCGGTTGCTCCACCCCATGCGAGCATATCCCGGCCGAAGAGTGTCTTTATCATGGTGAATAGGTCGTGACTTAGTCGAGAAGGTTTTTTTCGAGCCTCGGACTTAGTCTTTCAGTAGTGTTAACTCTACTCTGAGACATTGCGGCCCGTTTTACTCGAATATCCACAGGCTAAGGACGCCGGGGACCAACGTTCCGTCAATGAGGTAGCATTGAAACATTTCAGGTGAAGTCGTCACTAGATCTACTTGCAACGCAGGACTACTGTACCATTGATGTTGTGAACGACCAAGTAAGATAAAAACTATGGTCAACTGCTATAACACGTGCTTTGGTCGTTGGTCAGAGTAATCTCAGCACCACAATGGCTGACTCAGCAAATCAATTTTGGACTTCCTCGAAGTTCGAAGACCCTAACCCTGGAGTAGTTAAGCTCATCCGAGCAATGATAAGTACGATACTCCAGATGTCACTGGAGACTCTAGCGCAAGATGACATGAGAGAAGTTGACAACGGCTTCGATATCTTCTCGCGATACTTGACCTAGGGTGTGCTGGCCTTCATGCAATTATTTCGGTTGAATTTAAGCAAGGCTGGGGCCTAGGATGTTGTTCTTGGGACGTCGAATGCGGAAGGCCAAGCTGTGCTGGCGGAAGCGCGGGTCGCGCCGTGCGAAGAGCCGAAAGGTGGGATATTTTGGGAGAAAGCACGAAAAGGCACATAGCAGGTGGACGAGTGAATATTGTCGCAGGCCGAGGCACTTTGGGAACCCAAGTCGCAGATCGCAGGGTTAGCTTGCCAAGACACTAGATACAAAGGCCCGGTCTACCAGGCCGCGCGCCTCAACTAGAACAACAATCTATCGACCCACGAATTTATGTCAACGAAAGGTCACCCTCTAGTGCGACATGCGACACTGCTTACGATTTGCCCTTGCAGCAAAGCTCCCCCACGCTAAGCCCTTGATAGCCTGACAGATCTTCAAGTCTGTGTCCTGCCACTAGCGTGTCCTTGGTATCAACCAAACAAACGCCTGACATTGAGCGCCACAGTGCGGAGTTAACTAGTGATCGTGCTGCGGCAGGAACAAGCTTAGAGTGGAAACTTGCCGTACACATATGTATGCTCCGTAAAGACGATATATATATAATAAAATTGCACTGGAAGGTAAAGGCTTGGTATACACAAAGCTAAAGTTGAGAGGAAGAATTGAGAGGGAAGATGCACGTCAGCTCCTATGCATATTCAGACTGTGTCAGCGACCCGGTGGGTGGGGCAACCGCTGGGGATCACCCGAAGCTGCTGTGTCTTTTGGTAATGGTGGCCCCCTGCGTTCATTTATCAGCTTTGCAAAAAAGGTGGGAAACGAATAGAGCAGCCCGATCACACCTGCAAGATCCTGGACCATGACGCCGAGGGATTTGGAAGTGTAAGACCGATATGTGTCGTGTTTGACGAGGGCCGAGGGAAATCCAAGGTCCACGGCAATCGCGACAACGATATACACTTCATTTCCCACCGCTTTGCTCAACGCATGATCAAGCCACTTCGAACTCCACGCCGAAGGGGCACTCGTCAGCTGGTACCTATTGCACGACGAAGCAATATCTTTCAGCGCATCCAGAGAAAGTGCCATCGGAGCTTCTTGATGTCGACCATGGAGGATGTTGCAGATCGTCAGTAATGCATCCCCTTCGTCGTCGGAGATCTTGAGCTCGTTCGTGAGGGCCGTGAAAGCAAACGGCCGAGTCGTGGGACGACGACGCAACTGCAGCAATCTAGAGAAATTCCCGGATGCTTCGATCAATACTTGGGAGGAAACGAGCAGTAGATTCTCGTTGCCTTTCCGAGCGACCCGAAGCAAAAGGACGCCCTCCGGGCAAACGATGTTGACTGGTTGGGCAGTAGGAATCGGCATTTTAGCTTGAGCTACAACGAAATGTCAAGCATGTAGGGGAGGTAGGATCTTGTCGTACCAGTCTCGATGATATAGTTCTATATGCCGGATGCCGTCCCAAGCGAAGGAGCGTCGTGAGGATGGGAGCCAAGGATGGAGTTGGAAAGGACCCCATCCTCTGCATGCCCTCGCCGGCGCCAGGCAAGTCCCCGCTGATCTCGTTCGCCAGGATGTTGCCACTGGTAGATCAATAAATTATAGTACCAGGTCTCTTGGACTGCTGCATGTTAGAACAGCAACACTTTATTGCGGAGCAACGAGGAGTGCATTTGTGTTTCCCCAAAAAAAAGGGATAGAACTACGGCGGCGTCACTCCAAAAGTGCTCGTTCTATCAAACGAAGAGAAGGCTGATTAACCTACAGATCTGGAGTAGCCACCAACCACTAACTTACAGTACATACTGGTTGTTTGTGGGAACATAGTAGATCCTGCTGGCAGGTAATTAGATCTCCATAGAACATTTTCAACCCTCGACCATGCCTCCGGTTCTCCGAAGATTTGCGGGCAGCAGGAGCTCCTGCAGCGTCATCTCACGTATCGCATTCTGTAATCTCGCTTCACGAGTAATACATATGTCCAATACTAAAAGGCATAGCCCAACATGAGGGTGTAGCTCATGACAGCAACCTACTTATTCACAACAAAGCCAACATGCAGGATGAGGATACTGTATACAGTGACGTTATATGAAATGCT
>PEGC01000197.1:0-14678 GCA_002921095.1 Cladosporium sp. SL-16
TCTTGATGCCGTATTTGTTCCTGCCATTCAGGACCTTCATCGCTTCGATAGCTTCTGGGATAGGTCGTCCACCACGTATCAACACCCCATCTATGTCGAATGCAAACGCGTACTTGTCGGTGACATTGATCTCGGTAGGCATGTTTGGAGTGGAGAAGGGAGCAGAGTATCCTCCGAGACTGTATCTTGCCGACTCCATTGCTACTGCGGCCTCGTGTGTATCACTCAGGTGCTCGAGTTTTTGAGACAGAGCAACGACGGTCGGGAAGCGAAGGTCGAAATTGACAGTCATCGCATCGCTAGGGTTCAGAGTGCGGGAAGTCTGCGGCCTTGAAGGGGTAGTAACGACGTTCGTCATCCTTTTGTCTTATCGGGCTTCCAAGTAGACTGCTGAGCGGATTTCTCCAGTATCAGATGCGTAGTCAAGTGAAGAGAGGATGGGGAGGTTGCTGTTCATACTTTATACTTCACCTGGCTCAAAGGCGAATAGTGTGAGATTATTCGGGGAGAAGCTATCGGTCTTTGACTTCTGGGCGGAGTAAATTAACTTACAAAGTACGTAGCGCCCATCTCTGCTTTCCACACGCCGCTGCGGTGCCCACGGCGTACCGTAAACCATGTAACATTCTCAAATGGAATCACACCTGCGGCTGTGACTCGCTAATGCGTCAGGCAGATACATGTCGCATCGGCTGGCTGCACGATATCGATACATGCTTGTAAGGGTAAGACAAAGTATTTTTGCAGTGATTCATGATGCTCCTGTGCCGTTGACGGAGACGGAAGCAAGTCCAACAATCAACAGTACCTCCATGTCAAATCTCTGGGCGAATCCCCGTTAGAACTAGACTAGCGGCCCGAGAAAGTCGGGACGGCGAGTCAAATTGCGGAGAAGACGTCAATGCAGAGTTTCGGAGGCGGACACGAAGTCCGTTGCAGCAAACAAACCGTAGCGAAGCGGCCTGGCGGTTTCGGGCAGGGCACATGAATCGGGGCAGATGGTCTGGGAGCAAAGGCTGCCGTCTGCCATCGGTAAGCAATCGTAGCAGCGTGGGAGGGGCGCATCACTATTAAATTAGTGAGGCTAGGGAGTACAGACTGCTCTTTCGATAGTCAAATAGTCTTGGGGGGCCCGACAATCGACAGGTCGTAGAAGGCCGACTGAGCGTACACCACAGCGTTACTTATATCGCGCTGAC
The DNA here is from genome assembly GCA_002921095.1 of Cladosporium sp. SL-16. NCBI lineage: Eukaryota > Fungi > Ascomycota > Dothideomycetes > Cladosporiales > Cladosporiaceae > Cladosporium > Cladosporium sp. SL-16. Next base: position 1,200 of record PEGC01000197.1, read on the forward strand.
CATGTTGATGTGCTTGGCACTGCTGCTACCCCCTACTGCTGCATGGAACTGTGGACTCCTGGAACCGCCGATCATTGTGGAGCAACAGGTGAACCAAACGTAAGCGGCGTGTACTCCGCTGCTACCATTCTCAAAGAGACATGTTTATCGTTCATCATAGCCTTGATTGATTTAGTAAAGATTTGCGAACGTAAAAGCATGGCGAACATGATCGCAACAGAGTGAGCACGTCCGAGTGGGGTTTCAATCATTTTGTTTTGGACTACCAGTCCTGCCACCTAGGCTTCACTTATCGTCTGCCAAGATTGCCGTTGATTAGGATCCTAATGTCCAATCAAACTCAGATCTGGTAGCTTAGAAGGAAGCGGGTAAAGGCACATCTGATGGATGCGATGGAGTAGTTTGACCGAGATATTCTACGTCTAGATCATGAAGGATTCCGTACTCTTTACTGTACTCAAATCACGGTATTGCTTCTTGAAGATATCCTTGGTAATTCCGCCGCAGTCATTGGCTCGTCGTGGTGGATCAACTCTGCTTTGCAGCTGTGGTTTGTTGGAGATTCGAGCTAAAAGCTCTAGTTAAGTGGTCCTTCGTTGGCAGTATCATCGAATCCCCTGAGCTTGGTCTCCTACTGCACCGTGAAGAGCGGTGATGTTGTTTCTCTGCAATCACCTGGCTATTATCAGCTCACCTCGAGCATTAGTGATAAGTTGTTATAAATCACTACCACACTTCTCATTCAGCCGCGACTCTATGGCGACTACTTTGGGTAGGCATCGCTTAGGGTTAGGGTCTGCTTCCGCTTCATGGTTTTTCCGGTTGCCAAATCAATGCGATTACCCAGTCTCTCAGAGTCTGAGGAAGTCCTCCAGGATATTTTCCCCCGACCGAGTCGATTGATTGACCGAATATCCTGACCGGTGGGGTTTACGGTTCCTCGGAAGGAGCACCAATTGACTCAGTAGTCACTGCGCTTCCGCCCTATGCACGAGCTTCCAGCATCCGGGGCTTGCACGGCTACGGCACCTTGCCTTCGCAGTCCTCGCGGCGCCTGCATCAACAGCAGCCAGCGAGCGTCTTTTTAGCATGGCCGGCAACATGGTCAATGAAGAGCGACCTCATATGCAGGAGGAGCTTGCCCAGTCAATGCAGTGCCTTCGTCGTGGTATACAGAAGGATTGATTAACAATAGCCGCTAGCTAGATAAGATGACTCTAACCTCACGGCTTCATGGACGATTGTGAGTATCCGAGGTAGCAATCAATCATGCTCATTAACGTCACGAAACTGCCTCCGCAGATTTGAGCTCCGTTGTCTCGTCCTCACTTCATCTACAAAGCGATTTGCTGTCACCCTCGAAGCTTACCCTCAACCACTGCCGATATGGATGCCAAGACCCATACGTGACGAACCTATTAATCGAGCTGACCATTCACTTCAAACTTGTGACCGAACGAGCATATCTCCCTACATCACGTGAGCGAGCTGAACATTGGCCGCTGCTCTGTTCAGCTCGTTCAGTAGCCACCCTGTGCAGCGTGCTACCGGAACCCGGCTTCTCTGCAGGCGATCGGTGGTAGATCGTGGGTGATCCTTGTGGAAAACGGACTCAACTCCGCTCGTATCACTAACAACGTGGTCACACACTTAACATTGGAGATGAACGTCTCCATGCACCTGTGATCGCGAACGCATGACACGATGACCAAACCGGCTGGAGCCGATGCTAATTCAGGTTTGCAGATACGTGACCGATTCGGCATGCTTCGACCAAACATCTTTCCAGTGTGGCGGGCACGGAACAGACTCCGGACCAGCTCTGCTGTCCACAAATCTTGAACTTGATCATTTCACTTAGTACACTAAACCTCAGTATCTGTCCAGCAAACCCTTGTCTTGACACGATTCGTGATTTATTCGTAATGGATGTCACAGAGCCCAGTGAGGCACAAATGATTAGACTTCGCAGCTGAGATTCAGGTGGTTGCTGAGCAACTCAGCGGTCACTTAGCCCTATCCTCAAGAATGAAAAGCATAGGCACAAACTGCCCAGATACCTTCCACTAGATCTTCTTGGCGCAGATTCGGCAAGTACTGATGTCCGTGCCAAGAGGCGCATCTCAAGCCCCGATGGCGGGGCTGGACATTTCGCTGAAAGACAGTGGGCTGGCGTGCACGGTGCACCCTTGATACCTTGTTTGTGTCGCCTACACGGCAGAACGGGGAAGCGGAGTCACGCCCACCGATGAGTCGATCAGCCCTGTAATGTGCAACTGTGCATGAAATACGGCACTATATCCTGCACGATATCCTGTTTTTGAGTCTTGGAACTCCTCGTCGTGCGATGCATGCGCGCTCAGTAACAGGCTAGACACCTCTCATGGCTTGCGCCTCAACCACACAAGACCTTACTCCAACAGCCTGCATGCTTACCGACAGCCCAATCTAGGCCTTCAACGATCGTAGCTATCCCGCAAATGCCCATGGAACCTAATCGCAGATGGATCTTATCGGCCTTTTATCCCGCCAGACAGTAAGAATTGCCGGCAGTGGAGTTTTGTGATGAACGAGACGACAGGGTGCTAGTTTGACGGAGCTGAAGCCGGCGTTCCGCCGATATGTTGCCAATTCCTCCAAGCTCAAGCCAGCTCCGCAACATGACAGTGTCCTGCGTTCTGGCATTAACGGAGCTGACACTGGCACCAGGTCAATCAGCAGGATTAGCGCGACGTCAGGAGTATTCTCTTATTTCCTTCGTCGTTGCGAACATCCGCATTTGAGCCCATCGCCTAACGTTACCTATTTGCTTGGAGGAGCGGCGTGCGATCTTTAGCCTGACTTTGTACTTTGATACCGCGGTCTCCAGGACTTTCGGGCCCTTCAAAACCCTTATGACCTCTGGTAATCCGTAACTTGTCACGATATTATCTTCGACAGTAGTAGTGCACTCGTTGCCTGTGCGAATGCAGTTACTAGATCATGACATCACATGAACGTGCTCAATCTTTATACAGCATCGCAAATGCTAACAAGGGATCCATGCTCAGCACAATCCGGTCTGTTTCATGAAGACTATCGTTACTACATGCACTTGCTCTGGAGCGTCTCTCTCAATCCCGGCCGTATACCAACACCCTCTTCTAGAATCTGCCGTCTAATTCAGCGTCAAAGTCATTGTCGTCTTCGTCACCATCGTCATTGTCACTAGCGTGCCCACAGTCAATCTGTCAGAGTCGAAGTTGGGTGCTCTGGAGTCATGGAGCCAGCATTGATCTTGGAAAAAGCAGGCGATCTCTGGCATAGATCTCCGATGGTTGTTCCCCATGCCGCACCACAAGTACCGCCTGTTCATCGGTGGATATACCGACTACTTCAGACCAAGAGCTTTCGTAGGTTGAGACTGTGGTGTTCACGCTGAGGTGATTGAGGACGTTCACAATTCCGTCAGCGAGAGAACTCAGCGACACTTCGCCGTTGTGGCGTGGATCGACGATGAGGTAGGCCACTGGAAGCTGGAACAGGCCCGGTTCTTGGACAAACACAAGAGCCACCCTCCGTACCAGGCTCATATAATGCTCGTCACCGCCGAACTCGCAAGCGCCGTTTTCCACAACTTTTGCGTTGATGCCTGAAGAGTATATGCGAGGTTGAGGGGAGTTCAGATGGGCCAAAATTATCGCGGAATTGGGAGCGGTCCCCATCAAGATGAGAGAGTGTCCCTGAAGGCCTCGAATGCCGATGGCTGATTGAGGACACCCTGGCCTCAAAACCTCCACCTGACTTTCGGCGACGGAAAGAACGGCATCTGCTTCTCTAAGCTCTTGGAGGAAGCTCCTCATCATGGACGTTTTCAAAGATGTTGCAGAGGTGTTGGTGTTTCGAAGGAATTTGGTTTCAAGAGAACTGAAAATAGCTTTCTGGCAGCGAATGTCGTTTCGATTCTGGAACCTTACAAGGTCTCTTGAGGAAAGTATGGTCTGGCGTGAGGAAGTTGAACTATACGTCAATTCGTCACGATGTACATCCGAACACTTGTGCATGCGCATCGGATGTGCAGTGTGTGAGATTGCACCAGGTGCACTCAGTGTCCTATTATCGCAACCGGGAGACCACCTTTCGAAGTGTTGGTCGAATTACCAGCCAGATATTGTCAGAATGTAGATTGTCATCCCGCGCAAACGTTTGTACTGAGTAATTGAACATGATTAGAGCAAGGTCCTTCCCAACCCACTAATGGCATGATGAACGCGCTAAAGTGTGCTTAGGATGCAAGCCATGAAGAGCATTCCGGTTTATCTACCGGACGCACATGCGTTGTAGGATAGGAAGGCCCCAGACTAGCGAGACGTCGTGCAGAATACAATGCCCTACATGACGCACAGTCTCATGAGATAGGGCTCAGTAGCACTTAGCGGACCTGGGTCCGCTTCCCCTTGTTGCCGTGTAAGCGAGTTCACCGCCTACTGGCGGACTATGCAGCCCCGCTCTCAGGGCTCGAGGAGCGATCCTCAGCACCATCTTCGGCACTTGCTACGTCCGCGCCAATAGCCCCATCAAAAGTCACTTTAGTGATCGGCTTGAGCCTGTGCTTTTCTTTGTCGAGGGTGAAATCTAGTGTTCGCTTAGCAACCATTGGACTTTCGTCTAAGTTACAGATCTCGATCCGTTGTATAACAAAAGACTTTATGTCTTTCATGAGCTGATCTGGGAGCTGTTCTGTGCTCCCCATACCAAAGGAAAGATCTGAAAGAACCCTGCTGAGCTGAATACTTACCTGTGATTCTAAGCGTGCAGCATACTGCCGCAGCGGTTTGTGCCACGCGTTTGCGGAAAGTTGTTTTGTGCCGAGAAATGTTCAACATAGCTTTGCTTTGTTAGCTAGACTGCGATCCTCGCTTTACGTACCGTTTGTGACCACTGTGTTGGCAGTGCGAACGGAGTTGAGGCCGTTCTTCCAAGGATCATCCGCGGTTCTCGATCGATGGTCTGCAGATAAGCCAGGGACTAGGTAGCACGCCATCACTTCACGGTCATCTGGTGGCAGATCGAGGTGATATATGCTTGACGGCGCTCGTGAATGAATACATCGTTCGATGCACCTCTTGGTCTGGAAATGAGGAGCTAGGTCGCAGCCTTTAGGTATGCCAGTGATCTCCACTAGGTGGTATCTGTCGAGCTCTAGGGCATGACAGGCGAAAGCGTCTACAGTATGATGGCCAAACACGCCATTATCTAGAGCTATGCGGCGCCACAAAAACGAGTAGAGGTAGAGAAGCAGATGAGCCGTCTCTCTCACTGCGCGATGCCGGATGATAAAAAATGGAAGTCTCATCGCCTGCGAATTTGTAAGACGATACCTTTGTTGATCGCAAGCCTTTTGGTTATCGCGTTTCGAGGAGATGCCTGCGTCGGCCGAGATTGGTGACAAGATGCTCCGTCCGTACCGGCGCCTCTTCTCGCTCGAGCCAACAGCGCACAGCACACAATCATTAGGTCTGCAAGCACGAGGCCGGGACTTGATGATGTCTGTCGCATGCGAAACATCACGTATACGTAAGACCGAGGTGAGGATGCTCTCTTGTTGGCGGATTGTCTGCCGGCGAGGCTGATGCGTACTTTCCAACAGCGCGACGCGCAACAACCCTGCCAGAAGTACCGTGATGCCATCATAGTCTGCAGAGTCCGCGGGCGTTCCAGCGAGAACAAGATCAAAGTCACCAGGCGCAAGTACGACGACCTGAGCGACTCAATGATACCTTCTACGAGACGATCGTTGTGTTGTTCCGCATCGATGGTTCGGATATCTCCAGACGAGTTCGCGAGGGCAAGGATGTGGACAATGTGCTAGCTTCTTTTGGAATGGAGCGACGCGCAATATCAAGAACACCTAGCCAATGGTGCTGACGCCAGACACATCGTGTTGAATTTTTGATCAAAAGCACAGTGTGGATAGTAGAGGTCAATCACTGTGTTACTATGCTCATCGATATGAGCATCGGCGGAGATGTATGGGGTTCCGCCGAGTGCGGAGCTTTACGCAATCGCACTTGCGATTTTCAAACGCTCGGATCCGCCATAGCCAGACTTCGGACCATAATGAGCACTTCCGAAGCAAAGGAGGTGAAATCGCTCAGCCCGAACGGTAGAAGCAACCACGGTATCAGTACTTGTTGTGAAAGATGGGTCCTGCCCCTAAACACTGCAGCTGTTATCAGCTTATCATGCGCTAGTGTTCCAGGTTGGCTACATATATACAGTCCTACTCTATTATTCTGCCGAGAACGCTTCGCGTTCTCGGCAGAATAATGGAGTCTTCAAATGTGGCACCCTGAAATGCGTCCCTAATGCCACCAAAATTTGGAAACTCGCCGCACTTTTTAGCTGTAAAATGCGTTACTAGTAACGTCGGCACTGGGCTGGGGTGCGGGTTCCGCTTGTAATGCGTCGCATGTTCCGAACAACAAATTACCTTGACTGTGCGCCACATACCCTAACCTTGTATACCTAATATTGTAAATGCGCCGCGCTTTTCGGCTCTGAAATGCGTCACTAGCCACTCAGCCGAGGTCCGGGTTCCACTTGTAACGCGTCGCATGTTGAAATCATAGACAGGCCCTCACTTAGCCAAATGCTTGTACCCTAATCGTGTATACCCTAATGTAGCATCACTACACGTCTCGCGAAACCGTAAGTGTGTGCAGACAGCGCGACGCATTTCCCACACCCTGCGAAATTAGACCGCATTTGTCAGGACAAAGAAGTCGCTCCCGGGAAACGTTTGTGGTGTTGGCGCCTTCTGCGACATAACGTACCGCAGACAAACGAGTTATGCCCCAACCAGAGTCTACCAACGTTTGGACCCACCTGTCGAAGGAGGAAGTCTGCCGAAGACTCTCCACCATTGATCTTGCTTTATACGAGTCAGATCGAGTTCTCGTCTGCACTCGCTGCAAGTATGCTTTACAATTGTCCGGACAAACAGTGTCCAAGCATTTATGGGAAAAGCACTTTTTGCCTGCAAAAGAGCGGGCAGGTCTGAACCTATTCGTTCGCAACCTAGATCTACCAGACCCGAATACCGTCCCGAAACGTCCCGATGGCGATGCAGTCCACCCACATCTTTTGGCACAAAGCGGTTTCGCCTGTCTACAGTGCGACTACCGCACCACGAGCGAGACCCTGATTAGACGCCATCTGTCTCGAGAGCATGGTCATCGAGCTCCAGACTCAAGCACAACCAAGGATCGGTATTGGTCAGAAGCCACATTGCAGAGCTGGACACAGAATGGCAAAAGAGGGTTCTGGATCGTTGCATCATCTAAGAATGAGGAAATACAAGCAGTACAACAATCTCCAAGGAGAAAGCGAAAGCTGTCGCAGCTATGCCAAGCGGAAGTAGAACAGACTTCACGACGCTACCAGTTCATGCGTGATGGGACTCCGATTGACCCAATACTCTCCAGCACTGGATAAGACGCACTGGTTGGGTACAAATGTTTTCAACATGGATCGTGGTCTTTTGCTCACCTTAGGTCAACCGCCGGTGAAGCAAGCACTGTGTACGGGTGCTGATAGCGAGGGAGAAAGTTTGAGTTCAGCTGAAGATGAGCAAAGACTCGTCTTTATCGGCATAGCGATCGATCGTTTCTTCGATCGATGTGAAGACACCGTTCTGCACACAGATCATTCACTTCTGTGCTGGCTTCGCAGTCAACACTTTGGAAAACCGTACAAGTCTCCCTTCGAGCTGCCTGGTCGAAACGCAACACGCAAGCGATACCGCGCGGCTTGGAAGAAGATGATATTCTTCTGCATACGTGCTCACCTCGTGCAAGTGCAAGATGCAGTCGGATCTGTGTCGGGTGTCCCATTCTCCACACACGCTTGGAGTGCCATTGAAGCTCTTTGGAACGCAGTATCAGGAAGGGAAGATGTTCCACCAGAACAGGCTGCAATGACCGCGGAGGATCTAGAACATTACGTCCGGCCTGTGAGTGGCCGTGCACAAGCTCAAGCCGATGATGAAGACACGGAAGATGATGATCTGGATGAAAGCAGTAGTGACAGCGAAGAATCGGATGACGAATACACTCAGTTGCCGGGCGTTGACATAGTCGAAGGTTCTCCGGGGACCCCATCATGTCTGAATGCTGATCTCAACAATGATGGCAACATGAGACCGCCGCAAATCGGCTGTGGCATAGGAACCATGTCCCATGTGGACACCCAATCTCCCAATGACCCACACTACACGCAGCCAGTCCACTCTACCTAGAGTGCATTCACCATGCCCCTTTCGGCGCTAGCGTCACACGGCGCTAGCGCGGCCTGCCCGCCTCGCGCTTCTCAGACACGCACCGTGCCGTCCTGCTTGTAGGACGTTGACGTTGAAGAAGCAGCCATGGTCCCTTACTTGAATTACCAGCCTGCCTATCGCATAGTGGTGTGTCGTCAATGCTCGGTCGGCGTTTGGCCGCACGCGGTGACCGCACACTTTCGATCCGACGCCCACGAGTTCACGCTTCCGCAGGTTCGTCGACTCGTGCAAGACCTGGAAGATCAGCGACTAGACCTTTGCCGACCAGACGAATTGCAAACTCCAGTCTTGCCAGTCGTGTCGCTTTCCGGTCTGCCTGTATACCTGGACGGGCAACGCTGCATTCTCGACCCTGCAAAATGTGCGTACGTGTGTCGGAATGAGAAAGTGCTTCGCAAGCATTGGAAAGATGAGCATGGCTTCAGTCTATGTAATGCGCTGGGAGGAAGCGGGGCTGCGAAAAGGGAGATGATGGCCGAAAGGCTCCATTCTAGCGTCCGACGACCTGTACCTTGCCAGCGACTTTTTGCTTCCCGCCACGGCAGCCAGTACTTCGAGGTTTTCGTTGACACTGCGCGTCCGACCGTTGACACCACGCCCCAAGTTTCGGCAAAGAATGCCATCCTGTCAGAGCTAGCAAGCCTGGAGAAGACGCAGCAGCTTACAGGCAGAATATTTGTCGCCACCTCAAGCGCTAAGGAGATCTCGCCGTGGCTGCAGTTGACACGATGGCTCAACTATCTCGATGGTCATACCTTGTGTGACACCGCTAGGCTCGCCTGGAGTCCATCCGCTGGAACTGAGGGCGACCTCGTCGAAGTTTGCGCCAGTATCGATCGTCTTCTCGACCAAGCGCTTGCAGCTCTCCAGGAGGATCGCGTGAATCCATTTGATCAGATGCGAATCAATAGCTTCCTACAGCGTCCAAGAGCTAGCGATAAGCCGCTCGCGTTCAAATTGCAGAAGTCCACGTATCGCACTTACCGAGATGTGTGGAAGCGCTTACTGTGTTTCGCGCATCGGACGCTGAAGCACGACCACTCGCCGCGATTGCGACACCGGCTGACAAATGGCCAGGTTGTCGAACACACCGAGCTATTGCGGAAGGTCGAGTACCTCCGGTGCTTCAAAGCCAGTGGTGATGGCACAGAAGAAGCGTTGCGCGCCGCACAGAGAGATGTCGATCAGAGCTGCCTCAGCTTTTGCATGTCCCTGCTTGACCATACTTTGAATGGCGACATCTATGAGAGCGTCGTAGTCGGTTTCTTCGCTGTTGCAGCAATCGACGTGACGAAGAACATCCTTCGCGAAGCACATGTATATGGCTCCCTGCTATCAGGATTCGTAAAGATAGCTCAGATGCTTGTGATACAGCGAGCTGTAGTCGGGGTCGAAAAGGGCGAGGCATCCTATCCCGCTGAGCTCATTGACGAGATGCGTGAACGGTTCTTGGTATACAGCTCGCGCTCTCCGTTCAGCTGGGCTTGTCGTCTGCGCGCTTACGCGAAGAAGGTTCGCGATTCCACAACAAGCCTGGGCTATATACTCTGGAATGATGGGGGAAATGCTGTATCTTACAAGCAGATCGGCCAGCTCACTATGGTGCAGCTAGGCACGATATTTACTTAAAAAGCGTCTTTTTTCTCAATAATAAAAACAAGTCCTGCTGTTCCGACGATGATGAATTTATTCCGCCCGGCGCTAAGCACCTAAAGGGCACTGCACTATTTACTTCACAAAGTATACCCGCATCCCGGCGGGGTTGAACAAAACGAAACTCTATGCTCATTTTCTCTCATCACTGAAAGCCCTTCCAACAGTGTATATTGCCTCTAGTCTCCGTGTGCTCGTGCTTGGCGGTCGGCGGGCGCTCTTGAAGCTGTGTTTCCAAGTGTTCATCGTCCTATCTTCAGCGGATGAAGCGGGGACCAGCCGTGCGTACGAGGGTGCGTGGGGTGGTTCGGCGTTGTTGGTTAGTAGGGTAAGGGTTTCTGGACGACGTTTACGGTCTAAGTTATCGTTTCAGTCGAACTCGTACGTTGCTGTCATTTTCGAATCGTCTGGTAGCTAGAGTGAAGTGAATCACAGCTCGCACTGCATCCATGTCCGGTGTCCAGTCGTCAGTGTCCCTTGGAGTCTTGCCTCCGAGCAGACGGGAAAGTTTGTCCTCGTCCGTGTACACGCCTAAGATTTTTCGCTGCTCACTCCACCTAGCACAGCGTAAGACGAAATGTTCTCTCGACTCGATTGCTTCGCCGCACTCGCAAAGGTTCGATTCCACTGCCTTGATGTTGTGCAGATACCCATTCAGTGGGGTCATGCCTGTGCGGAGCTGCGCGAGAATGCTCGCCTGTCTCTTGCTGAGCAACAGTTATTAGATTCTTGTATATCTAAGCAGGTGCGGCGTGCCCCATTGTCTACAGGGCCCTGCCTTGGTTTTCCGGGCCGTATTCCATGCCCGCTCCACTAGTCGAGGCCCAGGCAAAACCTCACCCAGCCCAAGTAACTCGTTGTTTGCTCCTTAAGCACACATCACCAGCGTTCCGTCCTGACGAACGGTCCTGTCTGTTTGTGTACCGACACGCGCATCCGTTCTCTCGAGCCACGTAGCAGTCTCTCCGGCCGGGGTTTGATCCCGCCTGCTCTCAGGTACACCGAGGGTCAGAGCCCATCGAAGGGGTGAGGTCCTCGGAGCCAGCAGTGGCTGCTACGCACTACGCCCCGCGAGTGCCTCGCGACACCCGTTTCGCGTTGCCTACGAGGGTCTCCCCACGGTAGGCCGACCGTGTCTTGCAGGGGTGGTCCTGTAGACTCCTCGCCGGGCAGCCTACGCACCTGTCCCCTACTAACCTAGCTTGTATCCACCTTTTCTTAGGACTGGCCTGTGACACTTCCTGCGCTTCGTATACAGCTGGCCTGTGTGCCCATCCGCTCTTCCCTCCCTATAGTGGACTGTGACATCTCTTTCCTGCGCTGGACTGTGACCCCTCCCTTTCCTCGTCCGTAGGTGGTAGTCGTGCCAGAGTACGGTAGTCGTATCAGGGAGGCCTTAACAGAGGCGCGAAAGGAGGGCTTAACAGTTCTCTAGAGTAGGTTGCGCGGCGGGCGGCTTAACAAGGTCTGTATGCCTATTCGCAGTTAGCTTTAACAGGTTCCCTAGAAATCGGCATGTAGTTCCCCTCGTCACGACTTTCTCGCTGATCCGGCGTGATCCCAGAGTAGTTCAAGCTCAGAGGTGTCCTGTCGCGCTCCTAGGGCTTCCACGTTGCTGCAGCGAGTAGAACGCTACAGTGCGGGTTCTGCGCGCGACTGCAGAGTAGGAGCGCGTCGGATGGTTATCGTATCCAGTATCCTCTTGTCCTTCTTTAATGAGAGATTCCATTCTTGACGAAGGGAGTAGCGTAATGGAGCAGTCACAGGGCGGCGTATAGTACTCCTGCCCCTGGACCTTCGCGACCGGTCGCGGCGGTCAGGCGGCGACGGCGGTCATCCCTCATTGCCCCTACACTTAGCCAGCTCGTAGGTACGAGCTGTTTCCACCTGCGGCGGCGTGGACGCGTGTAGTAGGTCTTCGCAGGCTGCTGTTCCGACCAGGCCTTGGGGAAACAGCGCGCGTTACCCCGCGGCGCGCACCACCCCGCGAGTTACATTATGAAAAGACACGACCGGGGTTGGAATCCGAGCATGCGTTGGAGTGGCAAAAACGCATGCTTCTTCCCTCTTTAGTGATTACTGCATCATCGTTTTCACAACTTGACGCTTGAGCTAACTTTACCACAGCGCTTTGTTACTGGGGCTGCTTCTTTCAATGGTGCCTGCGACGGTCCGACTCGACGAAAATGGTGGCCAGGAGAGGATAACGGCGCGGGAGCGAGGGCTGTATGAAAGCCGTCGTGAGCGCGAGTTTTACTCGTACTACGAGTCTGTCTTAGCATATGCTAACACGGAGCCGAAGTTCTGTGATCTTCATAGTCCAGAGGCTGTTGCAGCGCATAGGGCTATCACGTCCTCGGACACGACACTCACGGCTTTCGTACAGCTCGCTGCACTACAAATTGGGACGCGCAGAGCTATGATATTCTTTTTCGACGCCGAATATGCATATATTATCGCAGAATCTACCCGCACTCTTTCTCTCCAAGACGACTCCCAACATGGCCCGGACGATTCCTTATGGTTGGGCTTCACTAAAATTCCCCGCGGGTTTTCTGTATGCGAGGTCACCGCGGATCTACCATTAAACGAAGGCTCGAACGCACAGGACCCCTATTCGACTTCACTTGCGCATATCATAAACGATCTTACTAAGGACACTCGATTCTGTGATAGACCGTATGTGAAAGACGGCCCCAAAGCTCGCTTCTACGCTGGCGTTCCAATCACCACTCCAAAAGGTATCAAGATTGGTGCACTATGCGTTCTGGACGACAAACCGCGCGATGGACTTGAGCCCAGCCAAGTTGAGTTCTTGCGTAGCATGGCATCGGCAGTCATGTCACATCTTGAATTGGTACTGTCAAAGAATCAACAATTGGCTTTGCGACAAGTTCTGGACTAACGTCAAGATGTAGGTACGAGCCAAAGAAGAAAACCAGCGCAGCAGGGATATGAACTCTGCGCTTGCTGCTTTCATAGAGGGAAAGTCAGATTTAGCAGACTGGTGGCATCGCAATGCGCGCTCTCCAGATGACGTGACAAAAGAACCTGCAGACACCCTGAATGCCCAGCCTAGAGGGCCTCATACCAAAACATTCAACGACAGAGTGCCGTCTTTTTGTCAGAGCCCTGATTTACAGATGGAGAACTCACCCCCGGCCGGGTACTTTGAGTCGAATCTTCAAGGAGCAATTACGGATGACAGTGGAGAGCCACCAGTTCAGACTCCATTCAACTCTAATATGGCCCAAGATGAGCAATCTCGGACAGAATCGGTACAACCGTCAAAGCCGATCTTGGAATATAGGGCTATGTCCGTGGACTCTGCAGATCCTACAAGCCCTGCTCCGTCTTCGTCCACCAAAGAAGACACGCATGAAAGCGATCTTCCGACAAGAGTTAGAGCCACGGCAACTCGTGCCGCTCGTTTGATTCAGAAGGGTGTTGGTGCTGATGGTGTGCTCTTTTTAGACGCGACCGTTGGGAGTGCCGGTTCATTGATT